>CM022770.1:7175116-7615116 GCA_012411365.1 Ameiurus melas | reverse complement strand
TGCAGTCAGCCGTTAAACCCATGGGGAGAACATAGCAAAGCTCGTCATATTCAAATATTTTTTACGTACAATGGGAGGACAGAAAAACCAACCCCATAGCCGTATTGCTGGCTGTTGACTTGCTGACTTTAGTCAAGGGAGCAAACACCACGTGCTACATAACAAACTTTAATAGAAGAGGATTTAAAATCACCTACTCATTTGTTTCTGTATCAGTGCACTTAACTAGCAGTAATTTATCACATTATGTACTTTTTAACCTGGTCAGTGCTTCTGGGCAACATGGGCCTGAGCAACTCGCTGGGGCTTTTAATGACTAATAAAACGATCATTTTTGCCCACCTCTTTAGTTAAACTGGGAGAACTTATTCATAAACATCCCTGTGAAATTCCTGTACAAGCACAACGTTATTCGGTGTTGACATAATTTCCACTGAAACGGCATCAGGGCGGGGCATCTCGAGTGGCTCCTCCTCATTTTTAAATAGCCAATGGTGTTTAGTTTTAATTGAATAAATTTCAGCCATTTCTTTCTTAACCAGTTTACAGTTGGAAAAATTAATCAAACTCGCATTCGAACAGCCAGACACACATTTATGTCTCCGCTGATGTGATTTCTCCCACTCAACAATGGCACCTTCGCCAAGGTGATTTTTATAATATTGGGAGCAGGACACTTTAGATTCTAGAGAGCATTTGATTTGACAGAAAATCGGATGAGAAGCTGAAGTGCGAATGATGTCATCAAAATTGTTGATCCGTATTGGTGGTAGAGAGAGACTACATTTTGAATGCATATGTCTTCTAAATGCGAATTTTGTCATTGTTTTAGAGCACGCCGGCTTATGGACGACCTTAAGGCTAACATATTCACACTAAAAGCCACAAAACGTCCCTTTTGATTTCATCGAGACTGAAATAAAGACATATTTACAAAAATCTATTAATTCTGAAGGACAAAAGTATGATGTAAGATTTCCCAGTGCGAAGCAGTTGCTGCCCTGGATGTGTGTTCAGAAAGAACTGCAAGCTAGACTGTTAGTCTAGGATCAGATTTCTTTCCAGCCTTGTGCCCAGACATTAGAAATGAAAAGAATTCACTTACCTTAAACACGCATTCAATTTGCGTTCAGTTTAATAGGACTTTTTTTTTTCTTCCAGTAAATAATTTTTCATACAAGTACTGAAATGTCATCGGAGTACATGTACATGTAAACCAATACGCACCATTGATAAAAGGCAGGCTTCATTACCGCATGTCTGCGGTCTGAGCAGTTTAATTTGATCTGTTTGTCATTTATGAACTCGATACCACTGCTTTCTCTCTCCTAGGCATCAAGGTTGGCGAGACCACAGCAGATGGGCTGTTCACGCTAATAGAAGTTGAATGTCTCGGTGCTTGTGTTAATGCCCCAATGGTCCAAATCAATGACAACTATTATGTAAGTACACCTGTTAAGCCTTCAGAATCCTGGCTGAGTTTTAATGTCAGTTCTTTTTGATAGTGAATGGAACTGACATTGTTTTCTTCTTTCCTCAAAACATGCTTCATTTACTTCCCTTTGCGATATAGAAACACATATTTAGTCGTCATGTTCAGAACACATGAAGGATGTCCATGGGAATTATTTAAGAAATATTGCATGAAAGCATTCAGTATAACCGCACAATTGTGTGTGTGATATTGCTTTTATACAACAGTTTTATAAACAAGCAGTTAATATCGAGTAACGGACATTTTGGATATAATACAGCCTAATATTTTTGTTAGATGGGTAGCGTGTTGCCATGAAAACCCAGAGACTCACCGACAGCACATTAGCTTGCTGTTCATTTTTACAAGTTTTTTGGTAAAAGTTATATTCATGTATATAAAATGTATAGATTGCCATTCGTTGGCTGCTGATGTCACTAATGCTCCTGTAATAATGGTCTCAGTGCAACAAACTATCGCCTGAATTGGAAATTTTATGTGGACACAGACAAGAGGAGTGATTACAAAGAGCAAAACATCCCAGAGAGGTTGTATTGAAGTATAAGCACTCGTGGAACGGCGCTCACCCAATCAAATTAGTGGACCAGAACTGACTACAGTATTTCGTAATATTAAATAGAAGATACTTAAAGTCAATAACGGACGAGCAAATAAGATTTCACAAACCGTGTCCTTAAATATATTGAATATATATCCTCACCTGACATATCTTTATAAAATGGCAGTGAGGATTCCTTATGAATGTCAAGGGCAAGTCGATACTATGTTTCCATCCAAGTTGCGAGTTTAACTTGTGTGAAAAATTGGAATATCACATAAAACATATGGAAATACAGCACTATTTCCATACCACATGTTCAAGAGAACAACAGCATCACTTCCGGGAACGCTGGCACATCTCGCGCTCAGTCATTTTTACTTTTCTGAGCCAATTATCTAGTCACATTATTTGTTTAGGCAAAGTAAAAGGGGAAAAAAGTTACATTGATGTGCGTCAAGTAATTTAATCTGTAATTGTGTTTCCTTCGTAGTTTATGCACATGTCTTACCAAATGAAAAAAACCTAGTATCAGTTTTGTTTTTTGTTTTAATCAGGTGTGAAATATATTCATGAGGTGTATGTGGTTTTGATTCACATTTGTAAAAAATGGAATGAATGAGGACAGTGTAGATCGTTCTTTCAGATTTTTTTTTGCAAATGTCATTCATGTCCATGTTTTTTTGAAAGCAGTTTGTTTGGTAAAAAGGTATTAGGTCTTAAAAAATTGACACCTCTAATATAAAGTTCTCTCTATATATGGCTATTACTTTCCATCCTGTCAATGGGATGAATCAGTCTACTGTTACAAGTGCTAGTGGGTATTAAATATTTAAATTAAATAGCATTTAAATAATAAAAGCATGGATGGAATCCCTGATACCTCTAAAGGACCTCTAAAATTGTCAGTAACACAGAGATTACATTTTAAAAGCTTAACATTTTAATGTTCATGTCAGGAAATGCACATATTGACTTATTTTTCATGTATAGCTTGATGGGAAATAAATATAGCAGGCCATTGGTTCAATCTGAAAGAGGATCTTTGTCAGCAACACAACAAATTTCAGTCTTGTTCAGAAATAGCTCAGGGCAAATCCCTTAACAGCTCAAGATTAGATATGCAAAATTTGATTGATATATATATATATAAAATAATATATATACACTAGTACCATTAAGATTTGATTTGTTAGACTGAGAGGCTGTAAATACAACATGCAGTCACAGACCTCAAGGCCTGTGACCTCAACTCGCTATTCCAGACATATTAAACTTCAGTTTGTTATCTTTAGCCAAGTTTCCATCCAAGCGGTCTTTTGTAAAAGATGTTTAACTATTTGAAACGAATATATTCGTAATGTTTTACATATAAACTACTGACAAATGAAAAAAATATTTTTCTCACTTTAGCAGATAAGTCTATTGATGTGTGAAAGGTCATGGGAAACTATAGCAAAAACGTTTTTTGACAGGAAAAACCCTGCAATTATGCATCTTGTCACATGACTCATCTACAACAAACCAATAAAACATGAGCAAGAAAAGCAGGGCATTTTTGTCATACTGAAATACCTCCTTCATTCCCTCAACAGCTGTTCTCTCTCATAAATCCTGTTTCTAATGGGAAAATATGTCCAACCTTAACCTGTTTTTCTCTGTTTAATTATAGAAAATGGCATCTTTATTTGAGAGCGATGATTAAACACATTAAAAGGCCCGTGTTTTGGTGTTTATTGGTGCCAGTTTCCTCAGGTTCCAAGGAAAGAATGCAGGGAATTGTTGATGAAAGCATGTCAAACAACAAAAAAAAATTCTGCAAAACCAGGCTTCTGCAGGAACTGACATCTTTACATAAAGCATTTTTATTGAAAAATGTCTATTTAATGCAAACAAAAAGCTCACAGGCTCGCACAGGGTTTTAAATGCATTTTCCTTTTATTACTTACATTATAGGCACAGTGTAGATGGAAACATAGCTACAGAATTTAATTTGCAAGTTGGCACACACCCCTAAATAACTGCAACCGGCACTCAGACATATTTGGATAAGTATACTTTAAAAAAAAAAAAATATATATATATATATATATATTATATATTACATATTTGGATAAGTATACTTTAAAAAAAAATATATATATATATATATATATATAAAATTAGTATAGGATTTAACCTCTGAAAATTCTAGCCTGTGCAACAATACTGTCACTTTATCCAGATTTTGTATGAACACATTGGGTCTGAATCAAAAGTAATTTTACCAGCTAATTTTCACGAAGTAATGCGTAAACAAAAAAAAAATCTACTTGTGAACTAGTAGGGTAAATCCCATTCAGCCACTGGGTATGTAAAACAGAGCTGATGATAGCCTGCCTGGGTGATGATGCAATTAAATGGGACCTTACATGGGTGAATGGAAAGTCAGTCACTTGCGGCAACTAAAATTTGTTCAACAGATTCCACTTCTGTGGTTAATTATCAACTCTGTGTCCTGGGTGTTGGAAGATGTCTCGTGGGCATGCATAACACGGGTCAGAGAGGAAAGGCTCGCCGATTTACCACTTTTAACCACAATTGGATATGAGCAATACTTGATCAGAGACGTGCTTTGAGAGATTTATTTATTGAGCTTTAGGTTCTGGGTTATAGGGCACGACATATGGTGATGGAAGTGTTTGGATAAAAGTCTTAAACTTAACCAGAGTTGTTACAATTTGTAGCTGATTTGACAGATTTAACCCACACCTCATCTAAAATCCAGTCAGCCTTGAATCTAAAGTGTTCTGTCTATGGAACGTTCAGGAATAAAGCAGCTTTATGGCTCCAATAAATAGCCACAATATTACTGTACACATTTCAATAATGAGCTCAATATTTAGGCTCACAAAATAAGTCATTGCCGGCAGGAATTTATTTTATAGTTAAATGTGTCTCTGGCTGTAAAAACTTTAAGAACCACTGCTATAGGCTACGTAGCCCAAGAGATTCCTTTGACTGAGATCTAGAATTTTTCTGTATTAAGGTCAGAGTAACAAACACATCCTTCCCCTAATGATTCTCTATGAAGGTTGTGGCTTTGTTAAGAATCGGACTTGAGTTTGAGCAACGGCAGCTTATGTTACACACATGTTCAAAGTGTTTTTGTAATATTAAAGTCTTTATAAGGTTTAGTGGTAAAAAGATGTTGCAGTGACTACATGACCTGTGAGTTATCTCCTGTACTTTCATTTAGTGTCACACTTTCAGAAAAAAGTGCTCAAAATGGGTAATTACCTGCAAAGTGGCCCTTACAAGTAACCAGAAGGGCATTTTTTGGAAAGACACCGTGACTCACTAAAGCATAGTGAAGTCCACCAGCATGTTTGTTTCCTAAGAAATGCAGAGCATGAGGGGACATGAGTGTATAGCTCTTATGAGTTCTTTTCTTTGCTTTGCAGGAGGATCTGAAGCCGTCAGATATTGAGCACATCATTGATGAACTGAAGGCCGGGAGAGTCCCTCCACCTGGGCCAAGGTATGTAGGCCTTTAAAAAAAATTATTGCTGAGTAATAAGTGTAAAGATTTGTTACTTTTGATTTGTGTAATACTATAATTATACAAGTACAGGTGAACTGTGTGATGCGGGACAACTTGGAGCAGTTTCTGTTACCAAGTCGATTATAATTACTGGTCTGAAGTTGCTTATGTTCGAACAGCAACACAAATAGTGTTTTATTGCCCTTAAAAGCAATTTGCCAGTGATTTAAAATGAGCAATTTATTAATGAATGTGTGCACTTTTTAATGTTTAAGGTTGTATTTAATGTTGTGGAGTGCCCACGAGACAAGTCAATTCCTGTTGCCACTTGCATTGTAGCAGCTAAAAAAAATTTCCTCACCAGCCTTTTCTTTTCTCTCTCTCTTTAGAAACTACTAAGAATAAAAAAAAATTCTAATGAGAATGTTAAGTGCAAAGTCCTCTGTCCTGATAACTTTCCTGTGTAGGAAAACATCCTGACCTTTAAAGCATTGACATCGGAGACTCCTTCCATAAGTGTTAAATATTTGTTTCCTTATAGAAACCTTCATCATAACAACGATGAGATGTTTTTCTTTGTTAAATAACATAATTATTAGCCTTATGTGTAGTGTCTGCCATACACATCCCACTGCATGACTTATAATAACTATATACTCGATAATGTATTCAAAAGAGTGCATTAATATAAACCTATGATTTGAAATATAACCAATGCTGCTGTCTAAATAAATTGTGCTCTTTAAAAATAAATAAATAAATAAAATAACAAAAAAAAAGCCAACAGCTTCTGACCAGATCAGAATTGAGAATTCAACGGTGCTGTGGTACAGCAAACAGTTATGTAACAATTGTTAAATAAAAAGATAATCTTCCACGGAGCACCTTTTAATTACTAATTTGGAAACGTCTCTCGTGCATTCATTATCTATATTGCACAAGTATGTGGCATTCATTGATATCTGGTTGCCTGACACTATTAAATTGCACATCGTTACTTACTGTTAATTATATGATAATAGCACCCACACAAAGGGTCGTGTGAATTAAGTTGCTTTAAACTCGAGAGCACTGATGCATGATTGATGATGTTTCGCAATGTTTGCAGGAATGGCCGCTTCTCGTGCGAGCCTGCTGGAGGTTTGACCTCTCTGACCGGACCTCCTCCTGGACCTGGCTTTGGAGTCAGACCTGACTTATAACTCCAATATGGGTCATCACATCAACTAACTTAACCTGAGTACATATAAGTATCAAACATCATTGTAAGTGTAAATAAAAATGTTATTCATTGTATACAGTAGCACTGTGGTCATTTTAAATGGGCAGTGGCTATCTATTAGAACATTGTGAAGCAGAAGTAAACATTATATCAATAACTTTTGCCTTTTTTATGGGTAAAAATTTTTTCAAGGAAGAAATTCAGCACTGTGTTCATACTAGTTTCTAATGTTTGTAGAAATTTGTAGGCAAACGTTTACCTGATCTTACAAATTGGCCAGACTATATAGAAGATTCTTATCTCTGTAACAAATAAATATCATCAATATTAGCTACAGCATGGTTTTACCCTTTCTGCTCATTACAGAAAACTTGGACAGTATTTAAAAAATAGAAAAACAGGCAACACACAGTACTGTATTGTCCTTGACTAAAAGAGTAAAATGAACAGACATATTTAAAAGTCATAGAAAATATTATTATTACAAATATTAGTAATTGTTTAAAATCTTAGTGATGTTAAACAAACTATAATGGAGTATTTGAGGTTAAACCCGGCTATATTAAGTTCAGGTCATTTTGCTGAGGATATTCTGTACTGGAGTACTTTTTCATACGTCCAGGATTTTGTTGGCTTTGGTTCTGGATAAGTCAAGGGCAGTCCTGGAATTTGAAACCGTGGAATATTCCCAGACTGATTTTTTTCTCTCTCAACTTTCCGTTCTTTCACTGTTCGGTTACATTACTACTTTAAACTGTATCATAAATATACTCATTAGGGAGCCTGTGTTCGTCCAGAGAAAGATGGAACACCTAAAGACAGCATAATTATTACAACCTTACTCTCGAGTAAATATTTAACTTTGACATGATATTCATAAAAAAATATATACATTGTGCACTAATATTGGCACTCTTTTTAAATATGAGCAAATAATGCTGTGAAAAAATCTTTGTTGAAGCTTTTGATGTTTTATTTTAAAAAAATCACAAAAATACTCTGCTCACATGGATATCAGACAATTGCAAACACAACACAGGATTAGCCTAAAAAATGTAATCTTTGTTAAATGTGTGCAACAATTATTACCACCCATATGAATTCATATGAGAAATATATTTGAAGTATATTCCCAGTAATATTTTTAAAAAATATTTTTTTTTAGCAAACCTGCAAAATTGATCAACCATGACTTCCTGATTCACAGGGGTATAAATATGAGGTAACGCACAGGCCAAATTCCCTTAGTCACTCATAACAATAGCTGTGTAGTATAGCCGTGATGTGCAGCAAAACATTGTTAAGCTTCACAAATTGGGAAGTGACTATAAGAAAATAACATGAGCATTGAAAATGCCCTTTTCCAATATCAAGGCAATAATTAAGAAGTTCCAGTCAACAGGAAATATTATGAATCAACCTGGAATCGGACGTGTGTCCGTATCGTCTCGATGCACTGTGAAGAGGATGGTTCGAGTGGTAAAAAAATCTCCAAGGATCACAGCTGGAGAACTGCAGAAGTTAGTTGTATCTTAGGGTCAGAAAGTCTCCAAAACTACAATCCGAAGATCCCTACCTCACCACAAGTTGTTTGGAAGGGTTTAAAAAACAAAACAAAAAAAAACCTCTACTCTCATCCAAAAACAAACTCAAGCGTCTTCAGTTTGCCAGACATGACTGGAACTTCAAATGGGATCGGGTTCTATGTTCAGATGAAACCAAAATAGAGATTTTTGGTAATAAACAGAAGTGGCTTTGGCACACAGAGAGGTAGCCATATGAAAAGTACCTCATGCCCATGGTTAAATATGGTGGTGGCTCTTTAATGTTTTGGGGCTGTTTTTCGGCCAGAGGACTTGGACATTTTGTCAGGATACATAGCATCATGGACTCTCAAATATCAACAGATTTTAAATGTAAACCTGACTGCCTCTGCCTGAAAACTTCAAATGGTAAGATCTGTGTGTTGTTAGATCTTCCAGCAGTAAACGTACGTCACAAAGATGGTTTACTGACCACAAAATCAAGGTCCTGTCATGGCCGTCCCAGTCCCCTCACTAAAAACCCATAGAAAACCTGTGAGGTGAACTGAAGAGGAGAGTCCACCAGTGTGGACCTCGAAATTTGAAGGATCGAGATTCTGTATGGAGGAATTGTCTCAGATCCCTTGCCAAGTATTCTCCAACCTCATCAGGCATTAGAGGAGAAGACTCAGAGCTGTTATCTTGCCAAAGGGAGTCAACACAAAATACTGACTAAAAGGCTACCAAGAATTCACACACACCTATATTTAACAAATATTTTTTTAATGTACCTGTGATGTGTTTGCAATTGTTTGATATCCGTGAAAGCAGAATATTTTTGTGAATTCTTTTTTAACAAAAGATCTAAAGTTTAAAATTTACCAAGGGTGCCAATATTATATATATGTGTGTGTGTGTGTGTGTGTGTGTGTGTGCTTCATTTCCATGATTTTGCTAAACCTGAAATGAGTACATGTGAATTTCAGTGTGTACACAACATTTATGGCAGCAGTCCAGATCAAATCACACAGGAGAGCCCAAGGCAACTGGCACGTCTCTGAATCTGACAGTGAAGCCGCATTAAAGTTGACAGCTCTGTTGGAAAGCTTGTGTCAGCCTGGTTTTTATTTTTACACACGGGGCTTTCACAAGAGCAGAGATATTTTGCGTCTCACACACGTTAAGAAAATGTCACTTATTCTGAATTCGTGTCTCAGACGCTGGTCGCCTGCGCGGTGACGCACAACACACACACACACAGAGGTGTGTGAAGTGTTCGTGCAAAGTTTAAAATGTAAAGGCCAGCCATCCTATTCACTACACGCCTTCACACAGCTCGCATTACCGTGTAATAAAGCCGTTATATCCGTCAGCTAGCGCATTTATTCAGCCGTGCTCCTGTGTGTCTAGCCAGCGCCCTTCCCCCACGCGCACATTTCTCCCTCGCGATTTGAGCCTGTTCTGCAACATAATGTCCGCTACCGCGCATGCGCGAAACAGTTCTCCATAATGCAAATACCACTGCGCCACACACACACGATGCAGCTTGAACTCCTCGGATTACATAACGAACGTACATGTTAACAGATTAATAAAATCCGCAGTTCGACACACACACACACACACACACACATTTGAATTAAAAGAGAAATGTATATTTACTCCACGCTCCAGTAAAAGCTCAGCTCGCGACCCTCGGATGTTTCGAGAACGTTCCCCGTAGCTGCAGCTCGCGCCGAGCGGAAAAGATGACGTCAAGCGCCCGAGCGTCACCTCGCCCTCTTTCCTAAACGTGTTCACGTCTCTGTGCGCGGTATTTCAATGAGGGGGGAACGAACAACAACATGGCGAGCTTACACCGCTGTAAGTCTGACCAATTAAAGCAAATACAAACCTGCAGACTTAGCGTGACTTTAGTACGGGAACTTCAAAATGGAGGCAGAGATATTAGTATGAGGCAGAGGCATGTCCTGCCCCAGCTGAGCGGACGCAAACCTTTTTAAGCTCTGCGCGGAGCTCGCGCGGTCACGTGGGCCAGCTCGTGCCAATGAGCGCGACGTTCGCGTGTTTTTGCTCGGCTTTTCTTAGCGACTACCAGCGATGTTTTCAAACCGAGCCGTAAGCTGGACAGAGACGTCACGCAGTCGTAGGCTCATGACCATTTTTGAACATTTTATCCAACGAACGAACGTCGTCTTGTGAGGAGGGGAAGAAACACACACGAACAAACGCCTGCTTGGCTTCCGCGCGCTGACCTGAAGTGGAACTCGAACGGCTATTGCTTACGGTAAGCAGGAAAGTCTTCCTTTGATAATTAACCAGCACTTTGCTAGCTAACCGTGCGCGCAGCTAACGCGGCTAGCGTGCTAACTTCTGCACAGGGTGTTTGTGTAGCGTTAGCTTTGACATGTGTGCTGGACGGTGCGGGGAAATTGCCTCTGCTTGGACGTTCTACGCAACCGGGCGTTCGCGTTTGAACACACCGCGGGACACGGAGCGCTGTCTTTATGGCGGCGCAGCACGCGGACATCGGATCTTTCTGCTCGAGCTGCGGCGTGTCGACGACGGGAAGGGGCCGTGACGAGCAGCGTCGCTCTGGCGGGACTGGGGGGGAATGAGGAGCGCTGATGTTAGCACAGCTAGCGGAGAGAGAGGGCGAGAGAGAAGGAGGGAGAGGGAGGTGAAGTGAAGCGCCGTCGCTATAGCGCTCCTGTGCGCTTTTGTCTGCGGCTGGAAGGGTGGCGCAGTCTGCAACACTACCACCTTTCAGTCCTCTGCTCTGGATCGAAACATTTCCCCGTTGCATGTCTGTTAAACGTGCAGTACATCAGCTGCAGTGCCTCCAACACTGCCTCTAACACTGCCTCTATTGTTTTTCTCTCGCCTGGAGAACTGAAATATCAACGCGATTGTTTGACACTTGGCTGTAAACGTTACATCCGGCGATCTCGTCTTAAATATATTGTACACTCAGGTGATTTCCCTGTGTGTGTGTGTGTGTGTGTGTGTGTGTGTATATAACGTCTATATGATTGCATTATAGCTGTAGTAGTTGTATCTGCGCCACGCGACGGCATTGATAAACCCAGGCGCTGTGTTTCGGGGGGTGTGTTTCTCTCGATCTGTATGTGTGTGTGTGTGTGTGTGTGTGTTTCTCTCTCTCTGTCTGTGTGCGTGTTTCTCTCTCTCTATCTGTGTGTGTGTGTGTTTTTCTCTCTGTGTGTGTGTTTCTCTCTATTTGTGTGTTTCTCTCTCTCTCTGTGTTTCTCTCTCTCTCTTTCTCTCTCTTTCTCTCTCTATCTGTGTGTTTCTCTCTCTTTCTCTCTCTCTCTCTCTCTCTCTCTCTCTCTCTCTCTGTGTTAGTTACCACAAAGCTGGATTTCGTGAGCGTCCTTCGTGCAAGAAGCCTTTTGTCTAAAGGACGTGGTTTGCCATCAAGAAGACGTTTTTCTTTTCTCTCTCTCTTTCTCTCAGTTCCCACGATCCTGATTTCCTTATCCGTGTGTTTTCCCACTTTGGTTAAGAAAACAAACTCTCTTTCTACTACGTTGTTTACTTGCACTGCTATTGAATAGACACGGATCGGTCTTTTCACTACTTCCCCCCCACACACACACACCAGCTCTAATGTTAGGTCAGATATTGTAACCAGGTGCTGCTGCGTTATTGTAAATCAGGTAGCATCCCCTCCTTAATCATATATTTTTTTCCCGATTACTATTTTAAAAATCATAGTTTTTATAAATCCCAATATCCAGAAGTATCCTTCATGTCTGGATATTTTTTTTTTCACAAAAATCAAACTAGCCTCTATTCAGGGTTGGGTAATGTGGTGATCAATTCTGTCACGATATGTTTTTAGACATATCGTGACCTCTTTTTTTAAAAAAAATAGATTTTATTATTACAGCGAAAAATTGGAATCACGTCACGTGATTTGAAATATTGTGCTGTATTATTTTCCTCCCTTTTAGTGTTAATTTTATTCAAATAAATTATCACTGAATTAATTTTTTTGTGTTAAATTTAACACACTGTTTTACTGGCAGTTTGTCCTGGCGAGTAGGTATAATAACATATAGAGTGTGTGTGTATGTGTGTGTATATATATATATATATATATATATATATATATATATATATACACACACACACACACAGAGCCGTGCCCATATGTATGATATATCTAGATAGATAACTAAATAGATTATGGATTTTTATTATCTATCTATATGCCACAGTAAATTCCTGTATATCATATATGTTTAGTGAATTTTGTGTGTGTGATATTATGAGTCACTTATATACACACATATACAGTGCCTTCCACTAATATTGGCACCCTTGATAATTATGACAAAAGAAGGCTGTGAAAAATTATTTATTGTTTAACCATTTGATATTTTGTTTAAAAAAAATTCACAAAAGTGAATTCACTTGTTTTTTTTTCACAAAAAACATAGATTTAAACATAGGTTTATAAAAAAAATCTTTTAGTATAGGTGTGCAACAATTATTGGCACCCCTTTAGTCAGTATTTTGTGTTACCTCCCTTTGGCAAGATAACAGCGCTGAGTCTTCTCCTATAATGCTTGATGAGGTTGGAGAATACATGGCATGGGATCTGAGACCATTCCTCCAATCAGAATCTCTCCAGATCCTTCACATTTCAAGGTCCACGCTGGTGGACTCTCTTCTTCAGTTCACCCCACAGGTTTTCTATGGGTTTCAGGTCAGGGGACTGGGATGGCCATGGCAGGACCTTGATTTTGTGGTCAGTAACCATTTTTGTGTTGATTTTGATGTATGTTTTGGATCACTGTCCTGCTGGAAGATCCAACCATGGCCAATTTTAAGCTTTCTGGCAGATGTAGTCAGATTTTCATTTAATATCTGTTGATATTTGATATAATCCATTATACCATGTATCCTAACAAAATGTCCAGGTCTTCTGGCAGAAAAGCACCCAAATATGCCTATGTGTTACCTCATATTTATACCCCTGTGAAACAGGAAGTCATGGTTGAACAGCTTTCTCCTAGGTGTACTAAATAATTTTAAATATCAAACGAAATATACTTTAATATATATTTTTCTAATATGAATTCATAGGGGTGCCCATAATAATTGTTGCATACCTATATTTAACAAAGATATATTTTTGATAAACCTATGTTTTGTTTACAATTGTTTGATATCCATGAAAGCAGAGTATATTTGTATGTTGTTTTTTTTAACAAAATATCAAAAGGTTGCACAATAAAGACACATTTTCACAGCTTTCTTTTCTCATATTTACAAAGGGTGCTAATATTAGTGGAGGGCACTGTATAGATAGATAGATAGATAGAAACAATCACAGTCACATGATTATATAATTCTCTAACTGCCCAGTGGTGTCTTTGTTTGATTCCATGTAGATTATTTTGGCTTTCTTTCTGGTTTATTTATCTGATTATCATTATTTACTAATGTACATGACAGGGATTTGACGAGCAGTTCAGCACAATAACATACAGCACTATAATGTCTGTCCATACCGTCATCTACAATTAAAAATACTGCAAATGGCTGATGGTGTAATTACATAAAGTAAGAAGATCTTGTCCAGTTACATAACTCCTGTAGCACTCCTGTAGCAATGTTGGTTGGGTTTTTTTTTTTGCAGAGGTATATGTGTGTCTTCTCAATCAATAAAACTAAGTGACCTAATATCATGGCCATGTTAATATTTTAGCTTTGACTCTGTGTGTTTTGGACAAAATATTTCTCTTGAGCTTTATTCTGGACCATAAATCATATCTCTGCACCCGCTCCAGCAGTCCTGCGTTCACACACTCGCAAAATGACATATTAGGGATTATCCGAAGCTCCCAGTTTTCCACCGGGCCGCTGGCCAACAGAAGCTTGTGGTCGCTTGGTTTTCCACTGACCCCCTTTTTCAGACGTTTAGCCACATGTACGAGGTCTCGTATGAGAATTGGTCCACTTTCAGTAGGACGTATTCGAGATGGAGCTGTAGGTTGTTTGTCAGATTTTCTAGCACTGCATTGCTTGAAACTTGCTCATCGTTCACGGTTTGTTTATGTAGATGCAGGGTTTTGCTTGATTATGGTTCGTACGACAGAGGAAATTTATTCCTTAAATTGCCTCACATTATTGGGAGTAGATTGTATTTATTTTTTTATCCTGCAGCATTAACTTTCATAAGTTTAACCTCACACATAATTAGCATAGACACATATCTATCTGAGTTTTTACAGAAAACAAGGTTTTGAAAATAATTTTTTTGAATTGTTCTTTGTACCTTGTCTAGGTCTGCACAATTAATCATATTTGAATCATGTTCAGGTTTTTTTGGCTTCCATCATTAATCAAACATAATCCTCTGTGATGTTGGTGCACACCCAGAACTAAAGATCAGCAAGGCATGGTAGACCAGGCGTAGAGTATGGTGGGCTTATTTATATATTTGGAGTGTATTAAGTAGCTTTACAGATGTGTATTTATGTGATCAAGGAGCAGTCTTACTCTAATGAAGGTTAATGAGGATTTCCTAAATTGGTGTAATAAATAATCGTGATTTGTTTTTACATTATTGACTGAAATAATCATGATGAATAATATTAATGTTTTCACAGAAACATAACGTATATCTGAGATATCACATTACATATAATGTCATCTTCATGATACACAGGTGTACGCTTCTTTAAAGAGTGATTTTACACTTTTTAAGTTTCGTATTCTTTTACTACAGTGGTTTTTGCTCCAGACCTGGGGACTTTCATGTCCTGCACAGTTTAAAGTTTCCCTACTGCCGACACACCCAGTTCAACTGGTCAGTTAATTATTATGCCCTTAATGAGGTGGGACAGGCGTGTCGAGGGTCGAAAGAACCCAGGCGTGACGAGGGCAGGGAGAACCCAGACGATGCAGTACAGGGGGTTCTGAGGAGTGGAGATAAGAACCCTTGTGCTATGCCTATTGGACTGGCTCTTAACACCAATAATCATAAGAAGCAACCGAGGTTAATTTCTATAAAGTGATCGACACTAAATTGAAGTAAATTCAAAAATGGGAATGAAGACTGAGAATATCTCAAGCTAATTTAAAGTGCGTCAGTAGTTTGTATTTAATCTTGGCACTTTCATAATTTCTAGCTGGTTTATTCTAACCCAGACTTTGATGAGGATTTGAACTATTGTTGAGTTCTTGTTCCATGCACGGAAATCATCTTCCACTGCCATGAGGGACTCTCGTGATCTTGAAAATATTTGCATGACATTTAATAATATAATCTGTTTCCTGATGTTGATTTCAGAGTGCAGTATAGCTAGAAGACTTAAAGACTGTTAGCTGATTAATTGGGCTCCCGAAAAGCACAACAGAAAAGCCAGCGATGCCACAGACATCCATAGCGAGGAATCACGGGAACAACGCGTTCGGATGGCATTCTCTCTGTCTGTCTCCTGTCAGTCACAGTGACACTAGCAAATCTTGGACATCTGTGAGCTTATGTATAAGGAAGAGGGCGGATTGCGTTTTCCTCTGAGGGTGTTACGCCGCCCCGTGACGCAGAATGAGCAGCGGATCGGAAAAAAACATGAAGCATGCAGTTGGCAGTCTCGGAGGAAGCCTCGTATTAGCCTTCATTCTCCCTGGTTGGTAGCACAGTAATGGACGGTGGGAAAATGTAGGGTAAACGTGTTAGCTGATTAATAAAATGACCCACGGTACTACTCTCATGTTGCGAAATCTGTTACAGAATGTTAATGACATGCTAGATAAATTTATATAGAGTATTATTAGCGATTACCTGTACAATGTGCAGCTTTACACGATTTATACCAGTGATGTAGGTTTACAGTCTGCAGTCTGCGCCATTGGGCGATGAAGACAAGCATTTCCACGCTGCTCATCATGTGAGAAGGGGCTGCTGGCTGTCGGAGAGAGACAGAAACAGGCATGCGTAAGAGCACACTGACTCACCCTCTTACCCATTAGACATTGCCCTTTGTGTTCAGAACCATTCCCGTGAGATACCCCTCGCTCTGCTTCACATTCGAGCTAGATGCCATTTTTATTTTTGCCTTTACCCCCCCCCCCCTCCAACACATTAGAACGTGTTTGTTTTTTATGTATGTGTAAGTGTACACATACATAACCCCTCCCAGGTTATTTAGAGTAAAATGTGTGCATTTTGATTAGAATTGGGGCTGAGTGTAAAATCTATAAATTCCTTTTTTTTTTTTTTTTTAAATATATATGTTCATGTATATTTATTCATTTTTTGTTTTGTTTTGCATTGCTCTTTAATTGCAGGTTTAAAAAAAATCACTGACCCTGTGATGAACATATGAATGTTCTGAGGCTATTACGCACATGCATCTCTTTCTCCGCACTGTTAGTGGTGGTGAGATCCTTGTAGTCTGCTTGTTTTTCCAAAGAATGGCAATTTATTACACATGAGCTTCCTACAGACTCATGACAAAGTTTAAGATGTAAGAACCAAGAGCTTTGAGTGTCCATTTGTCCTGAGGCTTTGCATTATATTCAAATATTGCTGGTTGATTAGGTGAAGTTTTGAGTCGTTTGAGTTTTACTTTCCATTAAGAGGTTATCACCAGTGACCTTCAGGGGAAGTGTGGACTTTCTGCTCCAAATATGCCTAGAAACAACGTTTTGTCTGTTCTTTGGATCGCACAATTTCCAGGGGAAAATCCCAGAAACAAGTCGAGTCCCACCTGAAAGAGCCGTCTGCGTAGGAACGTGGTTGTATTGTAACCAGCTGATGTGGTGAATTGTCCGTGGCTTTGTTATGGACTACGCTGGAAAAAGAGTGAATCATAAAGGTACTCGCTGAATCATTGGATTTGTTTTTTAATATTTCGAAACCGAATTAGTCAAAAACGAGTGACTGCTCATCTGAATGAATCTAGTTGAACCTCAAGACAGGAGTACTGTGACACTCAACCACTTAACGTTTTATTGTTTTTGTTTGTTTTTGTTCTCGTTTTATGAGAAATTTCCAGCTTCTTTCAAGTGCAGGAACTTCCCAATGCTCGATTCATCAAGCCTTTTACGTACAATGTTGTTTCTGGTTGTAGATTCAAATTGTAAATAAAGCAGCACGTCTGTTGTATGAAAAACCAAACATCGTACAGCTCAGTGAGCAAGACAATGATAATTTGAACTCAGTTCTGTATTTATGACCCAGCTGTCTGCTTTATTAATAACACATGGTAGCTTTTAGTTGTTTTGGTTCGAAGCTTTTCTTGTTGTTTTCATACTGCCACCTGCAGTACTGCCGAGTGCAGATGCGACGGCCAAGCCAAAGCCACAGAGAGTACCCAAGATTTAAAACCCAGGAAGGTGGTTTTCACTTTGCTCGGCTCTCGTAACTGTTTTCTCTACAAGAAGGATGCGCAAACCTTTCGACGGTTTGGATTATTTACTGATGTAGTAAGCTGTAATCACCAAGATTAAAACCTGAACACAATCCTTACTTAAAAAAGCTGTGTATATATCTATAAGAAATACAATCCAACAGGGCATGCTATTATAGGAAAATAATCCACAACAGGGTGGTGTTATTGCTTTACTGCCCATAAGTTGATTATTTCCCTATAACAAAACATGTACCAACGTGTTTTATATTTCTTATCCAACAACAATTTGCATATTTGATATGTTATATCTGTTGTTTTTGTATTTAATGTTGTGGAACATCTGCAAAGCAAGTTATATTCTTCCATTTTTTGTACTGCTTATCTAGGGTTTTCACTTATTTTTTCAGAGGGCTTAGGTGCAGTCTGGGTTTGGGGCATGGTGGGGATTGGGGGGTTTGAAATTATTTTTAAAGACATTTTTATTTATTTTACGCTTTCATGTTATTTTTGACCAATATACTTTATTTTATTAGATTATTCAACCCCCATTGGGGTTGAATAATTGTCAAAATGACTTTCAGCTGTTTGCAATAAAACAATCAAACAAAAGCAATTGAAATGGTTTAACACAACGAATGCTTCAAGTGGTTTCCCCAAATTAAACTGAAAATGCAACTTATAATGACTTCTCCAGTTTCAAAATTACCCCCCCCCCCCGAATTGAATCCCTCACAACAGCACAAATATGCAAAACAGGACAGATGTTGTCTCAAGCACACCTGATGCAACCAATCAAGTGCTTCATTAGTTGCACCAGATGATCTTGAGCTGGAACACATGAAATACCTTAACTGGCTAGGGGCAGAAAATAAATTAAATACCTGGACGTGGCACATAAAGGAAGATGTCAATGGCTGTAAGCAGATTTCTGATGAGGCAGGTTGTGAAAAAATCCTCGAGTGACTGCAAAAGACCTGCAGCAAGACTTGGTGGCAACAGGCACTGAGGTTTCAGTGAGTACAGTAACGCATGTACTAAACGCAGAAGGTTTCCATGCCAGAATTCCAAGATGTACACCACCAATGACCCAAAAGCACAAGAAAAGTCCTCTCTAAATCATATAAATAAGCAACAAAAGTTTTGGGATTCTGTTCTGTGGAGCGATGAAACAAAATTGGAACTTTTCAGCACGATGGATCAGCGATAAGTCTGGAGGAAGAGGAATGAAGTAAGAACACTCTGTCCCCAGTCAAGCATGGTGGTGGCTCAGTGATGCTCTGGGGCTGCTTTGCATCCTCTGGCACTGGAAACCTGCAGCGTGTGAAAAGAAAGATGGATTCATTGAAGTATCAGGAAATCCTAGGAGAAAACTTCATGCCGTCTGTGAGGAAGCTGAAGCTTGGGCGTCATTGGACCTTCCAACGGGACCATGATCCCCAGCATACCTCAAATTCCACCAAGGCTTTGTTGCAGAAGTCGTCCCAGAAGATTCAACAGGGCAGTCACAGTCACCTGACTGGAACCCGATAGTAAATCTCTGGTGGGATTTGAAGAAGGCGGTTTCAGCACGCAAACCAAGAATATTACTGAACCGGACACCATTGCTCATGAGGAACAGGATAGGATTCCCCAGAAACTCTGCCAGAAACTGGTGTCTGGATATGCATCTCATTTGCAGCAGGTCATAACAACAAAAGGTGCTCTAATAAAAAGATGCATGCTATGAAGTGGTTGAATAATTTTGAAACTGGAGAAGTCATTATAAGTAGCATTTTCAGTTGAATTTAGGAAAAGCACTTGAAGCATTCATTGTGTTGAACTATTCCAGTTGCTTTTGTTTGATTTGTTCATTGCAAAAAGCTGAAAGTCTGTAAATTGACAATAAACCTGATTTTATAACATTAGTTATATCTTTTGCTATGCTATCTCTGCTATCGCATTCACAAGAATTACTCCCTGAGAAAAAGTTTGTACTTCTTTTATTCTTTGTTGAGGTTTACCTTATCGATGGTTGGGTTTGCAACTTGCTTATCCTAGTCGATAGTTGTAACTACCATCCTAAGGTGACAGTACAGAAAAATATCCCATCAGCTGTTTGATTAGCTTTGAGATGAGCATCTGTCACACTCCACTCATGCAAACATTTGCCCAAACACTGATCGCTCATTCCTGTTGCCAGATTACCATTTGAGACAAAGCCAAAGCCATTTTTTTGTCAGTGCATTGAACTCTCACCGTTGTTTTTACGTTCATTCTGATATGTCGTCTGAATTCCTTTTTACTTTCATTTGGCTTAAGGCACTCCACAAAAACACTTAGGCGCTGCTCCTAAGCCTTTCTATGGTAGGGAAAACTGTGTTATCCTTCACAGTGTCACAGGGAGCCTGGAGTTTATCTCAAGGAACTCTGTGTACAAGCTGGGGGATAGGGATGTGACGCTGAGGAATTTTCCCACTGGTTAATCGATGTGTGACAACAAGTAATACCGGTATCACCGTGGGGCAGGGCTGGGGGTGTGGGGGAGGGGGTGTTCCCTCCCCCACACATTGCTTATGGACGCCCGTGCAGCCGTTTGCATTTCACTTTCGCTTTTGAATTAGCAGCAATTTGGAGGCGGCAGTTGCTTGAATGGTGGGTTCATTATTATTCTTAATGAAACACACAACAACTACAAAACAGTACAATGTCAAGTCGTTATATTAAACACCAGACTTTTGAAACCAAATTTTCCGCCATCGTCTCGTCAATCAGCTCGCCTCAGTCTCGTCACGTGATGAATTTAATCGACCCCTGCTGACCTGTGCTGCCACTCACACTGAATTGAGAATACGCGTTCAGATTTTAATTGTAGCGTCTGTTTACTGTAAAAATACTATATAGTATTACTATAAAAATTCTAAATGATGGTGGGACAGTACTGTGGTGGGAAAGTGATGTAATCGCTGTGTGGCCCCAACACGAGAACACCGACAATCACAGCAAGCCTAGTGGGGGACAATCGCACACATTCACACACTATGGATAGTTTGCCAATGCCTGCAATGTATGTCTTTAGACTGGGGGAGGAAATCTCTAAGGAATGTGAGAACATGCAAACTCTGCACACACACAGTGCAGGACTCGAGCCCTGAATCCTGCAGTTGCGAGGCAAGCGTGCTAACCATTAAGCCACTCTACTACCCCATGTAGCATTACATTTTTCTGAAGTATAAAATAAACATATCATTATACAAAAACATTGTTATACATATTTTTCTTAAATAACAATTAAAATTTATTATTAGCCTTATATCAATTGGTCAACTCACTTTATAGGTCTGAGTGCATTAATATAAACCTGCGATATTTCCTGCAGCCTTCGTTACTGTCAGAGCCGCACCTTTTAACACCTGATCAAACGGATTCAAGATTTCATCAGCAATGTGATAAAAGGTACTATATTCAATATTTATTTGTTTAGATGTCGTTTTAAGGCCTAAATAATACTAGTAGCTAAGGCTGTAAACCTCAGACTTCATCAGACACAATGTGATCTGATTTCAGTAGATTAGGTATTGATTCAATATTTGATGATATCACTGAATCATCTTGCTTATGATCGTTGCCTTTTAAATCAATGCATCGATCCAAATAGTGCGATTTTGTTACATTCTTACTAGAAGCACTATAAAATTGCAGTACATATATTGTGTGATTAAATGCAATACTTTTATTCCCAATAGTCATAGGTCAGGGCAGCACACGGTTTTATCAAATCGGACCTGATAAAGATATATAATTATTTAGTAACAATATAGAAATTTAAATTCACGAGGTGGCATTATAAATATTTGATTTTGCTTCACGGGATGGTAATGGTCTCCAGGCTTTACAGCCCTTTACCAGCTAGCTTCTGTGGCCCTCATCCCCAAACTTTCGGACTCCATGTTGCCGTTCACTGTTGAAGCAAGAGATTCAGTGTTATCTTAAAGCCCTCCCAGTTGCACTCTTGCACCCACTGCTGGACTATTTCATGGACAACCTTAAACTGTTGACTGTTTACCTGGCCTCTGAGGAGTGGGGACACTGGTGAGATTAGGAAAGTGCGCTGAACTCCCTCCAGCCAATCACTGTAATATGGAATATATTAAATCACCCAGTCCCTGGCAGACCCAGTTTGTTAGCAAGTCCTGGCCAGATCACATGAGCTTTTTACCATATGAATCTGACAAGAAAGCTGAACTGTATTGAACCGAGGCTTGAGTTTTCAACATGCTCACTCGCAAATATTATACTGTACGTCTCCAACTGGGTATGTGAGACCACGATAGGGTGTTATGGTAGGACGCTGGCATATGTGTCTGCCTGCGTACTTTCATTACACTAGTGCGCATGAGCCAAACCAGAATTTACAGCAAAAGGAAAGCTCAAACAAGAAGTCTACTGAAGAATAATGCAGTTCTTTGCTTTAATTATACACGTCACGGTTGTAAAATCGTTTTTTTGAACGGTACAGGGGGCAAGAGCATTGCGGCTGTGGCTCAGGTGGTAGAGCGGGTTGTCCACTAATCGTAGGGTTGGCGGTTCGATTCCCGGCCCAGCTGAAGAATAATGCTCCACATGCCGAAGTGTCCTTGGGCAAGACACTGAACCCCAAGTTGCTCCCGATGGCAAGTTAGCGCCTTGCATGGCAGCTCTGCTACCATTGGTGTGTGAGTGTGTGTGTGAATGGGTGAATGAGACACAGTGTAAAGCACTTTGGATAAAAGCGCTATATAAGTGCACATTTACCATTTACCATTTACCAATCGAGCTCACGTTGCATAGTATGCACCAAAAGCCTTTCTGAGGCATCTTTACTCTATCCAACGGTTTCATGCGATTCAGCGCTTCAGTTACACAATGTGAATAAATGCAAACTAGCTTGTTCCTTTATCAGTCATTGAATAGTGGATGCTTTAGAAATGTTAAAATTTAGTTGTTCCTGGTTTACATCACATACGTTTCATGTCTTTACTGGGAATCTGTTAGAATGAGAAAGAACGTAAGTATTGTCATAGAGGTGACATTTATTACCAACGCCACCCTGAGAAAGTAACAGCGTGAATAGGGTTGAAGGGATATATTTTTTTTTATCAGTTTTTATCACAAGCTATTATTTATAAGATTTTGAACAGACTACACTGTCAAAAAGGTGTCCACGAAACCAGCCATGTTAGGACACGTCACCACAATTTATCAGTGTCCCAAGCCTACCTATGGAAGAATGAAAGAAAGTACTGCATGTGATAAAGGAGAATTGCATTGTTTATACTGCACTTCAGATGTGTACGTGGCAATATTACTCTGAAAAGTGCAGTAGAGGGGTCACAATGTTTCTGGGTATGCAGCTGGACACACCCTACATGCTTCAGCCCATCAGCATTTGTCTGAAGGTGGGTCGACCCACAGTACTGTAGATATACATGACACACTTCTGGAGGTGTGCACCTCTTCACGCTACACTTACCAGACGGCTGTGGCTCAGGTGGTAGAGTGGGTTGTCAGATAATTGTAGGTTGGAGGTTCGATTCCCGGCACACGTGTCTCCACATGCCGAAGTGTCTTTGGGCAAGACGCTGAACCCCAAGTTGCCCCTGATGGTAGTTCTGCTACCATTGGGGTGTGTGAGTGAATGAGACACAGTGTAAAGCGCTTTGGAACCACTATCTTAACTAAGGATAAGAAAGTGCTATATAAGTGCCATTTATCTATGAACCCATAAATCCATGTCCCAGCTGGGGATGACTGGATGAGGAGACTTGGGCTGTAGCACCTTTCTGACAGTAAAAGGCGTCCAACAGGCAATTTATTGTCTGAGGATTCATTCTGAACGGCAAAGACTGCCTGTTTTCTTCCAGGAAACCTAGTCTGGCTCTCCACATGGAATTTAAGACTGGCTTTGATAAAGTTTGGAACCAGGTTTATAAGGCCACTCAAAATGCTTAAACAGATGTGTGCCTGCTAGTTAAATGGCACACTTACATAGCGCTTTACACTGTTTCATTCACCCATACGGTAGCAGAGTTGCTATGCAAGGCACTAACTTGCCATCAGGAGCAACTTGGGGTTCAGTGTCTTGCCCAAGGACACTTCAGCATGTGGAGTCATCCGGGCCAGGAATCGAACCACCAACCCTATGATTAGTGGACAACCCGCTCTACCACCTGCGCCACAGTCGCAAGTAGGGTGTTGGAGGGGTTTATGATATGCGTTTTCATCTTCTGGTCTTGGAAAGATGACCTTTCTGTGTTGTTTGTACCCTCAAGGATTCTAACCTTAAGAGTAGGAACTCTGTCTAGTGGACTTGGTGGTTGAGGAAGGTGGACTGGCTTGTACCATTGGATGACCTCACTGATCCCTTAATCATCTAAGATCAGCATGACTGACTTGTCCCCTGACCAAGGGGTTAACAAAGCCACGGGAGGGTTTTGGAGTTAGAAAGAGGAGGTTCGAGCTCTGCTGCACCCGACGAAACACTAGATAGTACTTCAGTGCTGACTTCAGAGTCAGATCTAGGGCACATCAATGCATGTTACATTGAACTGAACTGAACCTTAATGGATAAATGAAATCATATCAGAGCAGTAGTGAGTTGAAGTGTATTGAAACATTATTTTGTTTAACCGTGTTATTGTTGTTTGGTATATTACTTGTTGAGATGTGTATCCTGCGTAGCCTGACGTCGACGATGGAAATAAATTTACTCTGCTATATATTTTACCCAAACCCTCTGTAGTGAGTAAATAAGGAATGTGTGTTCTGTTATAGCTGAGAACATAATACAGGCTATTTAACATGGCTGCACCATCGTATCAGGGATTTATTTACTTAATTGTTTGCGTTCGGCGTTGGGCAGGAATACGCTGCTCCAGTCGGGAAACTCTAAAGCTGAGCAAAGTTTATTGTTTCCCTGCTTCAATGCTCTGGAGTCCATTCTTCTCAGGTTTAGCTTGTTAATAATACTTCAGGTGGTCTACCTTTTTAAATGTTTTATCATCCTGACCTAATCGCCAGCTTTTCTGTAAACGTGTCATTCACGGTTTTGTTAGGATTTCCACATGGTCAACTTCCATTTGTGTTTTGTTTTTATTTACATGGCTTAGATTAGTTATGCTCTAGGAACTGTGGCAGACGTGTCATTGTTGGGATCTAAATGTGTATCAGGAACATCCTCAGTTTCTAATAGTTTCTAAAAAAAAATTCGATCCAAGTCAAATTTAAAGCAGCTGTTTGAGTTCTGAATATAAACCATGGCGTCCCCAACTGTTCCATCTTCTCTGTTAAAGATTTTAGCCGGAACACTTGTAACCTGAGTCGGACATGTGCTGCGGGTTAACGTGTGACATGGGTTAATACAGTCGAGTCATCTCTGACAACACGGATTGGGTTTATTTAGAGAATTTTCAAAGCAGAGTGCGTATTGAAAGCAAGTGAATTAATTGCTCTCTGTACACTGGTTTCAAAGAGGATGTGAAAACGACACACGTCTACATGCCTTAAGGTGAGCTGCGTGCAATAAACAGTGAAGAACATGCTTATACGACTGTGTGTGTGTATGTACTTGTGTACGTGTGTTGGAGCATGCTGATTGCACAACACACTCTGCTGGTTGTTGTTTGGAGTGGGTTTTTTTTTTTTGAGAGGATCTCTGCTTCTAACGGCTGCTGAATTGTTCGGCAACCATGTGCTTCTCTCAGTGTGTGCGAACGTCATGTTTTTGTTTTGAAGCAGTTGAATTTTCACTCTGAAATGTACGACAGAAGTAGAAGTGCCTTGACATTGAGTCTGTGTAAATATAGGAAATGAAATGTGCTCATACGGTTATGGCTTAACAGTGAAGTAAATTAGAAAGTAGTACGTTTACACTAAAATCTGAAGAACAAGAGAAAGTAAGACAAGTATGTTGTTGTTATATAAAAACAGGCTAGAACTACATGACTAGAATACCTAATTCCCCACCTACAATCAGTAAAAACCACAGAAAACGCCCCCTCATCTTGTAATTTCAACTCGTCAACTTGGGGTAATCTTCTCAACTACCAGTTCTTTCCCAGTTTACGTAGTGATGTCAAATCAACATGACCATGGACGTTGCGAATAGGGCTGCAACTACTAATAGATAAAATTGATAATTAAAATAATTGATTTGATTATGGATTAGTCGGGTCTGTGACGTCACCGTGGATAACCTCCGTGTCAGTGATGTCACTACACAATGATGAAAAACGCATTTCTAGGAATAAAACGCATCTGAGAAACAGCGGCGGTCACAGAGTGAGCTTCTGCGGGAAAAGTGCACGATCCGGGTCGTCCAAAACACGGGAATGTTTTATATTAAGTGCTTCAAACATACTCGTAAGGGTATTAATGTGGCTTGTGTTGTCGTATGCTGCGACAGACGCTTGTGCTGTTTAATGTGTTCCAGACATGTTTTCTTCAGCGCAGAAATGACAGTTTTACCTTTATGTCCTTATGTGTAAATACATTTTTAATACAGGTATTTAACTTCTGCTTTAACGCTTGTGGACAATCAGTTGTTTTGTTTTGTTTTTGAAAAATATAATGCTAATATATTTTTTAAAAATCCTTTGCCCAGTGTATTGCATAGCACACACAGATACACTTAATACCTTTTTTATAGCCTTCAATTTGCACAATGTTTGAAGGACAACACTGGACTGTGAATTAACATGTTTATTACTATTATTTTTAAAATACAGAAAATAAAAAAATTGGCTTTCTAATCCAACTAATCGATTACTCGAAGAAACAATCGACAGATTAATCAATTATCAAAAAATATTCATTGGTTGCAGACCTTACTGTGAACCATGTAAAGTTCCCATTCTCTACTTTCAAATTAGTTTGTAGCAGTATTGTCTTCAGATGAGTTAATATACCGACACAGCACATGGTTAAATCTATTACCTTGACAGTACTAATTGCTGTTTAGTATAGATAGTAATGGGACTAAAGTGTTCTACTGATACTGACACAGAAAGCACATTCGCAGTAGTGTATCATATAAACTAGGAAAGGTCATAGGGTGCGCTTGCCTGTTAGAGTACACTTCTGTCGGTATAAAATTGGCTGTCTGTTTAGTTTTTGCTACTAGGCCTAATAAAGAAGAAGCAGGAAATCACCTTGTGTGAGACTAGTCCATCACACATCACACACACTCAGTCACATACTCATTCACACCTGGGGACAAATGAACAATTAGACCACCTACTTGTATGTTTTTTGGAGATGGGAGGAAAATGGCGAAAGCAGAAGAAACCCATGAGGAACTACAGGACGAACGCGTTTCCGTTGGTCCTTCATTGCGTCAAGACATTCATGGCTTTATCAATTTGACAGCAAGTATAAGGGAAACAACATAGGCTATTAAAGTCCATATAGGACTACAAAATGAGTGAAAAGTTGTCCAAATCCAAATCGTCCAACTTGAGATCCATCGTGATGTATGGAATCTATCCCGAGACTATCGTCAATCACCACAAGCCTAACGCAAACAGAAAAATAGTTTTGCATGCATGAAATATTGATGAATCAGTTTTACGTTTGAATCTATAATATCCCAAAACAGTGCTAGTGTTTGTTACGCTGTAGTTGTGCTGCTGTTTTACGTCTCGGCTAACACCGAATGAGGCAGATTAGAGTCTGTCTTTGAGTGATCTACACCATATACACAAGATTATAAAATCAGTGTGGCTGGATAATCTGGATTTGGATCTCCCAAAAATAAATGCATTATTATGGATCAGATTAATGATTACATACTCTAAACAAACCACACCGCTTGAACCAACAACCTGAACACTCTAAACAGTTTGTTCACCTCTGTATCAGCCCGGGTCAGCTCATAAGGAGGACACGTAGGAGGTTAATTATTCTCGCGCTGCTCCGGCCAGACCTACACTCATCTGTTGACCTTTGCACTAATGCCTGTCCACCCCCTTCTCTTCCTCTCCACACCACTCTTACTCATCGTTTTGGGTTTTTTTTTTTCTTCACTGGCTAACTCTTTGCTTATCAGTTCACCATTCTCCGTTACTCTCTCTCTCCTGTTTTTAACAGTCAGTAAAGATAAGCCAGGGTGACTGTGTAGATGTTGCCGTCATCACACATGGTTAAAAGATATGTTCAGAAAGAAAGCAGCGCTGCAAGCAAAAACAAGGAAGAGTGCAAACATCTACATACAGAAACATGTGCAGGTGGAATGTGGTGCACATTTCCACACGTTGTGATCTGCAGTAACAATGCAGTGCGTTGTTTTGTGCTCATGTGGGTATGTGTGGCCATTAACCTAGTTTCTGAGTCACAGAGCAAGCTTCTTAGAGCAATGTATACTCCTATGAAGTTCAGATCTCTTCGTGTGCAGACGGATACGAATATTGCATCATTGGTGCAAAGCGATTTTAAGCAGCCAAAAATAGCCCCCCCCCTGCACACACACAAAAAAACCCCACAGACAATATCAACCAGTCTTGTGTGGTCAAAAACATAAATGACTTTAATCTTGGTTCAAGAGAGCCTTACTCATATGTGTCCATTATAAACAATAGGCAAACTTGAAATGTCACTATAAATATAAAACAAGCAAATGGTCATTTGTTTCAGAGGGAATTATTAAACTAAAGGAGTTTCTGTGCATGAATAACATGACCGATTTCAAAGAAAAAGATGCTGTTATTTAGGTGTAATTCATTCGTTACTTGTTATAAATCGACATGTGATGAATATGCGTGCCTTCTTTGGATTTTGAGAATAATTACTCAGTAACCGTTTGTCACACTATAATCTGCATAATGTCCAGAAAGCTTTGGCTCTGACTACTTTTATGAAATGTTTCACGTGTGAATGAAGTACGTGGATTTGTGAAACCGAGAATAAGTGGCGTGGAACTCCTACAGGTCGTGTTCATTAAGTTTGAATATCTGTTGTAGCGCAATGAGAAATGTTTACAGGGTTACAAGCGGTTCATGTACACGATCGCCGCAACGATTCAAGATTGCTGAAATGAATAATCCGAGGGAATCTAGCCGAGGGGAAAAAACAGATTGTTCTTACATACATCTTGTTTGACGCATACTGTGTAACATACTCTGTAGATTGACACTACTGATTAGGATACACGAAGCATCTGGTGTTAAATTGTCACAATATGTGTTTGTTAGAGGTTCAGTTCCTGATGTCTTCTTTTTATGTGTTTAAAAAATGTTTTTTCTTTTTCCCAAGCTGACTGGAAGCAGTCCATTTAATGTGAATATTTTGTAGCTTTAAAACTGTAAAATGTAAATAATAATAATAATAATATTTTTTTTTACAGATACACAGGAACAATCCCTAATTCCTGTTTACAGACAACCAAAAATCAGACCTGACCTTTAATTTGTACCTGGTCTGATCGAACAGGATTCATCTACGAATCATTTCGAAACACATCATTTAGAGGCAGCAATTTTCTCCCACTTCTAAAATCTTTGGTTACGTCCATGTATAATCGCAGGCAGGACGAAAGAAAGAGAAAAATTATTTAATGTCACGTTTCAATTTCCCCCTCCTCGAGTTGCTGTAGAGCGGAAACGCAAAGATGTTCGAGGGGCCTAGCACAAACAAAGTTTGATTCATAACACTTTTATTCACAGTTTTTTCCACTGTCCCTTTATCAGACCTGAAGTTCTCATGCTTCTAAATAAGACTCTGATTGGCTGTAGTGTAACGTAGCACAGCCTCAGAAATGTCACGACGTCATTCTTTACATCCCAAACAAAAATCTCAGCTCTTTGTTCTGATCCTTGTCCCAAACAGCAGTGCGTGAAAACCCCAGAGGCTTGTTGCACCAAGCTGGTCTGCCTCCGTGAGTCTGCATATAGTTTCAGTAAACTCGAGAAGGTGGATTGGTTTTTTAGCAGTTTTCATTGCCATGGTAACTTGCACTACACAGCTGACCTGCTCTGGAGCAGATATTATTCTGGCTAACAAATCGCAAACCCAATTTGGACCAATCAGCTGTGAGCAAAGTGATGTAAATCTGATGCATCTACGTTAACCCTTTATTGTTTGTATCAATGGCTTCCCTATTTGTGGAGGATCCCGTGGAGCACAGGGTGCAAATAACAAAAAGGGCACTTCGAAGGGAGAGAACTTTTAGGGACAGACACAGTCCTCTGGGTTTTCCCGATGACTTTCTATACGAAAGGTTTTAAGAATTTTAGTTTTACGATGGTATGGTTGATCTATGCTGGCTTCTTGAGCAACGCATGAAAAATGTGATCCACAGAAGCCGTGTTGTTGCTGTACCGCAAACTGAATGTGTTGCTTTGCGGATCTTTGCAGGTAGAACAAATTTCCATGTCTTGGCATTATTCTTGTCCTAACGTTTTTCCACAAACCGATATTTATTTTTTTCATATTTAAGTAAAACAATGGCCAATTATATTAAATGAAATTACAAGAAATATGTTGGAGGTATGAGTTTTCAATATGTTTGTTCTCATTGCGAGCCTATAGTACACTTGCACATTTACACACATGCCAAGCTGTGGCAGCCACAACGCCATTACTTCTTGCGGTTAGTCTAGGTTTAAATTCCCTGCATTTCCGCATAATAATTTCTTGGTCTTCAAATGAAACGGATTTTTCACACTTAAACCTGGGTTGACCTGAGAAACTTAATAACCAGTGTCATGAAACCTTTTAACCTTAATAAACCTGGGTTGTTTGATTTTGTTGACTCAAAACTTGTCAACCCTGCAGCTCCGAGTTGGTTTAACTTGCTCAGTACAACAGTCTTCAGGCAGTGATACAGAGCATCTGTTTTGTTTTTATCCTAAATTTGTGTGCCAGACATAAATGCTCGACACAGATGAACCCGTTCGGTTGCGCTACCTCTGGATGGAGCTCTCATCAGTTGGAGGCTACAGCCTTTAGATTTGCTTAGGATGGTACCGCTTGTAGTTTTCATGGTAATATGCTTCTCGCCCTAAGAACAGAGAACCAGTGACTTCACAAGCCGATCAAATACCGGTGGAGAAAAACCCTCCAAATCTCTACTTTTTCTCATGTTGCAGATGAAGAAATGCAGTCAGAATATTTAATAGTTTAATAATAGTCTCCGCATCATCTTCTTTAAACGTGTTGGCCAGCCGCTGCTCAGACCGTAGCCTGTATTAACCCTAGCCATGTTGAATTTGGCTTTGTGATGAAGCAGAACTGTAGCATCACTGTAATATATAGCTAGGAACATGTTTAAGGAACCGTGAACGTGCTTCTAAATGAAACATTTTAATTTAAGGAGTTGTAAGATGTTCAACAGAAAACAAACCTTTCTTCTGTTCATCTGGACACGAACTTGGCCATTGTTGATCGCTCAACAAATTAAACTAATGAAATATGTTGGACAGCTGAAAGCCAGTGTATTGCAATTTTACTACTGGGTGTTGTGCTGGAGGCACAGCGATGATTTTCCTGCTGAGCACATGTGCTGTCATTACTGTGTTTCCTTTCCTAGTATTCCTTTTCGTCTCGTTACCGATGGAGAGGTGTTTATGTACAATGACGGTATTTCCATCAGTCAGTTTGCGAGGTAACTAATAGACATGGCACACTGACTGACTGCACTGTCAAGCTTTCGGTATCGAGTTTGAGACCATGTAAGTCTTCCTTTCTCATACATGTCACATGTGAAAGGAAATGCATGGTGTTAGTGGTGTAAAGATTGTTTGAAACAAGGCTCGTGATTCTCGAGTAGTAGATATTCGTTGGGAAATCTCGACTACATTATGCAAGGTGTACCTCCTGAAAAAAGTAGCTTCTTCTTTCTTTCTTTTTTTTCCACAAAAACCCCTGCTAGTATCTGCCCCTAATATTTATGTGCGGATAGATTAACCGTGCATTTAGGAAGAGCGGCTGCTTAACTGCAGTATTTATTCAAGCAGGCGAGGTTACAATGGTGGAAGCGGTTGCATTATGAATGTTGTAGCATAGTTGCAAGAAAATGTCCTCGTTTTTGCTTACCCAATGGTTAGCATGCGCGCGTAATGAGTCTTTATTAGTCACATATACATTACAGCACAATGATTCTTCTTTTTTTCATTTTTTCCCCCGTATCTCAGCATGTTTTACACTAATATGGTCAGGAGTCCTTAATAACCATTTAATGGTTTAACTTTTATTGGGGTAAAATAAATGGGAGGGCATGATGGGGTTTACTAATTTTACACATAAGAGGGTTTTTGATGAGCGATATATATCTGAAATGTATGTTTTGGAAAATAATAGATGTGTGGCTAGCACTTTAATATCAGTGAGTTGTCTGGACAACTCTAGTAGCTTTAATGATGAAATACTTGAAGTACATAATGGGATTTTTAAAAATACGTTTTATATTGATGTTTAACTTTATTGATAAAATAGTGTGTTGTTCAATTAGCATGTTTTTGTGTTTTGATTTGGGACCGAGTACCATTTTAGTGGTAGCGACTACTGAAATTTTGGTACCGTCACAACCCCTACGATGCACACTTGTTTTCACAAGCTTATAGGCTAGCATACTAATGGAGCTAATCCCATAGGATCTGTGCTGACATCTTATACAGCGGTCCCCAACCTTTTTTGCGCCACGGACCGGTTTAATATCAGACAATATTTTCACGGACCGGCCTTTAAGGTGTGGCGGATAAATACAACAAAATAAAATGAAAGGCCGGCATAAATAATGGGGTATTTTTCAAATATAATAATTAACGTGAATCCAATGTGAAATCGCAACTTTATTAGCAGCGTCCTCGTAACATCCTCTCTCCCCCCCTAACTCTCTCTGGTCTCTATGGTAAGGTTTCAACGTATCACGTGACCGAGACAAGTGTCTTGACATGCGTCAAGAGTGTGTCGTAGAAGGATGTAACGGAGAGAATCCGGTCATTTTTCAGGTCCAGATAGTAAATAAAACGGAAATAATGTAAGTTATTTATTCTTTCTGTGCGGCCCGGTACCAAATGACCCACGGACCGGTACCGGACCGGGGGTTGGGGACAGCTGATCTTATAGATCAAAACAAGAAGATTTTCTCTCTTTCTGCTGCTTTAAAGCCATATTCGGATCAGGTTAGTTATTCAGGGGGACATCTAGTAATTTAAATGTAACTATTGCTGATTCATTCCAACAGCAATAAAACAACCACAGGAGGAGTGAGTTTCTAGCAGGTTGCATTTTCTATAAACCTGGATGTTTGTGTTATGTGGTCATATGATTATGCCCCATTCACAATATGGCATCCAAGCAGTCGAAGAGGCGCTGGAGTAGAGAAGCTCTCGTCTCAGTTTGGGGCAAGCCAAGGTTCCAGCAACAATTCAAACATATAGTGTGTTTATTGTTTTAAAGTATACAACAGCCATCCATTTTTCATTTTGCAATTTGTGAAGTGTTTTAATGTCAGGGAAGGTTCATGCGCTACAAGACTAAATATGGCAAGTAACAGCGGTCAGACTTCTTTCTTTTTTTTTTACCCCCAATGCAAGGTGATGTCTGCATAGAAAATCCCAGACCTGCATATCCAGACAGGACTAAAATTATCAGACAACTGCCGAGTTCGGGGAAAAACAGGAGGTAATTCGACCTACAATTTTCTCAGAGGAGGACTGAGGAAAACACTGACATGGCTGATTCGGACGGAAATTAAACCAAAGAGGAGCTCCTGTAAAATAGGAAATTACTCCAGGTCCCATTGAAATGTAATCCTGCCTGGATAGGGCTTAAGACAGTGTTTCACTGCTGATTCAGACCAACTTAAAGAAATCGGAGATTAGGAAGTTCATAGCCGCAGATATGAGACTCTACTCAGGCTAGTGGGGAACACTGGATTCAAAAACACATTCGCGCTACAAAGAGCTGTTAAATTCAAAGAATTGTAGGGTTGCCAGGGTTGCAGTTCTTAAACCAAATTTAGAATGTTTTGAAACAAAGCGATGGGTGGAAATTGTAAGGTGGTTAGGATCTTCTTTTTCCAATTCCTGAACTTTTTGGACTAGTCTGTTTCGTGAAGTGTTTGAGTCGTGGTTGGTGTGGAGAGTTCGCTGAGACCAGAAAACAGTGCACACCAACGAAAGCATGAGAGAGCTCACACAGAACTGTCATTATTAAGTTTGAGTTATTGAATGTTTGTAACATGAAATGTTTTAATCAATTTAAAATGGAAACTTGCGGAAAAATATTCCGGTTCGGGCAACACTCGTTTTTGCTGTATGGAAAGTGTATCATATATTGACTTAGAGTTTTGTGTGACATGGTATCAATTCATCAATTCAAATAAAAAACCAAGACAAGTACATTTTGGGTGTCAGAGGGTGACAGATTAAAGGAAAAACTCAAATAAATGAGTTGAGGAAACGAATGAGTGCAGACGCTTCCAGACAAATGTGTTGCATGATATGGTTCGGTGACACACTACCATGCTGTGTGGCAAAGTGGGCTAATTATTGTGACTGAACGCAGAAGCTTCAGACACAAACACAATAGGAACAGTGACTAATGTGACAACTGCATTTAGATCTATGGGAGAGACATCAGTTATTGGCAGTGAGGCTCGTAGCAATAAAATACAAGCGACCGTTCTTCAGGTGGCGATGTCGGTGCAGGTTGTGATCAGATTGTTGGAAGGATCAACCGACCACTGCAACAAACACAGCACTTGGACAAGCAGACCCGGAGCGTTCACACAGCATGTGCGCTGGAAAACGCAAAGAATGTGTTGCTTGTAACAGTCGCTTGTAAGAGAGAGCCGATTTGAGCGAAATTTGAAAAAAAATATTTCCAAAGCAATTTTACAGAATATTGTTGGTACGAATTTATCTTGAATATCGCGGGATTACTGAAACCCCTGATTGTCATTGTAATGCCAGTAGAGCAGCAGGATTAGGTGACCATTAATGTTGGCTGTAGGAGACGACTGACCAGTCACACTGGAACTGTTTGTTTCCATTCCAGTGCCAGCCAGGCACGTGGGTGTGTGTGTGTGTGTGTGTGTGCGCGCACGTGTGCACGTACATGCATGCTCACACTTCTGGGTGTGTGTGGACGTGGACATGTAGGTGTGTGTGTTTGAAGTTCTTGAGTATCCAATCTTTCATTTACCTCCCAGAATGTAGTGAAATTCCAGTTCATGTTCATCTTGGGATGTTAGTTGCATTATTGTGTGTAAGCCTTCTTTGCTAATGCAGTCCTGTCTGAAATACATAGATTTTTTTATCTATGTTTGCTTGTGTGTTTTTCTTTTTGTTTTTATAAATTTCTGTCTCTTGGCGTTAACACATCATAGACTATGTTTACATGGACTGCAGTAATCTAATTACTGACCTTATTCTGATTTAGACAATATTGTGATTAAGGTGTTTACATGAGTCACTTTTAGAATACTCCTTTCACGTTCCCGTTTTACATGTTATAGAACATAGATCGATTAACGGTACACTTCATTACGTCCCCGTGCCCCGACGTCCCTCCAGAATTTCACGTATCAACATACAGTTGGTCTTTGTTATGATACCGTATACAGCCTTTGGTGCTTTATTTTTAATTTTACGAAAGCTTCAAGTGCGGTTAATTATTTTACATGCTATACGTGCTAATAGACGACTGCTTGAAGCCATGGGCTGCGTCCCAAACTGTGTACTTACCTACTATATAGCATCCGAAACACATGTATTTCGCCCACTATATAGCAGGTAAGTACGTGGTTTTGCAGCCGTGCTCTCTTGTTTGCCGTCAAACGGTTGAGCATTGCCGTGTATGTACTTGTCTTGTCGCAAAATGCGGTGAAAACTCCCACACAATGTTAATAATGTGATTAAGGTGTGTACATGTCTGTAATACACGTCGATAATGCGAGTAAAACAGGAATACTCCACATGTATTAATTCCATTTGTGTATGACTTTAACCGGATTAAGGTCATCAATAATCACTGACTACATTTACATGGACAGCAATAATCTAATTATTGACCTTAATCTAAGTAAGGTAAAAATGTGATTAAGGTGTTTACATGAGTCGCTTTTAGAATACTCTGGTCATGTTCCCGTTTTACATGTTATAGATCATAATTAGATTAACAGCACACGTCATTACGTCACCGCGCCACGCCGTCTGACGTCACTCCAAAATTTCATGTATCAACATACAGTTCGGTCGTTATGGTACCGTATACAGTTTTGGGTGTTTTTGTTACATTTTTTTACGAACGCTTTAAGTGCAGTTATTAGTCATGCTGTACGTGCTAATAGAGCACTGCTAGAAGCCGTGGGGTGTGTCTCAAATCGCATACTTACCTACTGTATAGTAGCCGAGATGCATGTATTTGTCCCCACTACAGGACTATAGTAGGCAAGTATGCAGTTTGGGACACAGCCGAACTCTCTTATTCGCCGTAAAACTGCCGTGTGTGATCGTGTCATGTCGCAAAATGCGGTGAAAACTCTCACACGACGTTCATAATGTGATTGAGGTGTTTACATGTCTGTAATGCACGTCCATAATACGACTAAAACAGGAGTACTCCACCTGTCTTAATTCGATTAGAGCTTACTTAGATTTTGACCTTAATTAGATTAATCTTAATTAGATTACCATGTTTACATGGTAGTCTCTTAATAAATTATGGTCTTAATTAGATTATGAGTGGATTATTGTTGTCCATGTAAACGCAGTCACTGACTACGTTTACATGGACAGCAATAATCTGATTATTGACCTTAATCTAAGTCAGGTAATAATGTGATTAAGGTGTTTACATGAGACGCTTGTATAAAACTCCTCTCATGTTCCCGTTTTACATGTTATAGTTCATAATTAGATTAACAGCCCACGTCATTACGTCACCACGCCACGCTGTTCGACGTCACTCCAGAATTTCACGTATTAACATACAGTTCGGTCGTTATGGTACCGTATAAAGGAGTACTCCACCTGTCTTAATTTCGATTAGAGCTTACTTAGATTTTGACCTTAATTAGATTAAGGTTGGTGTTTACATGGTAGTCTCTTAATCAAAGTATGGTCTTAATTAGATTAAGAGTGGATTATTGTTGTCCGTGTAAACGCAGTCATTGTTTATGCTAGTTTCTTTATCAGAGTATTGTCTTAATCGGGTTAATATCGGATTATTGTTGTCTATGTGCTGATAGTCGCTAGAAGAGGATGGCTGGGATGTGGCTGACTAACTGTTATTTAACGTTGTGGTTTACTCAGTTTTTTTTTTTCAATTAAATAAACAGATCATGTTGAGGCGAGATTTCCCCATGCTATTTGTTTTCTTGTCACAATTAGACATCAATAAATCTTATGCTCCAAAAACATGTAGAATTGCCACTAATTAGCTTAATGCTCATAATATTGGCATTTAAGTTGAATTACAACTCTGAATTTAAATAAATGCTTGGTGTAATAATTTTATTTAATATCACACCTGTGTAACATTTTCTGTACAGGAAATATAAAGCGGTTCATAGGCGATCGTCGTTATCTTGCTGTCTTCCGAGAGGTTCATTTCTGCTGGCTAAGTGAGCTCGGGCTTTCGAGAGAGTAAAGGGATTTTGATCTCGTATGACGTAGAGATATATTGTGTGCATGTGAAGGCCTTTTCTCTTCAAACAGGAAATCCTCTGAGCTGAATTTGTCCCACACTGCCGTTTTGGCTGCTGAGGGGGGGAGGTGGTTTTTTCCCAAATCCTCTCCTTTTTTTAAAAAAAAAAAAAAACAACAAAGTGTGAAAAAAAAAAAGGATTTCCCCCGCGCGCGTGGGGGGGGGAACGTTAGCAGTGTGTCGTCGGCTCGAGTATCACCACACCGCCTTCGCCGGTTTTATGTGCGTGTGCCAGGTGATACTGCGTGACGTATGTAGGGGTGCAGAAACCAATTGACAATATGAATAAAATTTGGTAATGGAAAAAGAAAAACATTATTGATTACTTGGACTGTATCATGATGCACGTATGGCATTTGATAGAAATTTGACTGGAAGTTAGTTGCACATTGTTTGCCATAACAACTTGTGTTTTCATGCGAGTAATATTTCGATAATAACCGCTCATTTGTGGGATTGTAAGAAATGGTGGAAGTGCAGTGTCCCTGGTTTAAATCATGCTTATTAACCGCTGTGTATTCTTTTTTAGTTTTTCTAGCTGCATTGCGCATTTATGGTCCCGTTTATCTATCTTATCTATTTTCCTTATCAGAAAGCAGCGGTGGCTCAACGGTTAAGGCTTTGGGTTACTGATTGGAAGGTCGGTATTTCAAGACCCAGCACCACCAAGCTGTTGGGCCCTTGAGCAAGGCCCATAACCCTGCGCGATATAAGTGCAGACCGTTTAGTTAGTTAGCTGTTATATGTAGCCACTAATGATATTCAGCTAAAAGTATGAGAAGCTGATTGTGTGCATTGAAACAGACACTATGGCAGATAGCGAGTACTTGAGTAATTGGTGACTTTATGTAGCTGTAGTCTGTATCCTCTCCTGATAATGCCTCGAGTGATGAAGCTCGGTCGGTCCGTGTGATGTTTGTGCCCTCTACAAAAATTCCAAATATGAGCTGTGATGTTAGTTGAGTCTGAGACTGGAGTGCTAATTTTTACTCCGTGAACTGTTTAAATGTACATTTGCCACCCGCTTTAATAGATTACACCTATACACTAGGGCTGCACGATTATGGCCAAATTGATAATCCCGATTATTTCGATCAATATTGAGATCTTGATTATTTATCACGATTATTCATTGATTTCAGGGAAAACATATATTTATTGTACTTTCACATTTGAATAAACAGACCGCTGCTTTCACCTCCATGTTGTGCTACTTTCCTGCTAATTTACAAATCTTTACATCAAATTAGACTGATCCTTAAAGTGCATCATCTCGTAGATGCAAAATATAAATAAAATTGTACCCAAAATATAGGATAAGTAAAAATAAAAATGTCATCAACCATATGAAAATATGAAATCAAATATAACAATATGTAACCAAATGAAAACAATTCAGGCTTATGCAGAAAAGGCAATAACAGTGTTTAAAGGAGGAGAGACACAAGACAGTTTCTTTTAGGAGCATTTGTGAACCTAATTACAAAAATTTAGGAGCACAGTTGAAGTTTTTTTTTTAATTTTATTTATTTTTTTACTTTTTTGAGATGTAACATTAATGTGCCACAATATAACACACAATTAGGCATGGGAAAACTTGAGCTGGTCAATTATGACAGAATTTAGTCAATTATGACAAATTAATTTACCTTCTGATAAACTAAATGTAATATTTTCAGTTAATTTTACAGACTGTATGCAAAAAACAACCGTTAACCAGTTCCACCTTGTCAACAAATACAATAAACATCAATGTTCAGTGTTTGAAGTCTGCTCCAATTAAATATTTTAGACATTTTCCACTGTCATGGTTCTGTGCTAGTCAGTTCTCGAACCACTCTGTATATTGTGTATATATCTGAATAATATCATATAGGATGTGATTGGGTGAGTTCATTTACCCATCAGATGCAAAGCGCTTTAGTTTAATGGTGTTCATTAGGGATGCTCCGATCAGGATTTTTACAGTCAAAACCGATCCAGATACCAATTTTTTTTTGTTTAAAATATAATCAGGATGTCTATCTTTTAATTTAATTAAAATAATAGCAATGATAAATACTGTTGGTTAATTGATAAATAAATTTATTTTATTAAACAATAAAGAGTCCTAATTAAACGTAGGCTGACACAAGCATGATCCATGTTAGGAAAAAGGCTAATAGCTTTAGGAAATAGTGAACTAAGCTTAATGTCAAATTGATATTAAATGCAGCCCATATTAATTAAACATTATTTAATTTCTCATTTTATTTATATTTTATGAAGTTATTATATATATATTTGATCTATATTTGTAGATGCATTTGGGACTTCCTCTAGTTTTTATTCTGATTGTATTATACAACTCCGAACAGGTCACTTGCACCGGTGTGAATAAATATTTATACACAGTCGCAGAAAGTACTGTTCAGTCGAGTGAAATGGTCACACTGTAGAGCCCTGAGTTTATCTGCAAAGTTTTTTCCTGTTTGGTGTGATGAGGTTTAATGTCCCCGACAATCTCTGTAGTGCCATTTAGCATCATGATTTCCCCTCGCGCAAGTGCTGGAGCTTGCAGCGAAACTGGCTGCTCGAGCACTAAAATGCTAACTGCATTTCCGGGTTTGGCATTACAAAATGACGTCATCCCTTTGCCGCTCTATGTGATTGGCTGTAAGTTTAGGAAGTGCTTGATTTGATCTGCAGCGGAGTTTTCTATGAGCCGAGGACGAACTGTAAACGTCAATATCGCAGTCGATAATGTTCATTTAATTGCAGGGCAGTCAAAATCATAATCGCAATCGATATCCCATTAATTGTGCTGCCCTACTATGCCCCTGCTCGTTTATGCAGTTATCGAAACATTCAGTCACGTGGCAGCAACAGACTGCTTAAAATCCTGCAGATACAGGTCAAGAGCCTTAGTTAACGTTTCCATCAAACATCAGAATGCAGAAAACGTGTGATCTCCGTGAGTTTAATCGTGGCATGGTTGTTGGCGCCAGATGAACTGGATTGAGTGTTTCAGAAACTGCTGATCTCCTGGGATTTTCACACACATCTATCTCTAGAGTTTACACAGAATGGTGCAAGAAACCATCATGTGAGCGGAGAGTCTGCAGGCTAAAACACCTTGTTGAGAGAGATCACAGGAGAATGACCATATTGGTTTGAGCTGGATATAATAACTCAAATTATTACTCTTTTTAGATTCACCCAAACTGGACAGTTGAAGACTGGAAAAAGACCGGGGTAATTCCCCCATCCCCCTTCCCTAATTTTCAAATGTCCAGTTTGGGTGAGTCTGTGCTCATGGTAGCCTCAGATTCATGCTCTTGGCTGACAGGAGTGGAACCCAATGTGGTCTTCTGCTCTTATAGCCCAATTACATCAAGCTTCAAAATTTTGTGCATGCTGAGATGCTTTTCTGTTTACCACAGTTGTAAAGAGTGATGATTTGATTTACTATATCCTTCCTGGCAGCTCAAAGCAATATGGCCATTTTCCTCTGACCTCTCTTTATCAGCAAGTTGTTTCCACCCACAAAATCGTCAGTCACTCAGTGTGGTTCCCCCCCCCCCCGCACCATTCAGAGTAAAGAGACTGCAGTGTGTAGAAAATCCCAGCACATCAGCCATTTCTGAAACACTCAAACCACTCAAACCATCACTTCTGGTACCAACAACCATGCCACAATCAAAGTCACAGATCACAATTTTTCTGATGTTTGATATGAACATTAACCAACACTCTTGACCTGCATCTGCATGACTGTATGCATTTTGCAGCTGCCACATGATTGAATGCTTTCATAACTGCATTAATGAGAAGGCATATATGTGTTCCTATTAAAGTGGACACAACATCATCGACTGGGAACTACATGAACCAACTGGAGCATAATGCATCTTAGCAAGCATCAACTGAAAAGTTTTGTTTGGGCAAGTCAATAGGAAGTAGATTTCTTTCTTTCTTTGGTTATTGGATGAGTTAAATGAAGTGAAGTGAGCAAAATTAAAAAAAAAATGCCATTGGCAGTTACATCATTGTGATTAGATGTCGCACAACTGCAAATATCTGTGGTAGAAAGTGTGTCTGAACAGAAAGCATGTCAGATACTGGCTCTGACGCCGATCAAACATGTGCCAAGTCTGATCTGAGGTTTTAAATTTCACTGCAGGCCCATGATGACCCCTGTGAGCCATAGCTGCCACAGCTAGTCAGAAGCTGCACCATGGCCAAGCCGGGGACCGACAGAGATGGAGCCATGGTGGAAAAGACGACTGGGAAGAAGGTGACACAACCACTAATGATACTTCTATTGTTATTACTCCTGTTTTTTTGGATTTTTATATATTTATTTTTTTGCTAAAGTTAGTTTCACACAGCAATATACAGGTGCACCTCAAAACGTTAGAATATTGTGGAAAAGTTCTTCTTTTTTTGTAATTTAGTTCAAAAAGTGGATCTTTCATGTATTCTAGATTCATTACACATAAAGTCAAATATTTCCAGCCTTTTATTTTGTTTTAAATCTTGATGATTACGGCTTACAGCTCATGGAAATCAAAAATTCAGTATCTCAAAATATTACAATAAAGAATTTCTAATACAGAAATGCCGCAGTGTCGCATTCCTAGTGACAAGTCACTCCTGAACCAGAGACAACGTCAGAACGTTACCTGGGCTAAGGAGAAAAAGAACCGGACTGTTGCTCAGTGGTCCAAAGTCTTCTTTTCAGATTAAAGTAAATTTTGCATTTTCATTTGGAAATCAAGGTCCCAGAGTCTGGAGGAAGAGTGGAGAAAAACAGAATCCAAGTTGCTTGAAGTCTAGTGTGAAGTTTCCACAGTCAGTGATGATTTTGGGTGCCATGTCATCTGCTGATGTTGGTCCACTGTGTTTTCTCAAGTCGAGAGTCAATGCAGCATCTACCAGGAGATATTACAGCACTTCATGCTTCCATCTGCTGACAAGCTTTATGGAGATGCTGATTTCCTTTTCCAGCAGGACTTGGCACCTGCCCACAGTGCCAGAACTAACTAGTAACTAGTTTGTTGATCATGGTATTACTGCGCTTGATTGGCCAATCAACTCAGCTGACCTGAACCCCATAGAGAATCTATGACAGACACCAGACTCAACAATACAGACGAGCTGAAGGCCACTATCAAAGTAACCTGGACTTCCTCAGCAGTGCCACACGCTGATCACCTCCATGCCTCACCGCATTGATTAGGGGCAGTGGTGGCTTGGTGGTTAAGGCTCTGGGTTACTGATTAGAATGTCAGGGCATCAGCCCCAGCACTGCCAAGCTGCCACTGTTGAGCCCTTGACAAGGCCCTTAACCCTTTCTGCTCCAGGGGCGCAGTATCATGGCTGACCCTGCACTCTGACCCCGACCTCCTAATATGCTGGGGTATGCAAAAAAAAAGAATTTCACTGTGCTGTAATGTATATGTGACTAATATTGGCTCTATATTGATGCAGTAATTCATATAAAAAGGATTAAAGCCCCGATTCAAGTACTGAGTGCATAAATGAACATAGTTTTCAGAAGCTCAACATTTATGTATTATAAATTCTTTATTCTAATATTTTACTTTACATTTTTCACTTTATGTAATGAATACAGAATATATGAATATTCCACTTTTTTAATTAAATGACGGGAAAAATTTTAGCTTTTTTTTTTTTTTTAGATGCACCTGTAAGTGTTCTTTGGTCAGGGATTTGGTGGGGTGTGCTTTACTGTACACTTCTTATTGGTTCTTTTTGGTTGGTTTTACTTTGGAGGTCATGCCATTGTGTTTTGATTAGATAAAGGATAGAATACTATATTGGTTAACAATGAGTATGTCTTTATTAGTGCTGTTGATTGCTCAATTCTGATTGGTCAGAAGGTGTTGATTTATTTTTCTGTAGCAGCAGCTCTGGCAGTTCCTTCTGCAAGGTTTATATGATTTTTTTAATCAGTTTCTACAAAGAGATGTTTATTTACAATTTGGAATAGTATGAGCCATGAGAGAGGGTTTTGCAGTTTTTCGGTTAACATGACAAGCTTTCCTATTTTCCTATTTAAAAGATCTGTTGGTGTAAGAGGAATAAAACATTATTTAAGGTCAGTAACAATGTCTGATGATGTGGTCCACAGCCATGGAGCTGTTTCGCTGATGCAAAAATATTCTTTAAAAAGTATTTAAGCTATTTTAGTGGAAAGGACATGCATGTCTGTTTGTCTGTGCATGCTCTAGAAATAAAAACACTTTGTTTCGTATCAAGAGTGGTCTTTAATTTATAATTTTTTCCTAAAGTAACTGGTGCGTATCATTCTCAAGCCATGCTGTTGTAAATAACGCAGTGCAGCCTATTCAAATGTTATTAGAGCCAAAAAGGTGAATGTGAAAATGAAACTTTATCGCAGTAAGACAAGCACTCGGGCTCTTTCATGTAATTTTTCTGCAGATCAATGTAAACCTGATTTAACTCTGACCAGGTTTCACTTATTTAGTGCGCTCAGGCATATGTGTGACGTACTCTAACTGTCTGTGCTTAGATGTATTTGAGGAAAAAAAATGCTGTATATTTAACAGTCTTAAAATCTAATCACTGTTGTGTTGTTTTTTTCTTTCTCTGTAGAGTAAGGATAAAATCTCACCATTTACCAAAACGCCAAAGCTGGATCGGAGTGAGATTATGGGGAAGCCGAAGTCTTCCATGAAACGCAAGCTCTCCTTCAGTGTCAGCCCGCCCTGTAACGAGGAACGGGACTCAGACACAGGTCAGTTTCGTTCTGGTAGATAATTCCAGTAGCTTTCATGCGCTTCCACACTGCCTCTTGTGGTTAGTTCTGGAAACGGTTAAACATGCAGACTGTACCGCTGTGCCTTTTCCCCTGGAGTTATATAACAGTTGAGCCAATGTGTTTGAATGTGGAAGACAAAGAAATGTTATTCATATGTGTTGACTGGGAGAGCGACTGGAAATAGCTGTTTTGAGTGAGAATTGTATTTCCTGTAAGAATATGGGATTAGAGTGTTTCTACTTCTTTGTACTGAAAGGAGAAGCGAAGAAAACAATATTTCTTTCAGCTCATTATGTCAAAGGTTGTGGATGTGGTTGTTAAGCTGTGGGGTTTTACTTTATCTCATCAAGGGAATATTTATATGTACAAGAACATATGCTTGTTATCCTAATAGGAAGTGAATCCCTTTCAATATGCAAGTGGAAAAGTAGACAAAATATCCCTTGGGGAAGAGTTTTTGCCCATTTTGTCATACTGAGGTGGTTTTTTGGCTTTCAGTGGCAGAGGCCTTTTATGCCATAACGAAGAGCATTGTATTTTCTGCTTATCATCTGAGCAAGAGGGGGAGCAAGTGAGTGTAACGCAATGCTGTCCTCTCCCGTTCCCACTCCTCCCCCTTTCCACCTCTCCCCCTCATCCTCCTCCTCCCCCTCCTCCCTGCTTCTCTGCTTCTGCACTGTAGATGACTCTGACCCCGGCCAGTCGAGCGATATGTGGGGAGAGAGATTACTTCCTCCCTGCAGGATATATGCAGGTAACTGCCTCAGCTAAACCCGCCACTCTGCTGTGCCGCTCAAAGGCAGCAAAATGATCGGCGGAGAAACTAGAGCCGTTTTACAGACTGCTTAACTCAGCAAGCATGGGCACCATATTGATGAGCGTCAACCTTAAATAAATCCCACACACCCTCTGCCTGACATCTTGTGCAGTATATATCTTTTGCTGTATAATAATTCAGGTTTAATGATATCAAATTCTGTCTGATAACCGTTGTCTTAGTAAACACTAACTCCTACTGCATGAACTTTCTGTAATCTAGCTCTTTCCATAACTGGGTGGGGGACACAGTGATTGCATTATCTTCTCTTGTCGCTGAATATACAGAATTTTTTTTTTCTCTCTCTCTCTCTCTCTCTCTCTCCTTTTCTCCATTTTTTAAGAATGACAATTGTTGGCTGTCTCCAGGCATACACGTCTGCTATATATACATTTACATGCATACATTTAAAATTGTGCACACAATTTTGAGGTGGCCGATTTCAATGAATAATGCATGGATCTAGATTAGCTAACAACAATATTCTTATCCGATTTGTTTTGCTGTATGCCCTGCTACGTATTAGAAACCTTTTTTAATAAAAGCAACAAAATGAGGCTTTTAAGCCATCACATGGAATTCATGATGCCTGAAATTCAAATTGCTTTTTGGTGATCATCTCTTCATGCAGATAAAGATGGTCCTGATAAGAAGAGGGTAAAAAAGGAGTCTGGGGGTAAGAAGTCCACCCCTGTGAATATTTTGTTTGGTTACCCACTGTCTGAACGCAAACAGATGGCCCTGCTGATGCAGATGACAGCAAGAGACAACAGTCCAGGTAATTGCAGCTGCCTGATATGAACTGTATGTGGAATTGTCAATTTTCTGTTGAGCCTTATAACTGGGGATCTTCCCAGTTACGTCTCTTTACTTAGATTGCCTCTGAATTTTTTTTTACATGATGTCTACATATTCTGCCCTTTATTCTAACCAAGACTGATTACCATAGTACTATTTTTTTAGTATAGTATTATTTTTTTAGTATAGTACATAGTATAGTATAGAGATATATATTCAGTATCTCACAAAAGTGAGCACACCCCTCACATTGTGTGTGACACCAAAGTGTCAATATTTTGTGTGGCCACCATTATTTTCCAGCACTGCCTTAACCCCCTTTTTAGCATGGAGTTCACCAGAGCGTCACAGGTTTCCACTGGAGTCCTCTTCCACTCCTCCATGACGACATCACGGAGCTAGTGGATGTTAGAGACCTTGTGCTCCTCCACCTTCAGTTTGAGGATGCCCCACAGATGCTCAATAGGGTTTGGGTCTGGAGACATGCTTAGCCAGTCCATCACTGTCACCCTCACCTTCTTTGGCAAGGCAGTGGTCGTCTTGGAGGTGTGTTTGGGGTCGTTATCATACTGGAATACTGCCCTGTGGCCATGCTCTGCTTCAGTACGTCACAGTACATGTTGGCATTCATGGTTCTCTCAAGGAACTGTAGCTCCCCAGTGCCGGCAGCACTCATGCAGCCCCAGACCATGACACTCCCACCACCATGCTTGACTGTAGGCAAGACACACTTGTCTTTGTACTCCTCACCTGGTTGCCTCCACACACGCTTGACACCATCTGAACCAAAAAAGTTTATCCTGGACTCATCAGACCACAGGACATGGTTCCAGTAATCCATGTCATTAGTCTGCTTGTCTTCAGCTCTTTGCGGGCTTTCTTGTGCATCATGTTTAGAAGAGGCTTCCTTCTGGGACAACAGCCATGCAGACCAATTTGATGCAGTGTGCGGTGTATGGTCTGAGCACTGACAGGCTGACACCACCCCCCCCCAAGCCCTTCAACCTCTGCAGCAATGCATACATCTATTTCCCCAAAGACAACCTCCTGATATGACACTGAGCACATGCACTCAACTTCTTTGGTCGACTATGGCGAGGCCTGTTCTGAGTGGAAACTGTGCTGTTAAGCCGGTGCATGGTCTTGGCCACTGTGCTGCAGCTCAATGTCAGGGTCTTGTCAATCTTCTTATAGCCTAGGCCATCTTTATGTAGAGCAACAATTCTTTTTTTCAGATCCTCAGTGAGTTTTTTGCCATGAGGTGCTATGTTGAACTTCCAGTGAGCAGTATGAGGGAGTGTGAGAGCGATGACACCAAATTTAACACACCTGCTACCCATTCACACTCGAGATCTTGTAACACTAACAAGTCACATGACACCGGGGAGGGAAAATGGCTAATTTTGCCCAATTTGGACATTTTCTCTTAGGGGTGTACTCACTTTTGTTGCCAGCGATTTAGACATTAATGGCTGTGTGTTGAGTTATTTTGAGGGGACAGCAAATTTACACTGTTATACAAGCTGCACACTCACTACTTTACATTGTAGCAAAGTGTCATCTCTTCAGTGTTGTCACATGAAAAGATATAATCAAATATTTACAAAAATGTGAGGGCTGTATGTGTGTGTGTATATGTATATATATATATATATATATATATTCTTTCCTTCAATGCAGACACAACACCAAGCCATCCCTCCCAAGCTCCAGCAGTGCAGAAAAAGACGCCAAATAGCTCCACGTCGCGTCAGAAAGACAAGGTGAACAAGAGGAACGAGCGCGGGGAAACACCGCTGCACATGGCTGCCATCAGAGGGGATGTCAAACAAGTCAAAGAGCTGATTGGACTAGGGGCAGATGTAAATGTGAAGGATTTTGCAGGTAATGTCGTCTTTGAATATGTTAATTTTTTTGCAAGCATGCATTATTTATTCTTCAAATGAATGGTCGAATCTGTTTTTGTAGGTTGGACACCTCTACATGAAGCTTGCAACCTTGGTTACTATGATGTAGCAAAAGTTCTTATTGGTGCAGGAGCTGAGGTGAACACACAGGGACTGGACGATGATACCCCTCTTCATGATGCCTCCAGCAGTGGACACAAAGATGTACGTTTCTTTACAGCACTCTCTTATAATTCCAGTGTATTCTTTGGATACAATGTTTAGTAATGACTTAACTATTCCAAGAAGCCATTCTGACTGTTAACCAGGTTATTTCATTCTTACCAGTTTTTTTTTTTTGCTTGCTGATTTATGAACCTACTCTTTTGCAGATTGTGAAGTTACTCTTGCAGCATGGAGGAAATGCTTTCCAGGCAAACAAGAGAGGTGAGCGGCCGGTGGACGTTGCTGATTCTCAGGAGGTTGAGCAGTTACTGAAGGGGGAGATCCCATTGTCTGACCCAGATGACAGCTCTTCAGGTACAGGACATTATCTGTAAATAATAAATAAATAAAGTCTATAAATCTGCACTACATTGCCAAAGGTTTGACACCTCACCTATATGTGGGTTTTCCCCAAACTGTTGCAACAAAGTTGGAAGCACAGAATTGTATAAGATGTCTTTGTATGTTGTACCATTAAGATTTCTCTTCACTGGAACTAGGGGGCCTAAACCTGTTCCAGCATGAAAATGTCTGTGTGCACAAAGGGAGGGAGGTCCATGAAGACACGGTTTACCAAGGCTCGAAGAACTTGAGTGGCGTGCATAGAGCCCTGACCTCAACCAAGTTGAATAGCTTTGGGATGAACGCGAATGCTGACTGCACCTCAGACCTCCTCCCCAACCAACATCAGTGCCTGACCTCACTAAAGCTCTTGTAACTTAATGCCACTCTCCAAAATCTAGTGGGAAGCCTTCCCAGAAGAGTGAAGGTTATTATAACAACAACAAAGGGTGTTTGGGCTAAGTCTGGACTGGGATGTTCGCAAAGCACATACGGATGTGATGGTCAGATGTCCACAAACTTTTGTCCATGTAGCGTGTCTTGCTCAGTTTTGGTTGTTTTGTTATCTGTCGGTTTGGCTATTGCATGCTTATACATAATACTTAATGCAATACATAATGCCAATTTTTTATATTTGAAGTTGAATATTTGTTTATTGACTATGTTTGTGCTGCATGTTACAGACTCAGAGGACCCTCCGTCAGTCAACCCCTCCAGTGTAGATGAGAATATGGAGTACTCAGACACTGAGAAGGACTCTGATGGCAAATCGACCACAGTAAAGGCCACATCTTCAGTGTCTGGTGTGGATGAGTATGAGTTCAAGGACGAGGAAGAGGAGGAAGACCTGAGCAAGGCCCTAAATGACAGACACATCCTGAGACGAGAAGCACGTCAGAAAGAGAAGGAGGAAAAGGAGCAAAACCATTACACACCCAAACAGTCCAACAAGAGTGATCAAACAACATCATCCTGCAAATTAAAAAAGCCAAAGTCATCCCGAGTCCTCTACTGCAGTTCAGATAGCTCCGACGATGAAATGGAGGCTCCATCAGAACGAAAGTGTTCACCAACCAGGTCAGTCAGCAACGATACTCACAAAACAGAAAGCAGGACAAAAAGAGAAAGCTTAACTTTAACGACATCAGAAAAAGGTAAAGCGAACAAGAAGAAGAGCAAGAGCCAAAGCAAAAACAAGGAAAATCAAGAGGTTCAAGAGGATGGAAAAGAAAACAGCAAGTCTCTTCTGTTTTCTACAGCGACAGTGTCTGACAACTCTGATAAAAGTGTTCGAGAGGAAGACTCTTTCAAAATGTCTTTCAGCCCAAAGGATGATTCGTCAGTGCACCTCTTTCACTTGTCGGCTGTGAAATCCCCAAAACTCAATTACAGCCAAACTGACAAGCAGATGACTCCATTAAAACAGGAAAATGCTAAGACTTTTGTCTCCATTGGAGATGGATCCTGCCCTATGGACAGTGTCAAGTATAACCACTACACAGATTCAGACTACACAGAAGGTTCCAGCAGTAAGAGCTGTAAGCACAAGGACAAAAGCAAACATCACTATAAGGAACACAGCTTGGAAGGAGATGACCGAAGCTCCAGCCCTTTTAAAGATGCCAGTTTAAGCAACAGTATGGATGGCTCTGAAGGAGCCTTCAGGAAGGCTGACAAAGATGGTAAGGTTGTCAAGAAGCATAAGCTAAAACACAAGGAGAAGGACAAGTGCAGGAAAGACTACGAGTCTGAGAGGAACAGGCATCGCCAGAAAGAACTACGGAAAGATGGACATCGGAACATGGAGTTTGACCGAGAATTTTGGAAGGAGAATTTCTTCAAAAGTGATGAGAATGAAGAACTTAAAGGGAAATGTGAGACACCAGGCAGTTGTTCTCCTCAGAAGTCCCTTGACTCATCACCAATTAAAGAAGAAAAGGCAACTTTAAAAGACAAACACTCTGTCTGCAATAGTACTAAGGAGAGAAAACAAAAAGATGAGCGAGAGAAAGACAAACTCATAAAAAAAGAGAAGAAAGAGGTGGCATGTAAAGATGATCGAGGAGGAAAGGACGGGAAAGGGACTGAAAATTATGACCGGTCAGAAAGTCTTAACTTGTTTCGAAAGCCTGAAGACTCTCTTCCAAGTCCTTGTGTAAAAGAGGAGGTAGAAGACAGGCCTCTCACTGGAAACTTGGTAGATCATAATCAGCTAGAGACCATAGAGAAGAGCTCTAGAGAGAGAAATGATAAACGACTTCCCACAAAGGACAGAGAATCTGAAAAAGGTGAGAAAAAACAGGGAGAAAAGGATAAAAAAATCAAATTGGAACATTTATTAGATAAATCGGACCTTCACAACTCCACAGATCGATGGAAAGAGAGGGACAGATTAACAACTATGTCTAACTTGTCTAGTGAGAAGAGCCACAAGGAAAGTGAAAAAATTAAACCTGTGCCTGTTATGAAAAAGCATGAAGAAAACAAAAAAAGCAAGGACAAGCTTGACAGAAGAAGTGAGAAAGAACGACAAGAAAAAGAGCATTCCTCAAGTGATCACAAGGACAAAGATAAAATGAGTTCTGAAAAGAAATCAAAGGCTCCTGAGAAGAACAGCGATCATAGTAAAATTGACCGAATTAAAGAAAAGGAACGAGAAAAAGACAAAGACTCTGACAAGAAGAAAAAAGAAAAATCAAAAGAAGCCACTCTCCCCTCCTCGAGTTCTAATCTCAAATTTCTTTTGGAAGAGAAGAAGGGATATATGCCAGAGAGTAATAAAACATTAACTTCGAAATTAAAAGAAGAGATTGTGAAAACCCCTGAGAAAGATCGAGACAGACGGGAGAGGGATCGAGATTTGGAAAGGCATCGAGACCGGGATCGAGAGCGGCACAAGGAAAAGGACAAGGATAAAGAGAGGTCACAGCAGAGTAGGGATAGTAAACTCAGTAAAGCAAGGCCTGTTGACTCAGAGTCAGACAGGTCCAAATCCAAAGCCTGCCCTGCACAAAAGGAAACCCGTCCCAAAGAGAAAAGATTGGTTAATGATGACCTCATGCAGACCAGCTTTGAACGAATGCTTAGCCTGAAGGATCAGGAGATTGAGCAGTGGCACAAGAAACACTTGGAAAAGATCAAGCAAAAAGAGAGGGAAAGGCTGAAACAACGACCGGGAGCTGAATCTGGGAAGCAGAAGAACAAAGATAAAGCAAGAATTTCCACTTCCAGTGAACCAAACAAAGAACTCTTGCGCTCCAAGAGCTCAGAAAACCCAGAGGTTTCCAGTCGTGAGAAAATCTTAAAGGATGCAACCAGTGGAAGGACTCTCTCACTAGATGCGAAGAGTCTCTTGTGTTTTGGAAAGACTGGGCCAGTAATAGAAAACAGCCTTAGTCGATCTCCAAGACCGGACAGTGAACGATCTGGTATCATGTCAAGATCAGTGTCCATGATCTCGGTAGCCAGTTCAGAGGATTCCTGCCAGGCTAGCACGCTAACGCCCAGGCCCACTGAGTACGACTCGGACCTCAATTTGGAAGCATCCGACTCTCAGATACCTTTCCTACAGTCTTCCCTCATAGTTCAGTCCTCCAGATCACCAGTTGTCAACGATAAAGATACCAATAGTCTTCCTGACATTGCTCCTGGCAGTCGAACACCACTGTCAAGCAAACTTGCATCCCCTTACTTAAGAGCCGTCTTAGATGAGGATGCTAAAGCTGGTCCTTGCGAACCAGACAGACTGATTGAAGAACCTCAGAAAGTTGGTGACCTGGCATACGCCAATGAGGAGCCTGGTAAAATACACCAGTCTGAAGCCAGTGGAGCAGTAACACAGGAAAGTCTTAGTATTCACAACTCGCTGTCAGCGCATCTCGATTGTGCTATACCTGAAGCAGAACATTCTGTCGGTATTGAGGATGCAAGTGGCGGTTCAAGCAGTCAGGTAGCATGTGTATCTAACTCTCGAGATACTCCAATAACAGATCTTGCCAGTCAACAAACTAGCCTTTCACAAGCCAGCAACTTGTTGCCAACTTCAGTAGAAGTCAGCAAGCAAAACACGGAAGAGCAAGGTGGACAAAACCAACTTGACAGCTCTGACACAGAAATGACAGACAGCTCAAACAAAAATTCCTCGTTAGCACCTGTGTCCCAGGTTGCATCAGCAGCGTCCTCACAGCCGGAGCAAAGCTTGTCCACCAAAACACCTACACGTTCAATTAGCATGAAGTGGGATTCTGTCGCAGAAGCCAATAATGACCACCCAGCAAGGACTGATGTTGATTTAGGACAAGAGCAAAGAGCGAGAAGTCTAACAATGGGTACTGAAAACATAATGGAGGACAGATGCATGGAGAACGTTTCTGGTGGGAGCAGAATGGATTGGACAACTATCCAAGCTCCAAACATAAGCTCTTGTAGGACCAGTTCTGAGGAGTCTACTAAAACACTTCCATGTACATCCAGTGTGGTCAGAGATTCTCAACAGGTTACAGAAAAGATTTTGCAAGATGACTGCAAGCCAAGTCTCTCCAATGAGAATGCAGGTGCAGCTGATGGACAGCTGGAGAAAAACGAGCATAGTTTGCCTATCAGTTCGATTTCAAATGTCCCACATTGTGCTAGTCCTGAACAGACAGCTGAAGAATCAATGGAAGTATCCGGGGAAGATCCAGACAATAGCCAGGTCGTTTCTGAGACGCAAGTAGAGAAAGCGGTGACTACAGAAGATGCTACTCAAACCCAACTTCCCTCGAATGCTAAAGCAGATGTGGATGTGGAGATACCAGACCAGCTTGCGTTGAAAACAAAAAAGCAAAACGGCACCCCAAAAAAGGAGAAAACGTGGGCGCCACAAGGGGTTAGTAAAAAAAAAAAAAAAAATCGATTGTCATTCAGAAATAACCAGTGGAGCAACATCTGGAAGCTCTTCTCCATTGTCAGTGGCAGACAGTGATTCGACTGGAGCCAGGACAAAAGTGAAACCTCTAGATGATGAGGTTGACCACCAGGTCACTCATCCAAGGAAACGAAAAATGCCCAGAGTTTCTCCCTCAACCCAAGCCAGCCTTTCAGCCCAACAGATCAAGGAAAAGACCCAGCAGTCTTTGGCAGCAATCGTGGACTCGCTAAAGCTTGAGGAAATTCAGCCCTACCAGACCGAAAGAGCTAATCCTTATTATGAGTTCCTGCACATACGCAGAAAGATCGAGGAGAAGAGGAAGGTGCTATGTAGCGTCATTCCACAAGCACCACAATACTATGATGAATATGTTACATTCAATGGGTCCTACTTGCTTGATGGGAATCCGCTAAGCAAGCTCTGTATTCCAACGGTGAGCCACTTATGATTGTACTTTTGTACTGTATTTACAATATTTATTAAATCACTATGAATTCATGCATTTATTTATTTTTATTAGATAACACCACCACCCTCACTACCTGAACCACTAAAAGAGATGTTCAAACAGCAGGAGGTTGTGCGCATGAAGCTCCGCTTGCAGCACAGCATCGAAAGGGTAAGTGGCTATTTCTTAATACATTTCCTTCTCTGTGTAGTAGATAAAGCTAACCTGGTTAAGTTCCAGGGTTCCAGTACCTCACAGTTTAGTGTAGTCCTAATCTGTGAGAACTAATTAGTAAATAAGTTGAATAATGTTGGAGGAGGTTGTATCCTGTTGTTTTATATTACATGCTCCAATGTTTTTTTTTTTCCATCACAGGAGAAGTTGATTGTCTCCAATGAGCAAGAAGTCCTGCGTGTCCATTATCGTGCTGCAAGAACGTTAGCCAATCAGACACTACCCTTCAGTGCTTGTACGGTCCTATTGGATGCAGAAGTGTACAACATGCCCCAGGATGTACAGGCACGTAACTGCCAGTCTGGCCTGTATCAGACTATCATGTTATTGGTTGTGCTGCAATATATATTTTCCTAGTATCCTTATGGTGACTCTGTTGATGATACATGGCCTAATCTGGAAGCATATATTTATTTTATCCAGTGTACTGGCCAGAAAAATGCTGCCACCTTTAGTGGCTGAAATGCCACATAGTTCTACTTCAGACTTTCATAACACTGTGTTGAAAATGCAGTCGAGCCATTTACTTTAGCCAGTGTTGTACGATCTCTGTAATTGTATGGCCAACAGGTATTGTTGGCTCGGGTTTCTGATTAAAAAGATTCTTAAAACGTCTGGGTTACGCATGTAACCCTGTTCCCTGAGAAGGGAATGAGACATTGCGTTTAGCATAACAGTATGGGGAGCGCCTCTCTCACGACCGACCAGCATCGTAAGCTTGTGTGAAATCATGCCTATTTATAGTCCTGCCATGATCAGGTGACATGCCAATTAAGTGCATCGCGTGATATAAATATGGCACCTGTGAACTGTGCCAACAGCCTCTATTATCTGAAGTGATGATGCAATTCACAGGCCTGCCCTGGTATGACAAGGCTACGCAACGTCTCGTTCTCTTCTCAGGGAACATGGTTACATGCGTAACCCAGACATTCCCTTTCAAAGGGAACTCGACGTTGCGTTTAGCATAACAGTATGGGAACGAGAATACCCACTCCGTCATACCGATGGTACGGCCTGTTCAAAAAGACATGCCCGAGGGTCACTGCAAGACACTCGAGCCCGGGGTGGAATGAATATCCAGGCTGTAATAACGAGTGAGTGTGTGTGGTGTAGGCCACCTTGCAGCAGCACACACATCCTTTAAGGATACCACTTTGGACAAAACCTTCAAGGAGGCAAGTGCCCTAGTGGAACGAGCCCTTATGCCCTGATGCGTAGCGAGATCACGCACCTCATAAGCAATAGGGATTGCTTCCACTATCCAATTAGAGATGTGCTGCTTTGACATGGCATCACCTCTACTGTCACGGCCAAAGCAGACCGAATTATGCCACTGGCTGGAAAGGTGGACGCAAGTACAGAGAGCCCTTATTGGACACAGCAGGTGTGAGGAACGGAGGAGGGCAGAAAGCCTGCAACACCACAGGGTGTAGGCACTTTAGGAATATAATCCGGCCTAGGATACTGGAAGGCCTTGGCAAAGTCAAGGCAGGAAGGGGCAACAGAGAGAGCTTGTAGATCTCCCACTCGCTTGAGAGATGTCAGGGCCAGTAGAAGATCTACCTTTAGAGCCAGAAGCTTCTCAGAGGCTGACTCTAAGGGCTCAAATGGGGCTCCTGACAGAACTTTCAAGACCGCAGAACGGTCCCAGAAAGGTATTCGCGGCCTGCGGATGGGCCTCAGCCGTCTGACACCATGCATGAACCTTGAAGTTAGAGGATGTTGTCCCACAGAGGCTCCATCAACAGGGGTGTGGCTGGCTAAAATGACGGCCACATAAACCCTGATTGTAGAAGGAGCCAACCCCGCTGATAAACGTACTTGAAAGAACTCCAGGACTGTAGCTATTGCGCAGTTCACTGGGTCTAGCTGACGTTTCTCACACCACGAGACAAAAAGCCGCCACTTGAGCGCATTCAATTTCCTTGTGCATGGTCCTCTAGCATTTAACATGGTCTCTATAACCTCACTTGTGAGACCAGAATCATTGAGCTGGTGACCCTCAGGGGCCAGACCCACAGTTTCCATAGTTCTGACCGAGGGTGATAATTCACCCCTCCGGCTTGCGACAGTAGATCCACACTAAGGGCTCAAATGGGACACCTGACAGACCCTCCAGGACCACAGAAAAGTCCCAGGAAGTTATGCACGGCCTACAGATGGGCCTCAGCTGCCTGATACCATGCGTAAACCTCAAAGTTAGAGGATGTTGCCCCAAAGAGGCTCCATCCACAGGGGTGTAGCTGGCTGAAATGGCAGCCACGTAAACCCTGATTGTACAAGGAGCCCACTCAGCTGAGAAACATTCTTGTTAGAACTGCAGGAAGGTAGTTATTGCACAGTTGACTGGGTCTACAGTGGATCCCTGCAGATGGGAATCTCCCAAGGAGTGCCATCTAGCAGGGATATTATCTCTGAAAAGCATATTCGAGCTGGCCAATAATGTGCTACTAGCAGCAGACAGACTGTCTTGGTAAACTCTCACTAGAACTTGTGGGAGCTGAGTGATCAGAGGAAAGTATACAGATGTGACCTCGACCACATAATTGTGCGGGAGGAGTGAGGGAGAACCACAGCGGGCTGTGTGTTGTCTCCTCGGAGGCGACCACACATGCAGTCCCACTTGGTCAAACCTCGCCATATGGATTCCACCTCCTGTGAATGGAGCAATTCCTTGCCCTCAGCCCCTGCCTCAATAGGATGTCTGCCCCATATTCCCAGAATGTACATTGCACTCACTGACAAACTTTCCCTCTGCCCAGAGAAGAATTAGTTGCGCCTGCCTGAACATGGAGCACTGACATAATTCTCCCTGGTGGTCAATATATGAGACCACCGCTATGTTGTCTGTAAACACATGGTGACCTCTCAACTGAGGAAGAAGGAATTTCAGTGTTAGAAATATGGCCCACATTTCTAGGCAATTTATATGCTGCCCAGATGAGCGCCACTCCAGAGACCGTGAGCTGAACAGCTGTCTAAGTCTGTGCTCCAGCCCGTGAGGGAGTTATCTGTCATTACTGTCTTGCGCTAAGGAGACACCCCTAGAGTGTGACCCAAGGCTAGGAACTGGGGACACTCAAATTCTCCGAGCATGTAGGCATTGCCCGCGTGACACTGATTACTCTCAGAGGTTTTGTCCTTGGACGAAACCCCCAACTTCTCTCCACCACTGAACGGTCTCCTGTGCAATAGGCCCATAAGCTCCAAAAGTCTCCCAAGGTCCAGCTTTATCTTGTTCAGTGTTGATAGGATTGACCCTACGCATGTTGTGAATGGAAACGCCCTCATCGTAGTAGAATCCTTATAACCCCTAGAAACGTCGTCCACTGCACTGGGGAAAGCATACTTTTCTGAGGTTCAATCTGAGCCCTAAGCTCTTCATGTGTGCTAGAGTTAATCAGTAGTCCAGGTAGTTTAGTACACCGATGCCCTGGAGTCACAATGGAGCCAGAATGACATCCATGCACTTTGTGAAGGTGCTAGGGGATAAAGCTAGCGGTATTTCTATTTGGAAATATACACCTTTTAGATCTATCGTCACAAACCTGAATCTAAAAATTCACAAAAAACTGAATCTGTGGAACGATAAGTTTGGGCATCAGCATCTTGAACCTGTATGTCCGAAGAGTACAGTTCAGGTGACTCAGATCTAAAATTGGCCGCATACTATTTTTTGCGGACCAGGAAAAAACGGCTGTAAAAACCTCCCTCTCTCAAGGCACGGGGTACATGTTCTATGGCCCCTTTGTCCAAGAGGGATCTTACTTCCTGCGCTAATGTCTGGCTCTGGTCTGTGCCGACTACTGTGGTGAGCAAACCTCTGAACCGGGGGGCTGAGCTCTAAACTGGACCCGGTAACTCTTTTCTATGGTAGACAGAACCCACGGAGACACATTTGGCAGTAGCTTCCACGCTGCCAGATGGTCTTTTAGTGACGTTAACTATTCCACGTTCTATTGAAGGGAAAGCTTCAGGTTTTCGTTGCCTTGTGACAGCTCGCTGACCTGAGAACACTGAAAACTTGGGACAGCATTGGCTAGGGGAGGCCCTACAGTGGCACTGGAGGCTTACTGCCCTAATAACCTCATGTCCCCTGATACGTCCCTCCATGGCCCCTCAGGACCGCTCTTCTTTGTCTGCTTGGCCTTTATGACCATTCTCAGATCAGGCCTAGTAGCAGGCCGCGACTGTGGCCACCCGATTCCCCTGGCTGTCTGCGTGGGTTGGCGGACTGCCATAATCGCCTTCTGTGTCTCCCTCGCACTAGTGCTGGCCTGGGCTACACTCGTGGATGCCCGGGTGAAGTCGACACAACAGGGAAGGAACTGGCTGAATGTCGCCATATGTTGAGCTCACTCAGCAGGTCTGCTTGGTAGGCCTGCAACTCTGTCATTGTCTGCAGTGACCCACAAGCAAGACTACTACTGCATAGGCATTGCTCACCAATGCCACAGTGGCTTTACATGGTGGCTTGGATGGCAAAGACGGCCCCCCTAAAAGAGCGTGAGTCGTGGGCAGAGCTGCAAGATGTAGGCGTTACAATGCGCAGCCTCTCTAGGCTGCCATTGCATGCTCCACCACTTAAACACTTCACCCAGAAAGTGTGCACTACTTCCTGTGATGAAACGGGAGCAAGCCGTAACACACTTCCTGAATTCTTTCACTCATATTTTTCTCTCTCGCTCATTGCTTTTTTTTCTCTTATTTTAAAGGGATAGAAAAGTCTAGAGATTTTGAGAAAAGATAGAGGAAATGAAGCGTCTTTTTGTTTCTTTACACAAACAACCGACATGCAGTCTTTCGCTGAAGATAAAAAGGGTGATACGTGGTTCACAAGTGCCATAATTATATCACGAGACACACTTAATTGCCACGTCACCTGATCATGGCAGGCCTATAAATAGGCATGATTTCACACAAACTTCAGATGCCGGTCACTCGCGAGATCCGCTTCCCATACTGTTATGCTGAACGCAACGTCGAGTTCCCTTGAAAGAGGACAGCTGTATTGGCAACTAGTCAAAAACAGACTAATGAAGTGATCATTTTTTTTATTTTATACTCATGTGTATTGTTTGCTTGTGTGGCAGGGAGATGATGGGAAAACCTCAGTGAGAGATCGGTTTAACGCGAGACAGTTCATGTCTTGGCTTCAGGATGTGGATGACAAATTTGAGAAGTTAAAGGTAAGCTATATTATTGAATTAGACATATCTATGTTCACAGAGCAGTATGTAATGTTGAGTTTCATTTGTAAGGCCTTTATGTCATAACGGTTTGCGTTACTCTGGCTTTTGTCTGTCCCAGACATGTCTCCTGATGAGGCAGCAGCACGAGGCAGCAGCTCTTAATGCCGTTCAGCGATTAGAGTGGCAGCTGAAGCTACAGGAGCTGGACCCTGCCACTTACAAATCAACCAGCATCTTCGAAATCCCAGAGTTTCACATCCCACTTGTCGAGGTCAACGATGACTTTGACCTCACCCCGATATAACAGCAGTGAGTCGGTGTTCGGATCGTAAAGAACTGACGAGGCTTGTCTCTCCAGGACTTGAGAGGAGTAGAGAAACACAAAGCACTTGTTTTGGGCGAGCTGCAGTGTGCATGTGTGTGTCGTGCAGTCTTGCACCATATGATCAGATACTCCAGAGAAATAATAATAATAATAATAATAAAAACAGTGACGCAATTGAAAAACAGTCCTCCATCTCTGCGGATTAGAAAGTCTGCAGTATTTGTGTTGTAAAGTCATTTCGATAGGAGTATCTACCAAAAGACTAAACGCACGTGCTATGTTTCTGTTCCGGGTCCAAGGCCCAGCATTGCGTCCCTGAAGGTCCAATTACTTTTCTCTGTATCGGCTCTTGTTTGAAGACACTTACCTACTCCAGATGCACTTCTGTCACAAGAATCCAGTGCAAAACATAGATTCTTACAGCTGCTGGCTTTAGGTCCAAACTGAAATGCACTTAAACTTCCCTGTTGCAGGAAAGTAGAACCACAGGCAGGCAGGCAGGCAGGCAGGCAGAGCTGCATGTAGGAGATCCAACCAGCAGAGGGCAATGCCTACCCTCAATGATCAGAGGGAGACCATGAGAGAGGGGAAAAGTTAGAAGAAGTTAAACACTTTACCTCTCCTGTGATAGGACAGAGAGGTCTCATTTAAAAAAGTTAGTGTTCATGATGTATAGAATGTGCTCTTCATTCTTTTTTTCTTTTTTTTTTTAACTTATTTTATACATACTGATTGTGCATTTGTAAATAGCCATGTAATTATTATTTTTAACTTGTAAAAAAAAGAAGAAAATAACAGAAAGGAAGTTAATAGATATTTTGATTGTAAACTTTTTGTCAAATGTTTAATGGACCAAAGTTGGTTTTATATTGAGTGTCCTCTCTGTTGTTGATGTTGGCTTAACTCTTTAAGCATGTGTTTTTGAATTATGTTTGTTACGTTTCTTCTGCTACACGTTTCCTCCTAGATTCATCACAGCAGGTGTTTTTTGACATGTGATTTCTATGATGTGCATGCGTTGCAGGTTTGTAATTTTTTTTTTTTTTTTTTTTTTCCCCCCCGAAAGCTGTGCTGTGATGAGGTTTATGTAAGTGGTCCTGCTTTCACCCGCCTTTTTGTTGTCTTCTTAGCAACATTCACTTCCTCCGTGTTGCCCGTTGTGTCTCGCGCACATTGAGAGAAAACAACATTGATGTGTCTTCTCGTTAGAAAAAGGAAACATACTTTTACAGTTTTAATGTGAGATCACAACAAAACCTATTTTTTACAACACGCCTTTTGAACGATGGTTCTAAAAATATGTCTATTTTAATATTTACTTGTTACAGGATAATGTACATAATTGTAATATATACCTGAATAAATTTTATTGGTTGTGAACTTTTTTAATGTCGTGTCCATCTTATAAACACTCCATTCCATAGGGCATCACTATCAGCTGTTACATAATATCACACTTGAGTTGCATCCACAGCCATATTTCTTCATTCCTAGCGGTTTTATCTTCGCAATTTTTTAAATCTATGAACGAATGCTTGGAAAACGTGTTAATATTAAGATTATTATTTATTGTATTTTAAAAAGTATGTAATTTTTTTTCTCTTGGTTGAGGAGAAGAAAATTGTCATAATTAATGTATAAAACATTCTGGTGTGCTTTTATAAGAAACTGATCTACGATGGGGTGGTGTGATACAGCTGAGGCAAATCAAGCATTAAAAGGCACATTTCTGAGTAAATAGTGCCAGCAAGTGTGTGTGTGTGCTCCTGTATCTCTATGATCGACTGCCTTGTACGGCTCACATTATTGTGTCACTTTCTTTTCAGGATATTCTACAAAACCATTAGTTGATGAATGCATGAGGAATGCATGTTCTCTTGCCATTTCTGAAAACCAGTAAATGGAAACATAGGTAGTAGTTATGTGGTATGTGGGTTTGGCTAGAACTAAAAGGCTTGTTTCTATACATGTTCCACACCTTTCTCAAAAGTTACTTCATTGCCTTTATATAAAATCGTTCCTCTTGTTGAAGTTATAATGAGTCTTTATTGGTCATATATACATATGCACAGTGAAATTATTTTTTCTTCTCATATCTCAGCATGTTACGAAGTTGGGGTCAGCCATGATAGAGCGCCCCTGGAGCAGAGAGGGTTAAGGGCCATGCTCAAGAGCCCAAAAGTGGCAGCTTGGCAGTGCTGGAGCTTCCAACCTTCTGATCAGTAACCCAGAACCTTAACCACCAAGCCACCACTGCCCCCTAATCAGTATTTTGGCAGAAGTTACCTCAAGTATGTGCTCCATTCCATCCAAAACCTATTACCAATGCTGTGTCACTTTGGATACTTTTAGAGCGAGTGTTGTGCTCACACTGGGAAATGTAATGAGATGCGTTGTACTTCCGAGACTTGGGTGATGTATTAAATGTACCAAAAAATTAAGGGTGGGCTTCTGGACACTTGTTTTTCCTTTCAATTGTGGTTCTACCATATATAGTGGTTCCTGTGGGTGCTGTTAGGGTGCAGTTCAATGACATTAAATATTGTGCTACTTATTTGTCATTTCTGTTTAACACAAAAAGTTGGTTAATGTTTCAAATTGAACACTAAGGTACTACATACTCAAGTACACACTGTATACTATCTAGGGTCAGGCTGATTTCATGATTGTGGTGCATTTAACCATTGTAACTAGGCAGAGGGTTCACCTCATATCTCCAGAGTTGGGGGTTCGTTTCCTGCCACTGCCCTATGTGTGCAGAGCCTTTCTGTTCTCCCTGTGCTGCTGTGTTTTCCTCCAGGTACTCCGGTTTCCTCCCCCAGTCCAAAGTCATGCATGGTAGGCTGATTGGCATGTTCAAAGTGTCCATGGTGTATGAATGGGTGTGTGTGTTTGTGTGATTGTGCCTGATGCTCCTCACCTCTCCAGGACCCTGTGTTCAATCCTGAGCTTGGGTTATTGTCTGGGTCTTGAGTTTTGCGTGTTCTCTTCTCTTTGTGTTATTGAGGGTTTCCTCTGGGTTCTTTGGTTTCCTCCCACTGACTGAAAACATACACATAGGTGGATTGGTTATAGCTAAATTGACATTAATGCATTTGTACTGTACGTGTGTAAATGGTGCCCTGTGCCGGTCTGTTATTCCATCAAGGATGACTTCTCCCACTTCACGTCAGTTTTCCCAGGATAGGCTTCGCACCCACCAAAACCCTGATCATGATGCAGCGTTTACTGAAGATGAATGAATAAATGAATGAAAAGTGAACTTAAGAAAAAATTTAATCATTCAAAAAAAGGTTAATCAATCTATGGCATCAATCTCATTTTTATCATGTTTCTTTGCAGAAAATGGCTACATTTTGCTCTTAAATGAGAAATGTTTTCAATTTTTTTTTATTAGAGAACATTGTTTTCTTCTTCACATGATCTTCAGGATAGTCAGACGATACAACATCCTGGTGAACATGTGATGGCTCTCACTGTGGTTATTTGGAGTCCCTGAGCCTTTGAAATAGCTTTGTAACCTTTCCCAGACTGATGTATTTCAATCACCTTCTTCCTCATCATTTCTGGAATTTCTTTCAGCTTTGTCATAGTGTGTTACTGGGTAAGACCTTTTTAACCAACTTCATGCTGCTGAAAAAGTTCTATTTAAGTGATGATTTGATTTAACAGGGTTTGCAGTAATCAGGCCTGGTTGTTCCAGCTGAACCCCATTATGAATGCAGCTTCATAGCCTTGGGGAATTAGTAACGGCGGGGGCAAATACATTTTCATACAGGCTTATCTTTTTTGTTTCAATGAGTAACATCATAATTTAAAAACTGTATTTTATGTTTACTCAAGTTGCCTTTGTTTTATCTTAGATTTTATTTTCATGTCTGAAACTATTTAGTATGAAATATACACAAAAACATTTTCACAGCACATATAAATAAATTCTTAAACTCAGTGATCTGTAAAGCTCAGTGTGCATATTTTGTACATGCTGAGATGCTTTTCTGTTCACTACGGTTGTAAAGAGTGATGATTTCAATTACTATATCCTTCCTTGCAGCTCGAAGCAATCTGACCATTTTCCTCTGACCTCTCTTATTAGCAGGTTTTTTCCACCCACAAAACCGTCAGTCACTCAGTGTGTTTTTTTTCCGCACCATTCTATGTAAAGAGACTGCAGTGTGTAGAAAATCACAGCGCATCAGCCGTTTCTGAAATACTCAAACCATCTGGTACTAACAACCATGCCACAATCAAAGTCACAGATCACAATTTTTCCTCATTCTGATGTTTGATGTGAACATTAACTAACGCTCTTGACCTGCATCTGCATGACTGTATGCATTTTGCAGCCGCCACATGATTTATGAAATTATAACTGCATTAATGAGCAGGCATATAGGTGTTCCTATTAAAGTGGACACAACATCATCGACTGGGAACTACGTGAACCAACTGGAGCATAATGCATCTGAGCAAGCATCAACTGGAAAGTTTTGTTTGGGCAAGTCGATAGGAAGTAGATTTATTTCTTTCCCTGGTTATTGGATGAGTTAAGTGAAGTGAAGTGAGCAAAATAAAAAAAATTCCAGAGACGGTTACATCATTCTGATCGGATGCCGCACGACTGTAAATATTTGTGGTGGATCTGTGAGGCACCACTAATAAGATCTTATATTTACACAAGACGTCTAGAGCTTTCCGCCGTGACCCTGATTTTCATAGTATCAGAATAGCAGCGCTGGTGTAAGATAAGATTCCTTACTTCATAGTAATTACTATTACATATTACTCATTACAGCTTATCCTGGCTTATTCAGTTCTTTTTTCATACTTCATTTGAAGTACTACAAACGCATAATACAGGGTCAGTGCATTACATTACATATGCCGTTATTAAAGTGTGTCTGAACAGAAAGCATGTCAGATACTGGCTCTGACGCCGATCAAACATGTGCCAAGTCTGATCTAAGGTTTTAGATTTCACTGCAGGCCCATGATGACCCCCGTGAGCCATAGCTGCCACACTTAGTCATAAGCAGCACCATGGCCAAGCCGGGGACCGACAGAGATGGAGCCATGGTGGAAAAGATGACTGGGAAGAAGGTGACACAGCCACTAATGATACTTCTATTGTTATTACACCTGGTTTGGTTTTTATTTGATAAAGTTAGTTTCACACAGCAATATACAGGTGCACCTCAAAACATTCGAATATTGTGGAAAAGTGCTTTTTTTTTTTGTTTTTGTAATTTAGTTCAAAAGTGGATCTTTCATGTATTCTAGATTCATTACACATAAAGTGAAATATTTCCAGCCTTTTATTTTGTTTTGAATCTTGATGATTACGGCTTACAGCTCATGGAAATCAAAAATCCAGTATCTCAAAATATTACAATAAAGAATTTATAATACAGAAATGCCGCAATTGTCGCATTCCTAGTGACAAGTCACTCCTGAACCAGAAACAACGTCAGAATGTTACCTGGGCTAAGGAGAAAAAGAACGGACTGTTGCTCAGTGGTCCAAAGTCTTCTTTTCAGATGAAAGTACATTTCGGATTTGATTTGGAAATCAAGGTCCCACAATCTGGAGGATGAGTGGAGAGAAACAGAAGTCCAGCATGAAGTTTCTACAGTCAGTGATGATTTGGGGGGCCATAAATGAACATAGTTTTCAAAAGCCCGACATATAATAATAATTATAAATTCTTTATTCTAATATTTTACTTTACATTTTTCACTTTATGTAATGAATGCAGAATATATGAAAATTCCACTTTTTTAATTAAATGACAGGAAAAAATGTAAACTTTTTTTTTTTAGATGCACCTGTAAGTGTTCTTTGGTCAGGGATTTGGTGGGGTGTGCTTTACTGTACACTTCTTATTGGTTCTTTTTGGTTGGTTTTACTTTGGAGGTCATGCCAGTGTGTTTTGATTAGAGAAAGGATAGAATACTATATTGGTTAACAATGAGTATGTCTTTATACATTAGTGCTGTTGATTGCTCAATCCTGATTGGTCAGAAGGTGTTGATTTATTTTTCTGTAGTAGCAGCTCTGGCAGTTCCTTCTGCAAGGTTTATATGATTTTTTAATCAGTTTCTCCAAAGAGATATTTATTTACAATTTGGAATAGTATGAGCCATGAGAGAGGGTTTTGCAGTTTTTCGGTTAACATGACAAGCTTTCCTATTTTCCTATTTAAAAGATCTGTTGGTGTAAGAGGAATAAAACATTGTTATTTAAGGTCAGTAACAATGTCTGATGATGTGGTCCACACTCATGGAGCTATTTCGCTGATGCTAAAATACTTTTGAAAAAGTATTTAAGCTATTTTAGTGGAAAATACATGCATGTCTGTTTGTCTGTGCATGCTCTAGAAATAAATACACTTTGTTTTGTATCAAGAGTGGTCTTTAATTTATTTATTTTTTTCTAAAGTAACTGGTGCATCTCACTCTCATGCCATGATGTTGTAAATAACACAGTGCAGCCTATTCAAATGTTATTAGAGCAGGGGTCTCCAACCGACCAGTAGCCCAGTAGCTTGTGGCTTGCTTGTAGGTGACTCTGGAAACTCTTTCCCATTTCATCCAATCAGAGTGGGCTATACCACTTCCTATCCCACCACATCCACTGAAAATGTAGTATTTATTTGCCACATCAGCCGTCACGCCAAAGTTTCAATCAAGCACGTCATCATGCTCATATTATATTATAGGATTAGCCAGAAAATTTTGTTTGCTTCAGGGTGAGTAAATACAGTGTTCCACCAAACAAAAGGAGGAAAACATACTATATCCATGAGGAATGGGAGAATGAATTTTTCTTCACCAATATAAGTCGAAGATGTGAGAGCCTAATTTGTGGTGCTAGCATTGCTGTCGGTAAAAGATGCGATGTTGAGCGCAATTTCACTCAAGTTCATGGTAACTTTACATAGGACTTTCCTGTGGGCAGCGGGATATGACCTGAAAAGGTGAAGCAGCTGAAAGCAACATTACAAAAACAACAATCTTTATTCACCAAACCTATTAAGAGAGGAAATGCTGGTACAGAGCCATCATTTAAAGTGGTGTGCATCTTGACAAAACACAAGAAGCCGTTCACAGATGGCGCCATGGTGAAGGAAGCGATGACTGCGTGGGCTGAAACTTTGTTCATGGAAATGATGTCCACTATCACTGATGTCCAGCTCAGTGCCAGCACAGTGGCAGTTTCCTTGCTTTCTTCAGATGTGATGGGACAGTTAGAACAGGACATGCAAAGGTGTAAATGGTTTTCATTTCAATGTGATGAATCGGTGGACTTGAGTGATAAAGCCCAGTTCGCTGTTTTCGTTTGGATGGTTTTTGATGATTTTTCCACCAAAGAGGAGTTTTTTTTATATTACCTCCGCTGAAAACCACGACCAGAGGAGTCGACATCTACAACATTTTGAAGAACTACTGCAGGGGAAAAAAACATGCCCCTTGAAAAGCTGGTGTCTATGACAACAGACATAGCTCTAGTTGTGATGGGGTGCCACTCTGGATTAATTGCACATTGCAAGGTTGACCCAGACTTTCCTAAATTTCTGATCTATCACTGCATCATTCATCAGCAGGTGATCTGCACTAAAGTTATGGGTTTTCTCATGTCATGAGACCGGTTGTTTGGATTATCAACTCGATTCGAGCAAAGTCTAAATGACACAGGTGTTTCAAACTGTTCCTTGATGAAATTTCTGCAGAGTATGGCAATCTCCTCCTTCACACAGAGGTCAGATGGTTGAGTAGGAGTAAGGTGCTTCACCGCTTTATTTCCTTGCTGACTGAAATTAAGGCTTTTATGGAAGCAAGGGGGGAGGACACAAACCTGTTGTCTGATGCCGGATAACTGCTTGAACTTGCATTCTTGGCTGATGTGACTGAGAAACTGAATCAGCTCAATATTCAGTTACAAGGTAAAGACAAAACCATATGTGATATGATCAGTGCTGTGAAGGCACTTAAAGCAAAACCGTCATTTTACCTTCATCAATTGAAAAACAAAAGATTGCAACACTTCCCTTCATTGGTAAAGATGTTAGAAAGCCATCCAAATTCAACCAAGGTTTTGGGTGTACTCAAGTATTGTGACCTCCTGTCCAGACTTGGGCAGGATTTTGAGGAAAGGTTCAGTGATTTTGAACATCTTGAGCCATGTGTGGCATTTATACCGTTTCATGGAGATAGACATTGATTACATTTCAAAGCAGATGGCTGAACTGTTCAATGTCAATGCTGTAGACATGGAGATGGAGGTTATTAATCTTCAAAATCATATCCAGCTGAAATCTCAGCAACATTCACAACATTTCTGGAGTCTGGTAGACCCAGAAAATGACAAGAACATTCACCAAACTGCCCTCAAAACATCTTCTTTATTTGGATCTACATACCTTTGTGGAGCAGCATTTTCTGATATGAATGTGATCAAATCTAAATTGAACATTTAAATGATTGCATAAGAATGAACCTAAGTGCATACACACCAGAACATACCTCCCTTGTGGAATCAATGCAGTGTCAGTCAGCTCATTAACTGTAAATAAGTGTGAATGCACTTCATGTCATATTTGTGGCCTATCATGCACTTTTCTCATTTACTATGCACTCTCATTCATGTGGTATACAATTTCATTTCCTTTCAAAGAGAACTTCAATGTTGCATTTAGCGTAACAGTATGGGAAGAGCCATTGAGCACGTGACCGGTGTCCGAAACCTCTACTTATAGGTCTGCCATGATCAGGTGACGTGGCAATTACACACGTCGCATGATATATATATATATGGAACCTGTGAACCATGCCGCAAACCTTATTATCTTCAGCGAGACTGCATGTCTGTTGTTTGTGTGACAAAAAAAAACGCTTAATTTCTACTCTATATTTTCCTCAAAATCTCAAAACTTTTCTATCCCTTTTTTAGAAAAAAAAGAAAAGTGAGCAAGAAAGAATTCAGAAAGTGTGTTAAGCCTTGCTCCTGTTTCATCACAGGAGGAGATGGACACACTTTTTGTGTGGAGTGTTTGGGCGTACAGCATGCTACAGCAGCCCTCGATGGGTCTGACTGTCAGCATTGTGAACAGCTCACGATTAGGCAGCTCCGTTCTCGTTTGAAGGGAGTTGGGTTTCAGAGCCTCGCGGATCTGGGCCAGCCGCTGCCAAGGCAGCCAGCCGGCTCAGGTCCTGGGGTTCTTGTATGGATTTGGAAGAGGAGCCGGAGACAAGCGCTGCTCTATCTCTTGCTCTGTCTTCCGGGTCCGCCTCTCTGCCTGACTTTGGAGCTCACGTCACGTCGACTTTGGAACTCCTCCTTCCCCTATGGAAAGCCAAAAACACCCTCGCTGATTCCTCGGAGTCGGTAGAGGGTGCCATTGCACCGAAAACCGACAGCAGTTCTCAAGCATATAAAGAGCTGCTTGAGGTGATTACTAGGGCAGTTAAATAGTTGAATATAGACTGGCCCGGGTAAGAGGAAGTGGCTCGTAGCAGGCTGGATGAGCGCTTCCTCTCCAGTGAAAATCAATATAAAGCTCCCACACACCGCAGAAAACTTCCCTTTTTTCCAGAAGTGCATGATGAGATATCACACCTGGGGAAAACCATACACTAGCCATGTTTATAACCCTGCGTGAGCAGCACGACTATTTAGCGATGCCAAAGGTGGAGGAGGCGCTTGTGAGCCACCTCTCTCCATCAATGGCAGGTAATTTAGGGAAGCCAACTTTACCTTCTTAGACATGTAAGGCGACATCGGCATTGGTGGGCAAAACCTATGTGGCAGCGGGTCTTACTTGTGGGTCACTGCATACAATGGCAGTGTTGCAGGCCTACCAAGCAGACCTGCTGAGTGAGCTCGATACTGAGGAGGGAATTGGTCATGAGGCAGTGGCAGGGCTGTGCCGCGCCACAGATTTATCTCTCCGGGCAACCAAACAAACAGCCCGTCATTTTGGCCATTCAATGGGTAGCCTGTCTGTGGTAGAGAGGCACCTATGGCTCAACCTCTGTTGAGAACAAATCTCAGGGATGGGGGCAAAGATAAGGTCTCCTTATCTGAATGCCCCTGTTAACCTTATGGCCTGCTTGGCGGTTAATGCCATCACTGACAGGTTTTGTGAGGCAAAACAGCAAATGGCAGCGTTCAGCCAGTTCCTTCCCCGTTGTGTCGAGTTTGCCCGGGCCTCCATGAGTGGCGCCCGGGCCAGCGCTAGTGTGAGGGAGGTGCAAAAAGCGAGTTTGGTGGCCCGGCTCCCCCCACCAAAAGCCAGGGGGACAGCGCAGCCACAGCCACAGCCTGTTAAGAGACCTGATCTAAGAACGATCATAAAAGCAAAGCAGGCAAGGAAGGAACGGTCCGATGGGCCATGGAGAGACGTATCAGGGGACATGAGGTTGTTAGGGCAGATAGCCCCAGTGCTACTGTAGGGCCTGCCCTGGCCAAGGCCATCCCACACTTTCAGCCTTCTCTGGTCAGCGAGCTGTCACAGGGTGACAGAAAACTGATGCTGTCCCTCCAAACAAATGTCGAAAACACTGAAAGACCATTTGGCAGCGTGGAAACTACTGCGAAATGTGTCTCCATGGGTTCTGTCTAGCATAGAAAAGGGTTACCGGGTCCAGTTCAGAGCTCGACCCCCTGGTTCAGAGGTGTGCTCACCACAGTTGTCAGCACAAAGCAGAGCCCAATGTTAGAGCAGGAAGTAAGCTCCCTTTTGGACAAATGGGCCATAGATCATATACCCCGTTCCCTAAGGGAGGGAGGTTTTTACAGCCGTTATTTCCTGGTCCGCAAAAAAGATGGGAGTATGCGTCCAATTTTACATCTGTGTCATTTGAACCGTACTATTCTGACATACAGGCTCAAGATGCTAACGCTCAAACTTATTGTGCCACAGATTCAGTCCGAGGACTGGTTTGTGATGATAGATCTGAAAGATGCATATTTCCACACAGGAATATCGCCCAGTTACAGGAAGTTCCTGAGGTTTGCGTTTGGAGACAACACATACCAATTTCGGGTTCTTCTGTTCGGGCTAGCTTTATCCAATCGCACATTCACAAAGTGCATGGATGCTGCTCTGGCTCCCTTGCGACTCTTGGGCATCCATGTACTAAACTATTTGGATGACTGGTTAATTCTAGCACGATCCAGGGAACAAATGGTTCAACATCGAGATGTTGTTCTCACCCACATGAGGAGCTTGGGGCTCAGGTTGAACCTCAAGAAAAGTATGCTTTCTCCAGTGCAGAGGACAACTTTTCTAGGGGTTATATGGGATTCTACTACGATTAGAGTGTTTCTATCCCCAACATGCATAGGATCGATCCTATAAATTTTGAGCAAGATAAAGCTAGGTCTGGGCATCCCCTCCAGTCTCTACGAGAGACTGTTGGGCCTTATGGCAGCAGCAGCAGCCAATGTCATACCATTGGGCCTATTGCACATGAGACCGTTTCAGCGGTGGCTGAAAAGTCGGGGGTTTAACCTCTGAGAGTAGTCAGGGTCACGCGGCGGTGCCTACGTGCTCTGATTATTGGTGGTGCCTGCAGTTTCTAGCCTTGGGTCACACTCTAGGGGCATCTCCTTACTGCAAGACAGAAATGACAGACGCGTCCCTCATGGGCTGGGGTGCAGTCTTAAATGGCTGTCCAGCTCACGGTCTTCATCTGCGCGGCCCTCATCTGGAGTGGCAAATAAATCGCCTAGAGATGCGGGCCGTGTTCCTAGCACTGAAATTCTTACTTCCTCAGTTGAGAGGTCACCATGTGCTAGTTATGTCAGACAACACAGCGGTGGTCTCATATATCATCCACCAGAGGGGGTTACGTTCACGCCCCCTGTTCAGGCAGGCTCAACTAATCCTTCTCTGGGCAGAGGGAAAGTTCTTGTCAGTGAATGCAATGTACATTCCGGGCAGCCAGAAGGTAGGGGCAGACATCCTGTCCAGGTAGGGGCTGAGGTCCAGCAGTTGGAGGCACAAGTGGAGTCCATATGGTGGAGGTTCTGACAAGCAGAAGTGGATGTGTTCGCCTCCAAGGAGACAACACACTGCCCACTGTGGTTCGCCCTCACTCTTCCCGCACCATTGGGGCTGGACGCCATGGTGCACAGGTGGCCGAGGTCACGTCTATATGCCTTTTCCCCGACCGCTCTGCTCCCACAAGTTTGAATGAGAGTTTGCCATGACCATCTACGTCTGTTGCTAGTAGCACCTTATTGGCCAGCTCGAATATGTTTCTCTGAGATAATTTCCCTGCTCAATGGTACTGCTTGGCAGATTCCCATCTGCAGGGATCTACTGTCTCAAGCCGGAGGGCTGATTTATCACCCTCAGCCAGAACTATGGAAACTGTGGGTCTGGCCCCTGAGGGGCACCAGCTTATAGATTATGGTCTCGCAACTTAGGTTGTAGAGACCATGTTAAATGCTAGATCACCATCCACAAGGAAATTGTATGCGCTCAAGTGGCGGCTTTTTGTCTTGTGGTGTGAGGAACGTCAGCTAGACCCAGTGAACTGTGCAATAGCTACAGTCCTGGAGTACAAGAACGTTTCTCAGCAGGGTTGGCTCCTTCTTCAATCAGGGTTTACGTGGCCACTGTTTTGTGTCCTCTAACTTTGAGGTTCATGCGTGGTGTCAGACAGCTGATGCCCATCTGCAGGCCGCACATACCTTCCTGGGACCTTTCTGTGCTCTTGGAAGTTCTGTCAGCGGCCCCATTTGAGCCCTTAGAGTCAGCCTCTGAGAAGCTTCTGACTCTAAAAGTAGCTCTTCTACTGGCCCTGACATCTCTCAAGCGAGTGGGAGATCTACAAGCTCTCCCTGTTGCCCCTTCCTGCCTTGAATTTGCTCCTGGATTAGCCTTCCTGTATCCTAGGCCGGATTATATTCCTAAAGTGCCTACAACGGCCGCCCACCCTTTAGTGTTGCAGGCTTTCTGCCCTCCTCCGTTCCTCACACTGGAACAAGAGAGGATGCACCTGCTGTGTTTAGTAAGGGCTATCTGTACTTACATCCACCACTCCGGCTAGTGGTGTAAGTCAGTTGCTGGGCTGCTTTGGCGGTGACAGTAAAGTTGATGATGTGTCAAAGCAGCACATCTCTAATTGGATAGTGGAAGCAATCTCTATGGCGTTCAAGGCGGCCGGTCTCGCCACGCCTCTAGGCATAAGAACTCATTCCACTTGGCTGGTCGCCTCCTTGAAGGCTTTGTCCAAAGGGGTATCCTTGCAGGATGTGTGTGTGGCCGCAAGGTGGTCTACGCCACACACATTCATTCGTTATTACAGCCTGGATATTCATTTCACCCCGGGTTCGAGTGTCTTGCAGTCTGGCTTGGGTCTTTTTGAACAGGCCGTACCCTTGGTATGACGGAGTGGGTATTCCTGTTCCCATGCTGTTATGCTAAATGCAACATTGAAGTTCCCTTTGAAAGGGAACATCGGGGTTACGCATGTAACCCTGTTCCCTAAGAAGGGAACGAGACATTGCATAGCCTTGTCATACCAGGGCAGGCCTATGAATTGCGTCTTCGCTTCAGATAATAGAGGCTGGCGGCGTGGTTCACAGGTGCCATGTATGTATCATGCAACGCGCTTAATTGCCACGTCACCTGATCATGGCAGGCCTATAAGTACAAGCATGATTTTTCACAAGCTTCAAATACCGGTCACGCGCAATGGCTCTTCCCATTCTGTTATGCTAAATGCAACGTCTCATTCCCTACTCGGCTGATGTACTACTCCCTGACGTTCAGAATACATTAGAAATGCTACTGCTGTTTATATTCCAGTTAATTTACTTTGGACTTTCATTAATGTATATACATAAACAACCGTATAGTTATGTGTAGACAACTATAACAAAGTGTGGTGTTTTCCATAAAGAACTGTATTCTCTGTTTTCTTCTCTGACTCCTTCAGGTGTATATCAGTTTTTTTAATTTGAGAGTAATGATACATTATGTGAAAGATTGTAAGTATTGTATGACATGAGTAGTTCTCAGACACTTTCATTTATTTTATTTTTTTTAATAGCTCTCAAATGTAATAAAGTAAAACCCTCGGGCTCTTTCATGTCATTTTTCTGCAGATCAATGTAAACGTGATTTAACTCGGACCGGGTTTCACTTGTTTGGTGCGCTCAAGAATATGTGTGACATGCTCGAACTTAGACGTATTTATGGTGTCGAATTCAGAATAGAATCACTGTTGTGTTATTTTTTCTTCTCTGTAGAGTCAAGAAAAAATCTCCCCATTTACCAAAACGCCGAAGCTGGATCGGAGTGAGATTATGGGGAAGCCGAAGTCTTCCATGAAACGCAAGCTCTCCTTCAGTGTCAGCCCGCCCTGTAACGAGGAACGGGACTCAGACACAGGTCAGTTTCGTTCTGGTAGATAATTCCAGTAGCTTTCATGCGCTTCCACACTGCCTCTTGTGGTTAGTTCTGGAAACGGTTAAACATGCAGACTGTACCGCTGTGCCTTTTCCCCTGGAGTTATATAACATTTGAGCCAATGTGTTTGAATGTGAAAGACAAAGAAATGGTATTCATATGTGTTGACTGGGAGAGCGACTGGAAATAGCTGTTTTGCGTGAGAATTGTATTTCCTGTAAGAATATGGGATTAGAGTGTTTCTACTTCTTTGTACTGAAAGGAGAAGCGAAGAAAACAATATTTCTTTCAGCTCATTATGTGGAAGGTTGTGGATGTGTTTAAGCTGTGGGGGTTTACTTTATTACATCAAGGGAATATTTATATGTACAAGAACATATACTTGTTATACTAATAGGAAGTGAATCCCTCTTGCAATATGTAAGGGGAAAAGGAGAAAAAATAATCCTTAGACTAGCTAACAAAAAATATTATTATCTGATTTGTTTTAGAAACCTTTAAAAATAAAAAATAAATAAAAAAAGAGGCTTTTATTAAGCCATCACATGGAATTCGTAATGCCTGAAATTCAAATAGCTTTTTGGTGATCATCTCTTCATGCAGATAAAGATGGTCCTGATAAGAAGAGGGTAAAAAAGGAGTCTGGGGGTAAGAAGTCCACCCCTGTGAATAATTTGTTTGGTTACCCAATGTCTGAACGCTTGCAGATGGCCATGGTGATGCAGATGACAGCAAGAGACAACAGTTCAGGTAATTGCAGCTGCCTGATATGAACTGTATGTGGAACTGTCAATTTTGAACCTTAACTGGGGATCTTCCAGTCATACAAGATGTGCAAAACATCTCCTTACTTAGATTGTCTGTGAAATTTTTTTTTTACTGATTGTGCCCTTACTTCCCTTTACTCTAACCAAGACTGATCACTACTGTACTATTTTTTTTAGTATAGTACTATTTTTTCCCCAGAAGATGGAAGACACTTGACTGAAATGTTTGTCATGATCTTAAAAATAATGTGTATGATTTAAATGTTTGAAATCTATGTTTTAGGCAAAAATATAATTGTGCCAATGTATTAATTTCTTTAACTAACATTTTATTTACACTTTTTTTAAAATGGATGACTTGTAGCAAAATATTCAGAAAAGCAGCCAATAAGTGTCCAGTGTAGGTGGGAACTCCTTTAATACTGTTTAAAAAAAGCATCTCAGGGAGATTCCTGAAGAAATTGGTTGAGAAAATGCCAAGAATACATTTATGGAAATTCTCAGCAAAAAGGGTGCCTACACTGAACATGCGCTAAAATGTGAAATTATTTGCATTTATATTGGATTTTTTAAATCACAAAATAATTCCCATAGTTCCATTTGTATTACTCCAGAATTTTTATTATTATTATTATTATTATTATTATTATTATTATTATTATTATTATTATTATTATTATTATTATTATTATAAAACGTGGAGAAAAAATAAAGAATGACTAAAACTTCAAAATTTTGACCGGTAGTGCACATATATACACACACAGTACTGTGCATATATATATACACATACGCGCACACATACAGTTCTGTACATATACAGTGTATATATATATATATATATATATATATATATATATATATATATATATATATATATATATATAAAATCTAAAATAATTAAATATTTCTATATTTTTTAAACATACTAGAAAAATAAGTAAACAGTAATCAATAAAACAAAGTAAATATTTGTTTGCTTAAAAAATAGTAGTCTCCCATACTATTAGTGCAGTTTTATAGGGAAATGAGATGTAGGTTTTATTGAGCATCTTGCAGAACCAGTCACGGTTCTTCTGGAGACTTTGACTGTTGCACTTGTTTTTTATTTTTTCAGCAAACCCAGCAGCATTATGTTTTTTTGTCTGAAAAGTGTCTCCTACATAATATGCTACTTTCTTTACTGACATACAAACATTTTTCTGTACATTTAATTTTGGGCTGGAAAACTAATGTTTAGGAATCAGAAATGTTTTTTGTACTGGCTTGATAATGTAGAAGACATGAAATAAAAATATATAACTGTAGGTTTGTACTAAAAAACAAGTGCGCCTAAGACTTTTGCACAGTACTGTGTATACTGTGTAAAATCTAGTACAAAGCCTTCCCAGAAGAGTGGAGGTTATTATAACAACAACAAAGGGTGTTGGGGCTAAATCTGGAATGGGATGTTCACAAAGCACATACGAATGTGATGGTCGGGTGTCCACAAACTTTTGGGCACATAGCATGTCTTGCTCAGTTTTGGTCGGTTAATTATCTGTGGGTTTTGCTATTGCATACTTATACATAATGCTTAATGCAATACATAATGCTTTTTGTTTCATCTTAGAAGTTGAATATTTGTTTATTGACTATGTTTGTGCTGCATGTTACAGACTCTGAAGACCCTCCATCAGTCAACCCCTCCAGTGTAGATGAGAATATGGAGTACTCAGACACTGAGAAGGACACTGATGGCAAATCGACCACAGGAAAGGCCACATCTTTAGTGTCTGGTGTGGATGAGTATGAGTTCAAGAACGAGGAAGAGGAAGAAGACCGGAGCAAAGCCCTAAATAACAGACACATACTGAGACGAGAAGTACATCAGAAAGAGGAGGAAAAGGGGAAAAACCATTACACACCCAAACAGTCCAACAAGAGTGATCAGACAACGTCATCCTGCAAATTAAAAAAGCCAAGGTCATCCCGAGTCCTCTACTGCAGTTCAGATAACTCAGACGATGAAATGGAGGCTCCATCAGAACAAAAGTGTTCACCAACCAGGTCACTCTGCAACGATACTCACAGAACAGAAAGCAGGACAAAAAGAGAAAGCTTAACCCTAACGGCATCAGAAAAAGGTAAAGCGAACAAGAAGAAGAACAAGAGCCAAAGCAAAAACAAGGAAAATCAAGAGGTTCAAGAGGATGGAAAAGAAAACAGCAAGTCTCTTCTGTTTTCTACAGCGACAGTATCTGACAACTCTGATAAAAGTGTTCGAGAGGAAGACTCTTTCATAATATCCTTCAGACCAGAAGACAATTCGTCAGTGCACCTCTTTCACTTGTCGGCTGTGAAATTCCCAAAGCTCAGTTACAGCCAAACTGACAAGCAGATGACTCCATTAAAACAGGAAAATGCTAAGAATTTTGTCTCCATTGGAGTTGGATCCTGCCCTATGGATAGTGTCAAGTATAACCACTACACAGATTCAGACTACACAGAAGGTTCCAGCAGTAAGAGCTGTAAACACAAGGACAAAAGCAAACATCACTATAAGGAACACAGCTTGGAAGGAGATGGCCGAAACTCCAGCCCTTTTAAAGATGCCAGTTTAAGCAACAGTATGGATGGCTCTGAAGGGGCCTTTAGAAAGGCTGACAAAGATGGTAAGGTTGTCAAAGAGGATAAGCTAAAGCATAAAGAGAAGGACAAGTGCAGGAAAGACTACGAGTCTGAGAGGAATTGGCATAGCCAGAAAGAACTACAGAAAGATGGACATAGGAACATGGAGTTTGACCAAGAATTTTGGAAGGAGAATTTCTTCAAAAGTGATGAGAATGAAGACCTTAAAGGGAAATTTGAGACACCAGGCAGTTGGTCTCCTCAGAAGTCCCTTGACTCATCACCAATTAAAAAAGATAAGGCAACTTTAAAAGACAAACACTCGATCAGCAACAGCACTAAGGAGAGAAAACTAAAAGATGAGCGAGAGAAAGACAAACTCATGAAGAAAGAGGTGGCATATAAAAATGCTCGAGGAGAAAAGGACGGGAAAGGGCCTGAAAACATTTCTGACCAGTCAGAAAGTCTTAACTTGTTACAAAATCCTGAAGACTCTCTTCCAAGTCCTTGTGTAAAAGAAGAGGTAGAAGACAGGCCTCTAACTAGAAACTTGGTAGATCACAATCAGCTAGAGACCACAGAGAAGAGCTCTAGAGAGAGAAATGATAAACGGCTACCCACAAAGGACAGAGAATCTGAAAATGAGTGGCACAAGGAAAAGGACAATGATAAAGATAGTTCACAGCAGAGTAAAGCAAGGCCTGTTGAGTCAGAGTCAGACAGGTCCAAATCCAAAGCTTCCCCTGCACAAAAAGAAACCCGTCCCAAAGTGAAAAGATTGGTTAATGATGACCTCATGCAGACCAGCTTTGAACAAACGCTTAACCTGATGGATCAGGAGATTGAGCAGTGGCGCAAGAAACACTTGGTAAAGATCAAGCAAAAAGTGAGGGAAAGGCTGAAACAAAGACCAGGAGCTGACTCTGGGAAGCAGAAGAACAAAGATAAAGCAAGAATTTTCACTTCCAGTGAACCAAACAAAGAACTCTAGTGCTCCAAGAGCTCAGAAAACCAAGAGGTATCCAGTCGTGAGAAAATCTTATTTTATACATACTTATAGTGCATTTGTAAATAGCCATGTAATTATTATTTTTAAATTGTAAAAAAAAAAGTAGAAGAAGAAGAAAATAACATAAAGGAAGTTAATAGATATTTTGATTGTAAACTTTTCATCAAATGTTTAATGGACCAAAGTTGGTTTTATATTGAGTGTCCTCTCTGTTGTTGATGTTGGCTTAACTCTTTAAGCATTTGTTTTTGAATTATGTTTGTTACGTTTCTTCTGCTACACGTTTCCTCCTAGATTTTTTTCCGGAAAGCTGTGCTGTGATGAGGTTTATGTAAGTGGTCCTGCTTTTTCCCGCCTTTTTGTTGTCTTCTTAGTAACATTCACTTCCTCCATGTTGCCCGCTGTGTCTCGTGCACATCGAGAGAAAACAACATTGATGTGTCTTCTCGTTAGAAAAAGGAAACATACTTTTACACATGTAAAGTGAGATCACAACAAAACCTTTTTTTTTTTTTTACAACACGCCTTTTGAACGATGGTTCTAAAATGTCTATTTTAATATTTACTTGTTACAGGATAATGTACATAATTGTAATATATACCTGAATAAATTTTATTGGTTGTGAACTTTTTTAATGTCGTGTCGATCTTATAAACACTCCATTCCATAGGGCATCACTATCAGCTGTTACATAATATCACACTTGTGTTGCATCCACGGCCATATTTCTTAATTCCTAGCGGTTTTATCTTCGCAATTATTTTAATCTATGAACGGATACTTGAAAAACATGTTAATATTAAGGTTATTATTTATAATATTTTTAAAAGTATGTAATTTTTATTTTTGGTTGAGGAGAAGAAAATTGTCAGAATAAAGGTTTAAAACATTCTGCTGTGCTTTTATAGGAAAATGATCTACGATGGGGTGGTGTGATACAGCTGAGGCAAATCAAGCATTAAAAGGCACATTTCTGAGTAAATAGTGCCAGCAAGTGTGTGTGTTCCTGTGTCTCTATGATCGGCTGCTTTGTACTGCTCACATTATTGTGTAACTTTCTTTTCAGGATATTCTACAAAACCATTAGCTGATGGGAATGCATGTTCTCTTGCTGTTAGATTTCCACCTCATAGGAATCTCCCGAGTACGCCTTTCAGATCTCTGTCATGCCTTCCAGCCTGTTTTACCATTAACTTCTATTAACTTTTATTAACTTTTAGTTCTGTGCTGCTATGAGCTAGAAAGTGTGGTTTGCTGCAGAGTTCAGGCCTGGAAAGTCCGAAGTGAACACACACACTGACAGATATGAGCATTCACAGGAGACTTCCGCTTTATTCATTCAAAACAGAAGTATTTATACACATTGTACACATTGATAACAGCACTGCGTGGACAGTTTCTACTGGTCCAGGTGTCAGACAGATTTAATCAAAACACGTCATGATACAAAATAAGTCCCATGTCATGTTGACATCGAAGTACGTAATAATATAATCATATATTATTTCATAATATAAGAGGGTATATAATATAAGAGAATTTCTTTTCACTTGCCATTTTTGAAAACCAGTAAATGGAAACGTGTGATAATTAAGTGTGTGGTACAGTGAGGGAAAAAAGTATTTGATCCCCTGCTGATTTTGTAAGTTTGCCCACTGACAAAGAAATGATCAGTCTATAATTTTAATGGTAGATTTATTTGAACAGTGAGAGAAAAACGCATGTCAAAAATGTTATAAATTGATTTGCATTTTAATGAGGGAAATATGTATTGACACCTCTGCAAAACATGACTTAGTACTTGGTGGCAAAACCCTTGTTAGCAATCACAGAGGTCAGACGTTTCTTGTAGTTGGCCACCAGGCTTGCACACATCACAGGAGGGATTTTGTCCCACTCCTCTTTGCAGATCTTCTCCAAGTCTGACGTTTGTCAACTCGAACCTTCAGCTCCCTCCACAGATTTCCTATGGGATTAAGGTCTGGAGACTGGGTAGGCCACTCCAGGACCTTAATGTGCTTCTTCTTGAGCCACTCCTTTATTGCCTTGGCTGTGTGTTTTGGGTCATTGTCATGCTGGAATACTCATCCACGACCCATTTTCAAACTTCAGACGGGCATGTATATGTGCTTTCTTGAGCAGGTGAACCTTGCGGGTGCTGCAGGATGTCAGTCCTTCACGATGTAATGTGTTACCAATTGTTTTCTTGGTGACTATGGTCCCAGCTGCCTTGAGATTATTTAGAAGATCCTCCCGTGTAGTTCTGGGCTGATTCCTCACTGTTCTCATGATCATTGCAACTCCACGAGGTGAGATCTTGCATGGAGCCTCAGGCCAAGGGACATTGACAGTTCTTTTGTGTTTCTTCCATTTGCGAATAATCGCACCAACTGTTGTCACCTTCTCACAAAGCTGCTTGGCAATGGAACCATCACATTCCTGTGACAGTACCTGGAGGGAGGCAGGCGTGGGCCAAAGATGAACCGACAGGATAGCGAGTCGTGGAGTGTAAAACACAAAGTTTGAGCCAAACACAATAATCCAAGGCGTAAGTCCAGAAACGTAGAGAAAAGACGAGGCGGAAGTCTGAAAACCGATGAGAAAACCGATGAAGATATCTGTTTAAACAGAGAGTGTGGTAACAAGCTATCGTTAGAATGCTTTGAGCGTTACTTTATGCCGTGTTGTTGTTAACTGGGTCTTAAATAAACTTGGGCTGCACGCAGGTGTTTGCATTTAGTATTCCAGGGAACTTGAGCGCGGGTGTGACTGGGAAGTGTAGTCTGCGCCGACACACCGTTGCATAACATCTGTCACCGTTGCATAACAGAGCCCCCCCACAAAGGGCTCACTCGGAGGCTGTCCCCTCCTCCGGGGTGCTAGTCTATCTGGATGAGCCGCGTGGAAGTCATCACGCAAGCTTGCATTTAGAATGTCCCGGGCTGGGATCCAGCATTGCTCCTCTGGGCCGTAACCCTCCCAATGCACCAGATACTTGAGCCCCCCTCTCCTGTGTCTTGAGTCCATGGTTTCCTGCACACTGTAGGCTGGGCGACCCTCAATCTCTAGCGGTTCAGTTGGGGTATTCTTCGGAACCGCCGTGGCCAAGGGGCCTGGTGTCACCGGCTTGAGGAGGGAGACATGGAATGAGGGGGCAATGCGGCTGTGTTTGGGGAGGTCCAGGCGGTAAGTAACTTCATATATCCGTCTCAGGATACGATACGGGCCGGCATACTGGGGTCCTAATTTGCTGCCTGAGAGAGGTGCCTAGAGGTTCCTTGTCGAAAGCCATACCCTGTCCCCTGTCTGAAAATTAGGGTGCGCGCCGCAATGCCTATCCACCTTCCGTTTCATGATGCGAGAGGTTCGTACCAGTTGTCGATGTGCGTGTTCCCAGACCTGCTCGCTGCGGCGAAACCACTCGTCCACAGCCGGTGAGTCGGTGGTGGCGGCGTTCCTTGGGAAGAGCAGTGGTTGGTAACCCAAGACGCACTGGAACGGGGATAGTTGGGTGGCGGAGTGTCGCAACGAGTTCTGAGCGTACTCCGCCCACGGGAGGAAATGACTCCGGGCTAGTGGCGCAGAACATATGGAGGAATCAGAGGATCTCCTGGTTGGCTCACTCTGCCTGGCCGTTGGCCTGCGGGTGGTAACCAGAGGTGAGGCTAACGGTGACCCCCAGTTTCTCTGTGAAACTGGACCAGACTCGAGACGTGAACTGGGGACCCCTGTCACTCACAAGTGTGGGTGACAGGGGTCCTCTGGGAGGCCAAAGTAGCAGAACACATGCTGGAATAACAGTTCGGCTGTAGTGAAGGCAGAGGGGAGGGCCGGAAGTGGGATCAGGCGCAGAGACTTGGAAAATCGGTCCACGACCATGAGGATCACTGTGTTGCCCTGTGATTCCGGCAGATCGGTTAGAAAATCCAGGGCTAAGTGGGACCATGGTCGTTCGGGTATGGGAAGTGGCACCAGTTTCCCAACGGGTAAAGCATGGGGTTTTTTGGAGCAGGTGCAGATGGAGCAAGAGGACACGATCCGCTGTATCTCCCTGGGCATGTGGGGCCACCAATATTTCTCGGCAAGCAGTTTGTAAGTGCGGTGGGCCCCTGGGTGTCCTGTTGCTTGCATCGTATGAGCCCAGGTGACGAGCTCCAGGCAGTGGCACTCCTGCATGGACTGCTTGCCTAGGGGGTAGCCTTCAAGGATGCGTGATCTCGGGAGGCGAGCTAGGGTCCTGTCCAGGGCCCACTCAATGGCGCCCAATATGCAGGAGGAGTTTTCTATATACTTCTCCCGATCCACCAGGCCCTCTGGAGAGTGGATACGAGACAGTGCATTCGGCCTCAGATTCTTGGTCCCTGGCCTGTTTGACAAAGTGAACTGGAATCGGGAGAAGAACAGAGACCAGCGCGCCTGATGGGGAGTGAGCCATTTAGCCGTTATCAGGTACTCGAAGTTCTTGTGATCGGTATAGATTAGGAATGGATGATTGGCTCCTTCCAGCCAATGTCTCCACTCCTCGAGAGCCAGTTTGATGGCCAGGAGCTCTCGGTTACCCACATCGTAGTTACATTCTGCCGGAGAGAGTTTCCTTGAGAAGAAGGCCACGGGGTGCAACTTTGGTCTGTCCACTCCCATCTCAGATACGTCGACCTCCACGACGAACGATCTGGAAGGGTCCGGGTGACGCAGGATGGGTGTGTTGGTGAACCTCCATTTCAGCCCGTCCAGGGCTTCCTGGGCTTGAGCAGACCAGACAAGGCGCTGAGGTTTTCCCTTAAGGAGGGATGTCAGGGGTTGTGCAATCTTGCTAAAATCACGGATGAACCACCGATAGAAGTTTGCAAAGCCCAAAAAATGTTGTAGTTCCTTGATTGTTCGGGGCTTGGGCCACTCCACTACAGCCCTCACCTTGTCTTGGTCCATAGCAACCCCCTCTGGACTGATGACATGCCCCAGAAACTTGATGGTGCGCCGATGAAACATTTCTGCCTTCATGTATAGCTGGTGTTCCATCAGACGTGTTAGCACTTGGCGGACCTGCTTAATTTGCTCCTTCATGGACATTGAGTAGATCAATATGCCGTCAATATACGCGACGACTCAGTGCCACAGTAGATACCTCAGGACATCATTGATCAGATTTTGGAACACTGAGGGAGCATTAGCAAGTCCATACGGCATGACCAAATATTCCTAGTGCCCGGAAGTGGTGCTAAAAGCCGTCTTCGCCCTCCCTGATGCGAATTAGCTTGTACCTCTGCGTAAGTCCAGCTTTGTGAAAATGGACGCAGACCTCAGTTGTTCCAGGGCTGAGGGCACTAGTGGCAGGGGGTAACAGTACTTGACGGTCACCTGGTTGAGACCCCTATAATCAATACACAATCGCAGGCCCCCCCCCTTCATCTCCACGAAGAAGAATCCAGCTGAAGCAGGTGACGTAGATGGCCGAATGTATCCCTGCTGCTGTGCCTCTTGAATATAGGTGTCCATGGCCCATTGTTCTGCCTGGGAAAGCAGGTACACTCGACCCCGTGGTGGACTAGCGCCGGGGAGAAGGTCTATATCACAATCATAGGCCTTATGGTAGATGGCTGACGCGCTCCTTTCTGAATACCGTACGGAGGTCTGTATAAACGGATGGCACGGTGACCGGGACTGGAGACAGGGGGCTCTCCACTGTGGTGGCAGCAATCACAGCTGTGGGGCCCATCAGGCAATGCCGTAGGCAGAAAGGAGACCACCTGGTTATCTATTTGGTGGCCCAGGATATCTGGGGTTATGCCGTTCGTGCCACGGTATACCAAGGATAACGGGGTGACGTGTGGACACTGTGACATACAGGACGATGGTTTCTTGATGGAGGGCACTGGCTTGCATAGTAATTGGGGCCGTACGATGGGAGATGACCCTGCCTCCTATGGGGGACCCATCGATCAAATGCACCTCTCGTGGTTGGTGCAAGGCATGAATGGGAGGCCGAGGGTGCGCGTTGTCTGCTTGTCTACAAAGTTCTCCGCTGCCCCCGAGTCGACGAGCACTGAAAGCATAAAAGATTTCTCTGACCATTTGAGCACCACAGGTAATACTAAAGAATCTGCTTTATGTAATTGGACTCACCCAGGGATAACGAGGTTGGTTGGTGAAGCTCTCCTCGGCCAATAGCGCCTTCCGCTGGGGCACTGGCGAACGAAGTGGGTGCTCTCCCCGCAGTAAAACCACCGTTCCTCCCGGCGCCGCTTCTCTCTCTCCTCCTTGCGGATTCATGCTCGGCCAAACTGCATGGGCTCCGTGGACGGTACCGGCTCAACAGGAGGGGGGTTCCCCATCGCGGGAGAGGCGGTCTAGCTGTACCGCTAGATCGATCAGCTCTTCAAGGGTCAGCTGTTCACCCCGGCACGCCAGTTCCCGAACCAGCTCGGGGTTAAGACCTCGACGATATGCGGTCTTAAGTGCCGGCTCATTCCACCCACTTCGTGCAGCGATGGTGTGGAACTCCAGGGCATAATCAACCACATCGCGGGTACCCTGCGCCAATATGAAGAGCTCCTGCCCAGTCTCCCAGCCATCAGGAGAATGATCGAAGGTGCGTTGGAAGCACGTGAGAAACTCTGAGAGTGCTGGTCTAGCCGCACCTGAACGTGTCCTATCTGCCATGGCCCACTCCAAAGCGCGTCCGGAGAGTAATTCAATAAAATGCGCTAACCGGCGCTCCTCCAGCATTTCCAGGTGATTTTCAAAGGATAAGGTACATTGCAGCATGAAATCCTTACAACGGTCAGGCTCAGCGGCATAGCGCTCTGGTGTCGGCATGGGCGGGTGGTGTGTCACTGGCGTGGCTGGTGCGTGGTGAAACTCTGGAGGAAAGCTGGCTGCAGCGGGAGCCCCTGCGGCGTTCAAGCTGTTCCTGTGTCGATCTTAACAATAAATCCTTCTCCCGATCCTGTCGAATTCGGTGTTCGATGGAGTAAGACGTGAAGTTTGAGTCTCCTGCTGATTTCGATCAAAAATTGTAATTAATTAGCACGTTTTTTGTAATATAATATTTTTATATACAGTTTATATATAAAATATTATATACATAGTATATTTTGACTTATTCTACTTCATTTCCTTATTTGTACTTTTAACTCGGTGGTTCGTTAAAGATGTCGGGGAAAAACTCGAAAACCGGTGGTAGCATTCAGACAAAACTGAGGTCTGGAGGGCGCAACGCGAGCGCATCTCCCTCCCGTGAATCCGCAGCCGCGTCTCCCTCCCTCCATGAACCCGCGCCCGCGCCTCCTGCCCAGGAATCCGTAGCTGCGCTCCCTTTCCCCTGTGAACCCGCGGTCACATCCGCGTCCCCGAGTGGTGGCTCTGACTTTGCCGCATTCATTGAGTTGCTGGCTGTAATGAGGAAGGACAACGCTGATTTTAGGAAGGAGTTTCAGGATCTTCAGAAGACTCTCAGGGATGCGCTGTCTACTATCCAGCTTGACCTGCAAGCCATGAAAACACAGCTGGCTAGTGATAAAGTTGCTACCGAGGCCACCATAGCAACACTAAAAGGTACTGTGGGGGAAATGGGGCACACTCTCTCTGGTTACACCGCTGATATCGGTCACATGAAGACTACTATTGAGTCTCTCACTGCGACCGTGACTCAATTAGAGAATAAATGTGAGGAGGGCGCTGACACCTGTACAACCGCTGCTGTAGCGGCCCTATTAAAGGAGGCGTTTGGTCTGGAAAAGGAGCCGGTTCTGGACCGGTCCAACCGGACCCTTCAGCCGAAGCCACGACCACGAGCTATTGTGTGCAGATTCCACTATTACAGTGACTGTGTTGATATTTTACGCCATGCGAGAGAGCGCCAGCAGATTAAAGTGAGGGATCTGAACATCTCAGTTTTCCCTGACTACACAGTCAAGATAGCCCGGGCCCGGGCCGCATTTAACGAGGTTCGGCGTCAACTTCGTGATATTGAGGGAGCTCGCTATGGAGTACTTCATCCAGCTCGGCTTCGCATTACATACAACGGTGTCCAGAAGGACTTTATTTCAGGAGGAAGGAGGAAGCAGCAGAATACGTTAAACTCTTAAACCGGGGTGAACTGCATCATCTACACAGTGTAGTGTTCGTTATTTATTTATTTATTTGTTTATTTAGAAATTATGTTCATTTTTTATTTATTTATTTATTTTCTTTGATAATATTCTTTATTCTAATTTGCACTCGGACATCCAGCTCTATAGAATTCGAATTCTTATTGTGGATATTGTGCATTCGTTCAGAATTTGTTTGTTTATTTATTCATTCACTCATTTATTTATTTATTTGCTTATTTACTTATTTATTTATTTATTTATTTATTATCATCTTGTCTATTTAGTATTATTATTATTCTTATTATTATTATTACTCTTTTTAAATTAGCATTTTATTTATTTTTTTTTTTTTTACGTGCTACACTGTGTAAGATTAGTAGTTATAAGTCTTTAAAGGTAAAGACATATTTGTTAAGTGTGCAGATTATTTATTAGATTTGAAGTCAGTAGGGCACTTTTCTCTTGATGGAATTTGTTCCTTTTTCGTTTAGGTTTAGCTTACTGTTTGTCCACTTTGTGGACAACCTTAGGTGGGAAACACTGCTGTCTCCCTTATTTTATGGAGTCTTTGGGTGTGTGGCGGGGTGGGGGGTGGGGGGGTGGTGGTTGGAAGGTCCCACTTCGGTTCTCATTAGCTATTCACATTCCTATGGTTTACTTTATTTAAATGGTTAATAGTAACATTGATCCCAGCATAGCTGGGACAGGCACGCCTTTAAGATTTATTAGTTGGAATGTCAGAGGTATGGGTAATCCTGTTAAGAGATCTAAGGTTTTTACACATTTGAAACGTTTGAAGTCCAATATAGTATTTTTTACAGGAGACGCACCTACGTATTAAAGATCATCATAGGTTACACTGCCCTTGGGTGAGTCAAGTCTTTCACTCGAATTGAAATTTCATTTCGAATTGTAATTCGAAAGCAAGAGGGGTTGCTATTTTAATCGACAAAAGGTTACAGTTTTCGTCCACTAATGTTATTGCTGATGTGAACGGTAGATATATTATAGTTGCTGGTACTTTAATGCAAAGACAGGTATTGCTGGTTAATGTGTATGCTCCAAACTTTGACGATGTAGAATTTGCTAACAGATTGTTGAGCAATCTCCCTTTCTTAAATACTCACCTGTTGATTTTCGGGGGAGATTTAAATTGTGTATTTGACCCAAACTTGAATCGATCTAATCCCCGTACTCAGAATCGATCTGCAATGTTTAAAACATTCTCCGATTTTATGTATCAGAACGGTCTCGTTGATCCCTGGAGATCTCGTAACCCCTCTCTTAAAAAGTTTTCTTTCTTCTCCCAGGTTCATAATTCTCATTCAAGGATTGATTATTTTTTCATAGACAGCACTCTAGATTCTTGCGTACTTTCTTCTGATCATTTGGGTATTGTAATTTCTGACCATGCGCCTCTACAATTAGATATTCATCTTTCTACTTATAAACGTAGCCGACCGCCTTGGAGATTTAATTCTCTTCTTTTAGCAGACAGTGAATTCTGCGAGTTCATTTCTAGTTCTATCAATGACTTTCTTTTCTTCAATCAGAATGACTCCACCTCTTATTCACTGTTATGGGAGACACTTAAATCCTATATCAGAGGGCAGATTATTTCTTATTCTGCTCGCTGTAATAAAAAACGCACTGCTAGGGTTAATAAACTAGCATCTGCAATCAGTAGTCTTGATCAAAGTTGTGCATTAAACCCCTCCCCAGAACTTCTAAAAAACAGCCGCGCCTTGACTAGGCAGAGTTTAATCTTATTTCGACTAAAGAAGCGGAACACTTTTACGCGTTGCCCGGCTCGGTTCATATTATGAACATGGCGATAAGCCGAGTCGTCTACTGGCACATCAGCTACGGCGACGGGCCACTTCCCGTCTCATACCTAGTATTAAAAACACTTATAATATTGTCACTACAGATCCCATGGAAATTAATGCTACTTTTAAATCTTTTTACTCTTCACTTTATAAGTCCGAATCTCCAACAGATAATACTAAAGTGAACACATTTCTTAAAAACCTCTGTAATCCTGTTATAGATACGAATACTGCTATGCAATTGGATTCCCCACTCTCTCTTGAAGAAATTTTAAATTCAGTTAAATCTATGCAATCTAACAAAGCTCCTGGCCTGGACGGGTTTCCAATCGAATTCTTTAAAGCGTTTATTGGAAAATTAGCTCCATTGCTTTTGGATATGTTCAACGAATCTTTGGAACGTGGGTCTTTGCCTCCAACTCTGACACAAGCCACGATAGCTCTGCTCCTAAAGGAGGGTAAGGGTCCATCCTCCTGTGGTTCTTATAGACTGCTATCACTGCTAAATGCAGATGTAAAGGTGTTGGCGAAAGTAATGGCATCTCGGTTAGAGAATGGACTTCCTTATATTATATCTGAAGATCAGAACGGTTTTATAAAGGGACGTCAAATGTTTTTTAATACCCGTACACTCTTTAATATAATTTATTCGAAGAATTCGGCTGTGCTTCCTGAGATTGTGATTTCATTAGATGCTGAAAAAGCATTCGACAGGGTCGAATGGGAGTATTTGTTTGCAGTCCTGAGGAAGTTTGGATTTGGGGACAAGTTTATTTCCTGGATTAGCCTCCTTTACTCAACCCCCTATGCTAGAGTTCAGACTAACGATACGTATTTGGATTATTTTGCGCTCGGACGAGGGTGCCGCCAAGGATGTCCTTTATCCCCACTGCTTTTTGCTGTTGCCATTGAGCCGCTCTCTATTGTATTAAAATCTTCCTCCTTGTTTAAAGGAATAGTTCGATATGGTATACAAATTGTCGCTATGTGCTGATGATTTGTTATTGTATGTAACTGATCCTATCTCCTCTATGCCTTCTGTCTTGGATGTTCTGGAGTCTTTTGGTGTTGTCTCTGGTTATAAACTAAATTTAGATAAAAGCGACTGTTTTCCTGTCAATACTCCAGCTCTGTCTCTCCAACAGTCAGATCTACCGTTTCGATTTAGTCAGTCAGGTTTTAAATACCTAGGTATCAACGTGAAACGTTCTCTATCTAATCTTCTATCAGCTAACTTTACTCCCCTTATCTCAAAGGTTAAATCTAACATTCAGAGTTGGGGTAACTTACCCCTTTCCCTAATTGGCAAGATCAACGCCGTCAAAATGAATATTTTACCGAAGTTTCTTTTCTTGTTCCAACAAGTGCCTCTTTCTCTCCCAAAATCATTCTTTGATTCATTGGATAAGATAATTAGTACATTTATTTGGGGAGGGAAGCCACCAAGGGTTAGTAAATATTTATTGCAGAAATATAAACTTATGGGAGGACTTGCATTACCCAATTTTCAATTCTATTACTGGGCTGCACACATCCATAAACTTTGTTACTGTGTTCAATCTCCTGGATCTTCTTGGTCTAAATTGGAGTTATCTTCTTGTAGGGAATCCTCTTTACCTACAAAACTTTTCCTTTATACTGATAACTATTACTAGAATTAGGAGCACAAATAAGTGAGGAGTGTTGGGAACATTCTATAGGGAGGGTACAGACTACCACTTCTTGTGCTCGCCTTGGACTTATACAGTTCAAAGTTTTAAATAGAGTCCATTTGTCCAAGTCGAGATTGTCTGTAATGTATCCGGATGTTGAGGACAAGTGTGATAAATGCCATGGCTCTCCCTGTTATCTTGGCCATATGTTTTTCTTCTGCCCTGAACTCCATGGTTTTTGGTCTGGCTTTTTTACCATCATGTCCACTATTCTCAGGGTAGATTTAAAGCCTTGTCCATTGATTGCGATATTTGGGATTCCTCAAGCTTCAATTCCTTTGAGTTCAATACAAAAGGATGTTATTGCTTTCACATCCCTTATAGCAAGACGTTCCCTACTGTTACATTGGAAGTCTGCTAAATACCCATCTATCTCCCAGTGGATAAAGGACGTGATGTTTTTTCTGAAACTCGAGAAAATAAGATATACAATGAATGGATGTACAGATAAGTTTTTTCATAAATGGCATCCCTTTATTGCCTACTTTATGGAGTTACAGACACTACCCACTTAAAGGTTGGCGCCTGATGAGGAATTTTATAATATCTCTATAACCAGCGACAGTTAATGGGTAGCCATGATGAGCCGGAGGGGTGGGTTGTGGGTTCAATTTTGTTTTTATACAAAGAAAAAAATCTGTGAATATTTACTGCTGTTGCTAATTTTGTATTTTTGGGAAATGGTGGGGAGGACAGAACAGAAAAGGCGATTTAGATAGGCTTAGCAGTTCAACAGAAATGTTCATCAGAAATGTTCAATAAAAAAGAAACGTTATGCAGAAATGTATAGCAGAAATGTTTAGCAGAACTGGTTTAGCAAAAATTGTAGAAATGTTCTGTAGAAATGTTCAGCAGAAATGTTCAATAAAAATGAAACATGAAAAAAAAAAATCCTTCTCCCGACACAGCTGTGCCCATTCCGGGCTGCCGGCTGCCTCCATGCTAGGCGAAGTAATCTGTGACGGTACCTGGAGGGAGGCAGGCACGAGGATGAACCAACAGGTCGTGGAGTGTAAAACACAAAGTTCGAGCCAAACACAATAATCCAAGGCGAAAACTGATGAAGATATCCGTTTAGAGAGCGTGGTAACAAGCTATCGTGAGAATGCTTTGAGCGTTGTTGTTAATTGGGTCTTAAATAACCTTGGGCGGCGCACAGATGTTTGCATTTAGTATTCCGGCGAACTTGAGCGCGGGTGTGACTGGGAAGTGTAGTCCGCGCCGGCACAGCAGCCGCAAGCTTGCCATTGCGTAACAATTCCAGACTTGTGTAGGTCTACAATCTTGTCCCTGACATCCTTGGAGAGCTCTTTGGTCTTAGCCATGGTGGAGAGTTTGGAATCTGATTGATTGATAGCTTCTGTGGACAGGAGTCTTTTATACAGGTAACAAGCTGAGATTAGGAGCACTCTCTTTAAGAGTGTGCTCCTAATCTCAGCCCGTTACCTGTATAAAAGACACATGGGAGCCAGAAATCTTTCTGATTGAGAGGGGGTCAAATACTTATTTCCCTCATTAAAATGCAAATCAATTTATAACATTTTTGACATGCGTTTTTCTGGATTTTCTTGTTGTTATTCTGTCTCTCACTGTTCCTACCTATAATTTTACCTACCAGTAAAATTATAGACCTGTCATTTCTTTCTCAGTGGGCAAACTATCAAAATCAGCAGGGGATCAAATACTTTTTTTCTCTCACTGTATGCTTTGGATCATTGTCTTGCTGCGCTTCAGTTTCATCTTATGGACTGAAGACAGAGAATCCTAATTCTCTTTTAGGATTTTCTGGTACAGAGCAGAATTAATGTTTTCTTCAATTATTACAAGCTGCCCAGACCCTGAAGCAGCAAATCATACCCACACCATCACACTGCCACCACCATGCTTGACCATAGGTATGATGTTCTGTTTGTGGAATTATGTGCTTGGTTTATGCCAAATGTAACAGGACCCTGTCTTCCAAAAAAGTTCCACTTTTGACTGCTCAATCCATAGATCATTCTCCCAAAAGGTTTGAGGATCATCACAGTGTGTTTTGGCAAAATATGGAGATAATGGCTCTCACTGTGGTTCTGTGGTGTCCCAGTGCCTTTGATTGCCTTTGATAAAAATTGCTTTGTAACCCTTCCCAGACTGATGTATTTCAATCACCTTCTTCCTCATCATTTCTGGAATTTCTTTCAGCTTTGTCATAGTGTGTTACTGTGTAAGACCTTTTTAACCAACTTCATGCTGTTGAAAAAGTTCTATTTAAGTGATGATTTGATTGAACAAGGTTTTTTGCTTTAATAAATAGCATAATCATTTAACAACTGTATTTACTACTCAGGTTGTCTTTGTTTTATCTTAAGATTTTGTTTTCATGTCCGAATCTATTTAGTATGAAATATACACAAAAACCTTTAAACTCAGTGATCTGTAAAGCTCAGTGTGCATATTATGTGCATGCTAAGGTGCTTTTCTGTTCACCACGGTTGTAAAGAGTAATGATTTAAGCCTTCCTGGCAGCTCGAAGCAATCTGGCCATTTTCCTCTGACCTCTCTTATTAGCAAGTTGTTTCCACCCAGAAAACTGTCGCTCACTCAGTGTGTTTTTTCCCCCGCACCATTCTATGTAAAGAGACTGCAGTGTGTAGAAAAGCCAGCACATCAGCAGTTTCTGAAATACTCAAACCAGCCCATCTGGTACCAACAACCATGCCACATTCAAAGTCACAGATCACAATTTTTCCTAATTTTGATGTGAACATTAACCGACACTCTTGACTTACATTTGCATGAGTGTATGCATTTTGCAGCTGACACATGATTGAACAATTTCATAACTGAATTAATGAGCAGGCATATAGGTGTTCCTATTAAAGTGGACACATTATCGACTACGTGAACCAGCTGGAGCATAATGCACCTGACCAAGCATCAACTGAAATGTTTTGTTTTGGCAAGTCAGAAGAAAGTAGATTTATTTATTTCCCTGGTTATTGGACGAGTTAAGTGAAATGAAGTGAGCAAAATAAAAAAAAATTGCCTAAGACTGTTACATCAATTTGATTGGATGATGGACAATTTACCAACCTGCCAATCAACCTACCATGCATGTCTTTGGATTGGGGGAGGAAACCAGAGTACCCGCAGCACGGGGAGAACATGCAAACTCCGCACACACATGGCTCCAGCGATAATCGAACCCCAGCCCCTGGAGGTGTGAGGCGAACATGCTAACCACTAAGCCACCGTGCGCCTCAAGCTGTCCTATTGTCCTATTTAAAAGATCTGTTGGTGTAAGAGGAAAAAAACATTGTTATTTAAGGTCAGTAACAATGTCTGATGATGTGGTCCACAGCCATGGAGCTATTTTGCTGATGCAAAAATATTCTTTAAAAAGTATTTAAGCTATTTTAGGGGAAAAGACATGCATGTCTGTTTTTCTGTGCATGCTCTAGAAATAAATATACTTTGTTTCGTATCAAGAGTAGTCTTTTATTTATTAAATTTTTTCTAAAGTAACTGGTGCGTATCATTCTCATGCCATTATGTTGTAAATAACGCAGTGCAGCCTATTCAAATGTTATTAGAGCAGGGGTCTCCAACACGTCGCTCGCGAGCTACCAGTAAGTAGCTTGTTCCCTGATTGCGAAGACATTCTGGAAACTCTTTCCCATTTCATCCAATCAGAGTGGGCTATATCACATCCTATCCCACCCCTCCACTGAGAATGTAGTATTTATTTGCCACATCAGCCGTCATGTCAAAGTTTCAATCAAGCATGTCATCATGCTCATATTATATTATAGTATTAGCTAGAAAATTTTCTTTTCTGCAGGATGAGTAAAAACAATGTTCCAACAAACAAAAGGAAGAAAACATCTGGGTTACACATGTAACCCTGTTCCCTGAGAAGGGAATGAGACGTTGGTTTAGCATAACACTATTGGAGCGCCTCTCGCGCGTGACCGGTATCTGAAGCTTGTGCAAAATCATGCCTATTTATAGGCCTGCTATGATCAGGTGACATGGCAATTAAGTGCGTCGTGTGATATAAATATGGCACCTCTGAACCACGCCATCAGCCTCTATTATCTGAAGCAAAGACACAATTCACAGGCCTGCCCTGGTATGACAAAGCTACGCAACGTCTCGTTCCCTTCTCAGGGAACAGGGTTACATTCGTAACCCAGAATTTCCCTTTCAAAGGGAACTTCGATGTTGCATTTCGCATACCACTATGGGAACGAGAATACCCACTTCATTATACCGAGGGTACAACCTGTTCAAAATTACCCAAGCCTGAGGGTCACTGCAAGACACTCGAGCCCGGGGTGGAATGAACATCCAGGCTGTGATAATGAATGAATGTGTGTGGTGTAGACCACCCTGCAGCAGCACACACATTCTGTAAGGATACTCCTTTGGACAAAACCTTTGCAGAGGCAACCGCCCTAATGGAATGAGCCCTTATGCCCAGAGGTGTAGCGAGACCATGCCCCTCATAATCAATTGAGATTGCTTCCACTATCCAATTAGAAATGCATTGCTTTGACACAGCATCACCTCTACTGTCGCTGCCTAAGCAGACCAGCGACTGCTACAACTTACATCACTGGCCAGAGCGGTGGACGTAAGTACGGAGAGTCTTTACTGGACACAGCATTCTCTCTTGTTCCGGTGTGGGGAATGGAGGAGGGCAGAAAGCCTGCAACGCCACAGGGTGGGCAGCCAACTTTAGGAATATAATCCGGCATAGGATATAGTATACTAGTTTAGTTTAGATTCCTTACGATAGATAACCATGTTTCATGTTTCATGTTTAATGTTTAGATTTGTCTGTTTAGTTCACGCTGCTTTCTCCGCTCCCAGTTCATAGTCATAGCTCATGTTTTGTATCTCGACCCTGTTTTCTGTGACCACGACAGTTTCCTGCCTTGCCCCGTTTATGCCACTTTGTTAGTCAATTTAAACAAATGTTCTGCATTGTGCTCTCCGTTCTCTTTACAGGCCATATAAATATAATGATATTATTAGAAAGGCAACATTATCCATTATTCTTTAGTGCTTAAAATACAAAATGTTTGGAAAAAAGTGTGTTAAGTAAATCAAAATGATTGACAGGATAACATTAAGCATTAAAAGATTATTACTATTACTACTAATTTCCTATATATGTAGTATATGGTAATTATTGTCTTTACATATCTCACTCACTTTACACTTAACAATTATTGTGAATTGCTTGCTACTTATAGTAAAAAGTTAATAAGTAACATTATTGTAAGGATTTGACAGCATTAAAAAAAAACCCTATACCATGTTAAATATGCCAAGTCTGGAACACCAACAGGGGGGATAGAACATAATTTTTCCAAAATAAATTTATTTTACATTTTTACATTATTTTATATTTACATACAACTGCATAATACCTTGGCTAATGTGTCCTCTGAATGATCCTCAGATGTTTGCTTTGTCTTGTGTCTTTTTGGTTGGGGCACTGCTTCTGGTGGATCAAAATACTTTGAATGATGCTTTGCTGGTCTTTGAGTTTGTGATCTCTTGGCCAATTGCTTTTCTTGTTGGTCAATGGTCTGTTGCTGTGGAGATGTTCCTTGAGACAGACTATTAAGATTATGCATCATCTGATGTTGTGTGTACCTTCTTTGCAGAGAGTCAAACATCTTTGTAATGAAATCTGCAGGCCACAGGAACTTTTTTCTGCATAATATGTGATTCTTCACTATTGAACCACTGCTCCACATGGCAATTTGTTTCCCTTGTTTTTATTTCTTTTGTATTCTCTTTGGAGAATCTGCTCAGGTCCCCAAGCAATATGCCACTCCAAAAGGGGAAAAAGTCTGTAAATATCAAAAGTCTAAAAGGTGTGCCTCATACCTGACACCTAGATGAACACTTTCCAGTTGGATTTGTGACTGTACATCATTCCCTTCAAATGCTATTGAGCTTTAAATAATGGTATAGTTTGTGTATGGGCCCATTCTGCAGTGAAATTCATGTCTAATTTAAATGTGATTTAATAGCTTTAATATTTTGATAAATATCAAAGATCTCAAAGGTGTTTCTCATACCTGACACCTAGCTGAACAATTTCCACTTGGATTTGTGCCTGTATATAATTCCCTTCCACTATATTAATTTCCGCATATCTGGGAATATCGAACGTCCAAAGTCAAACCAACTTCTTTCCAGTATGTGACAATGAAACGTTATCGCAGTAAGACAAGCACTCAGCTTTTTCATGTCATTTTGCAGATCAATGTAAACGTGATTTAACTCGGACCGGGTTTCACTTGTTTGGTGCGCTCAAGAATATGTGTGACATGCTCGAACTTAGACGTATTTATGGTGTCGAATTCAGAATAGAATCACTGCTGTGTTGTTTTTTCTTCTCTGTAGAGTCAAGAAAAAATCTCCCCATTTACCAAAACGCCGAAGCTGGATCGGAGTGAGATTATGGGGAAGCCGAAGTCTTCCATGAAACGCAAGCTCTCCTTCAGTGTCAGCCCGCCCTGTAACGAGGAACGGGACTCAGACACAGGTCAGTTTCATTCTGGTAGATAATTCCAGTAGCTTTCATGCGCTTCCACACTGCCTATTGTGGTTAGTTCTGGAAACGGTTAAACATGCAGACTGTACCGCTGTGCCTTTTCCCCTGGAGTTATATAACAGTTGAGCCAATGTGTTTGAATGTGGAAGACAAAGAAATGTTATTCGTATGTGTTGACTGGGAGAGCGACTGGAAATAGCTGTTTTGCGTGAGAATTGTATTTCCTGTAAGAATATGGGATTAGAGTGTTTCTACTTTGTACTGAAAGGAGAAGCGAAGAAAACTATTTCTTTCAGCTCATTATGTGGAAGGTTGTGGATGTGGTTAAGCTGTGGGGGTTTACTTTATTCCATCAAGGGAATATTTATATGTACAAGAACATATACTTGTTATACTAATAGGAAGTGAATCCCTCTTGCAATATGTAAGGGGAAAAGGAGAAAAAATAATCCTTAGACTAGCTAACAAAAAATATTATTATCTGATTTGTTTTTGCTGCATGCCCTGCTACGTATTAGAAACCTAGCTTAAAAAAAAAAAAAAACCGAAATGAGACTTTTAGAGCCATCACATGGAATTCATGATGCCTGGAATTGAAATGGCTTTTTGGTGATCATCTCTTCATGCAGATAAAGATGGTCCTGATAAGAAGAGGGTAAAAAAGGAGTCTGGGGGTAAGAAGTCCACCCCTGTGAATAATTTGTTTGGTTACCCAATGTCTGAACGCTTGCAGATGGCCATGGTGATGCAGATGACAGCAAGAGACAACAGTTCAGGTAATTGCAGCTGCCTGATATGAACTGTATGTGGAACTGTCAATTTTGAACCTTAACTGGGGATCTTCCAGTCATACAAGATGTGCAAAACATCTCCTTACTTAGATTGTCTGTGAAATTTTTTTTTTGACATGATGTCTTCATATTGTGCCCTTATTAAAAAAATAAAAAATAAAATTATATATATATATATATATATATATATATATATATATATATATATATATATATATATATATATATATATTTCCCCACACATATATATATATATATATATATATATATATATATATATATATATATATATATATGTATATGTGTGTGTGTGTGTGTGTGTATATATATATGTGTGTATATAAAATCTTTCCTTTGATGCAGACACAACACCAAGCCAACCCTCCCAAGCTCTAGCAGTGCAGAAAAAGGCTCCAAATAGCTCCACTTTGCGTCAGAAAGAGAGGGTGAACAAGAGGAATGCACACGGAGAAACACCGCTGCACATGGCTGCCTTCAGAGGGGATGTCAAACAAGTCAAAGAGCTGATTGAAATAGGGGCAGATGTAAATATGAAGGACTTTGCAGGTAATGTTGTCTTTGAACATGGTAATTATTATGCAAGCATGCATTATTTATTCTTTAAATGAATGGTCGACTCGTTTTTGTAGGTTGGACACCTCTACATGAAGCTTGCAACCATGGTTACTATGATGTAGCAAAAGTTCTTATTGGTGCAGGAGCTGAGGTGAACACACAGGGATTGGAAGATGTTACCCCTCATGATGCCTCCAGCAGTGGACACAAAGCTGTACGTTTCTTTGCAGCACTCTCTTATAATTCCAGTGTATTCTTTGGATACAATGTTTATAAATGACATAACTATTCCAAGAAGCCATTCTGACTGTTAACCGGGTTATTTAATTCTCACCAGTTTGTATTTTTATTTTTTACCTACTCTTTTGCAGATTGGGAAGTTACTCTTGCAGCATGGAGGAAACGCTTTCCAGACAAACAAGAGAGGCGAGCACCCAGTGGATAGTGCTTATTCTCAGGAGATTGAGCAGTTACTGAAGGGGGAAACCCCATTGTCTGACCCAGATGACAGTTCATCAAATCTACACTACATTGCCAAAGGTTTGACACCTCATGCATATGTGGGTTTTCCCCACACAGTTGCAACAAAGTTGGAAGCACAGAACTACAGTGGTGTGAAAAAGTGTTTGCCCCCTTCCTCATTTCCTGTTCCTTTGCATGTTTGTCACACTTAAGTGTTTCAGAACATCAAACCAATTTAAACAATAGTCAAGGACAACACAAGTAAACACAAAATGCAATTTGTAAATGAAGGTGTTTATTATTAAAGGTGAAAAAAATCCAAACCATCATGGCCCTGTGTGAAAAAGTGATTGCCCCCTAAACCTAATAACTGGTTGGGCCACCCTTAGCAGCAACAACTGCAACCGAGCGTTTGCGATAACGTGCAATGAGGCTTTAACAGCGTCCTGGAGGAATTTTGGCCCACTCATCTTTGCAGAATTGTCCTAATTCAGTTACATTAGAGGGTTTTCGAGCATGAACGGCCTTTTTAAGGTCATACCACAACATCTCAATAGGATTCAGGTCAGGACTTTGGCTAGGCCACTCCAAAGTCTTCATTTTGTTTTTCTTCAGCCATTCGGTGGTGGACTTGCGGGTGTGTTTAGGATCATTGTCCTGCTGCAGAACCCAAGTTCGTTTCAGCTTGAGTACACGAACAGATGGTCGGACATTCTCCTTCAGGATCTCTTGGTAGACAGCAGAATTCATAGTTCCTTTTATCACGGCAAGTCTTCCAGGTCCTGAAGCAGCAAAACAGCCCCAGACCATCACACTACCACCACCATATTTTACTGTTGGTATAATGTTCTTTTTATGAAAGGCAGTGTTCCTTCTACGCCAGATATACTTGGACACACACCTTCCAAAGAGTTCCACTTTTGTCTCATCGGTCCACAGAATGTTGTCCCAAAAGTCTTGGGGATCATCAAGATGTGTTGTGGAGAAATTGAGACGAGCTTTGATGTTCTTTTTGCTCAGCAGTGGTTTTCTCCTTGGAACTCTGCCATGCAGGCCATTTTTGCCCAGTCTTTTCCTGATGGTGGAGGCATGAACGCTGACCTTAACTGAGGCAAGTGAGGCCTGCAGTTCTTTGGACGTTGTTGTGGGGTCTTTTGTGACCTCTTGGATGAGTCGTCGCTGCGCTCTTGGGGTAATTTTGGGCGGCCGGCCACTCCTGGGAAGGTTCACCACTGTTCCATGTCTTCGCCTTTTGTGGATAATGGCTCTCACTGTGGTTCGCTGGATTCCCAAAGCTTTGGAAATGGCTTTATAACCCTTTCCAGACTGATAGATCTCAATTACTTTCTTTCTCAATTGTTCCTGAATTTCTTTGGGTCTCGGCATGATGTGTAGCTTTTAAAGATCTTCTGGTGGACCTTACTGTGTCAAGCAGCTCCTATTTAAGTGATGCCTTGATTGTGAACAGGTGTGGCAATAATCAGGCCTGGGTGTGGCTAGAGAAATTGAACTCAGGTGTGGACAACCACATTTATTGTACGTTTTAACAAGGGGGGCAATCACTTTTTCACACAGGGCCATGATGGTTTGGATTTTTTTTCACCTTTAATAATAAACACCTTCATTTACAAATTGCATTTTGTGTTTACTTGTGTTGTCCTTGACTATTGTTTAAATTGGTTTGATGTTCCAAAACACTTAAGTGTGACAAACATGCAAAGGAACAGGAAATGAGGAAGGGGGCAAACACTTTTTCACACCACTGTATATAAGATGTCTTTGTGTGTTGTACCATTAAGATTTCCCTTCACTGGAACTAGGGGGTCTAAACCTGTTCCAGCATTATAATGCCCCTGTGCACAAAGGGAGGGTGGTCCATGAAGACACGGTTTACCAAGGTTGGAAGAACGTGAGTGGCTGCACAGAGCCCTGACCTCAACCCAGTTGAACAGCTTTGGGATGAACTGGAACGCACTTCAGGCCACCTCCCCGATCAACATCAGTGCCTTACTTCACTAAAGCTCTTGAAGCTGGACTAGGATGTTCACTAAGCACATACAGATGTGATGGTCAGGTGTCCAGAAACTTTTGGCCACATAGCATGTCTTGCTCAGTTTTGGTTGGTTCGTTATCTGTGGGTTTTGCTATTGCATGCTTATACATAATACTTAATGCAATACATAATAACACTTTTTTTTATCTCTGAAGTTGAATATTTGTTAATTGATTATGTTTGCTGCATGTTACAGACTTTGATGACCCTCTGTCTGTCAACCCCTCCATTGTAGATGAGAATATGGAGTACTCAGACACTGAGAAGGACTCTGATGGCAAATCGACCACAGCAAAGGCCACATCTTCAGTGTCTGGTGTGGATGAGTATGAGTTCAAGGATGAGGAAGAGGAGGAAGACCTGAGCAAGGCCCTAAATGACAGACACATCCTGAGACGAGAAGTGCATCAGAAAGAGATGCAGGAAAAGGAGCAAAACCATTACACACCCAAACAGTCCAACAAGAGTGATCAAACAACGTCATCCTGCAAATTAAAAAAGCCAAAGTCATCCCGAGTCCTCTACTGCAGTTCAGATAGCTCCGATGATGAAATGGAGGCTCCATCAGAACAAAAGTGTTCACCAACCAGGACACTCTGCATAGATACTCACAAAACAGAAAGCAGGACAAAAAGAGAAAGCTTAACCCTAACGGCATCAGAAAAAGTTAAAGCGAACAAGAAGAAGAACAAGAGCCAAAGCAAAAACAAGGAAAATCAAGAGGTTCAAGAGGATGGAAAAGAAAACAACAAGTCTCTTCTGTTTTCTACAGCGACAGTATCTGACGAGTCTGATAAAAGTGTTGGAGAGGAATACTCTTTCAAAATGTCTTTCAGCCCAAAGGATGATTCGTCAGTGCACCTCTTTCACTTGTCGGCTGTGAAATCTCCAAAGCTCAATTACAGCCAAACTGACAAGCAGATGACTCCATTAAAACAGGTAAATGCTAAGACTTTTGTCTCCATTGGAGATGGATCCTGCTTTATGGATAGTGTCAATTATAACCACTACACCGATTCAGACTACACAGAAGGTTCCAGCAGTAAGAGCTGTAAACACAAGGACAAAAGCAAACATCACTATAAGGAACACAGCTTGGAAAGAGATGACCGAAGCTCCAGCCTTTTTAAAGATGCCAGTTTAAGCAACAGTATGGATGGCTCTGAAGGAGCCTTCAGGAAGGCTGACAAAGATGGTAAGATTGTCAAGAAACATGAGCAAAAACACCAGGAGAAGGACAAGTGCAGGAAAAACTATGAGTCTGTGAGGAATCAGCATCGCCAGAAAGAACTCTGGAAAGATGGACATAAGAACATGGAGTTTGACCGAGAATTTTGGAAGGAGAATTTCTTCAAAATTGATGAGAATGAAGAAATTAAAGGGAAATGTGAGACACCAGGCAGTTGCTCTCCTCAGAAGTCCCTTAACTCTTCACCAATTAAAGAAGAAAAGGCCACTTTAAAAGGCAAACACTTGATCTGCAACAGCACTCAGAAGAGAAAACAAAAAGACAAGCATAAGAAAGACAAACTCATAAAAAAGGAGAAGAAAGAGGTGACATATAAATATGCTCAAGGAGGAAAGGACTGGAAAGGGGCTGAAAATGATGACCAGTCAGAAAGTCTTAACTTGTTACGAAAGCCTGATGACTCTCTTCCAACTCCTTGTGTTAAAGAGGAGGTAGAAGACAGTCCTCTCACTGGAAACATGGTAGATCACAATCAGCTAGAGACCACAGAGAAGAGCTCTAGAGAGAGAAATGATAAATGGCTACCCACGAAGGACAGAGAATCTGAAAAAGAGCGGCACAAGGAAAAGGACAAGGAGAAAGAGAGGTCATTGCAGAGTAGGGACAGCAAACTCAGTAAAGCAAGGCCTGTTGAGTCAGAGTCAGACAGGTCCAAATCCAAAGCCTCCCCTGCACAAAAGGAAACCTGTCCCAAAGAGAAAAGATTGGTTAATGATGACCTTATGCAGACCAGCTTTGTACGAATGCTGAGCCTGATGGATCAGGAAACTGAGGAGTGGCGTAACAAGCTCTTGGAAAATATCAAACAAAAAGTGAGGGAAAGGCAGAAACAAAGACCAGGAGCCGACTCTGGGAGGCAGAAGAACAAAGATAAAGCAAGAATTTCCACTTCCAGTGAACCAAACAAAGAACTCTTGCACTCCAAGGGCTCAGAAACCCCAGAGGTTTCCAGTTGTGAGAAAATGTTAAAGTATGCAACCCATGGAAGGACGCTCTCACTAGATGCGAAGATTCTCTCGTGTTTTGGAAAGACTGGGCTTATACTTGAAGTGGAACATTCTGTCGGTGTTGAGGATGCAAGTGGTGGTTCAAGCAGTCAGTTTGCATGTGTATGTAACTCTCCAGATACTCCAGAAAAAGATTTTGCAGATCAACAACCTAGCCTTTCACAAGCCAGATGTTTGTTCCCAACTGCAGTAGAGGTCAGCAAGCTAAACACGGATACCTCACCAGAGCAAAGTAGACAAAATCAACTTGACAGCTCTGACACAGAAATCACAGACGGCTCACACAAAAATTCCTCGTTAGCACCTGTGTCCCAGGTTGCATCAGCTGCATCTTCACAGCCAGATCAAAGCTTCTTCACCAAAACACCTACACATTCAATTAGCCCGAAGTGGGATTCTGTCTCAGAACCCAATAATAACCACCCTGCAAGGACAGCTGTTGATTTGGGACATAAGCAAAGAGCAAGAAGTCTATCAATGGGTCCTGAAAATATAATGGAGGTTAGATGCATGGAGAATGTTTCTGGTGGGAGCAGAATGGATTGGAAAACTATCCAAGCTCCATCCATAAGCTCATGTAGGATCAGTTCTGAGGAGTCTAGTCCTGAACAGACATCTGACGTATCCAGGGAAGAGCCAGACAACAGCCAGGTCATTTCCGAGACACAAGTAGAGAAAGTGGTGACCACGGAGGATGCTGCTCAAACCCAACTTCCTTCAGATGCTAAAGCAGATGTGGATGTGGAGATGCTAGACCAGCTTGCTGTTGAAGAGAAACCAGCAAAACCAGGTACTCCATCAGATGGAGATCATAGTCTGGGCTGCACTAGGGTTCAACTCGATTGTCATTCAGAAATAACCAGTGGAGCAACATCTGGAAGCTCTTCTCCATTGTCAGTGGCAGACAGTGATTCGACTAGAGCCAGGACAAAAGTGAAACCTCTAGATGACGAGGTTGACATCCAGGTCGCTCATCCAAGGAAGCGAAAAATGCCCAGAGTTTCTCCTTCAATCCAAGCCAGCCTTTCAGCCCAACAGATCAAGGAAAAGACCCAGCAGTCTTTGGCAGCAATCGTGGACTCGCTAAAGTTTGAGGAAATTCAGCCCTACCAGACCGAAAGAGCTAATCCTCATTATGAGTTCCTGCACATACACAGAAAGATTGAGGAGAAGAGGAAGGTGCTATGTAGCGTCATTCCACAAGCACCACAATACTATGATGAATATGTTACATTCAATGGGTCTTACTTGTTTGATGGGAATCCGCTGAGCAAGCTGGTGAGCCACTTACGATTGTATTTTTGTACTGTATTTACAATATTTATTAAATCACTATGAATTCATGCATTTATTTATTTTTATTAGATAACACCACCACCCTCATTACCTGAACCACTAAAAGGGATGTTCAAACAGCAGGAGGTTGTGCGAATGAAGCTCCACTTGCAGCACAACGTTGAAAGAGTAAGTGGCTATTTCTAAATACATTTCCTTCTCAGTGTAGTAAAGCTAACCTGGTTAAGTTCCAGGGTTCCAGTACTTCACGGTTTAGTGTAGTCCTAATCTGTGAGAACTAATTAGTAAATAAGTTGAATAATGTTGGAGGAGGTTTTATCCTGTTGTTTTATATTACATGCTCCAATGTTTTTTATTTTCCCTCACAGGAGAAGTTGATTGTCTCCAAAGAGCAAGAAGTCCTGGATGTCCATTATCGTGCTGCAAGAACATTACCCAAACAGACACTACCTTTCAGTGCTTGCACAGTCTTGTTGGACGCAGAAGTATCCAACATGCCCCAGAATGTACAGGCACGTAACTGCCAGTCTAGCCTCTATCAGACTATCATGTTATTGGTTGTGCTGCAATATATATTTTCCTGGTATGTCCTAGTCTGGAAGCATATATTTAACTCTAGTATACTGACCAGAAAAATGCTCCCACCTTTAGTGGCTGAAATGCCTCATAGTGCGACTTTCATAACACTGTGTTGAAAATGCAGTTGAGCCATTTACTTTAGCCAGTGTTGTACAATTAGTGTTGTGGAATTGTATTTTGGCTCGGGTTTCTGAATAAAAAGATTCCTTGAAAACATCTGTATTGGCAACTAGTCAAAAAGAAAATAATGAAGTGATAATTTTTTTTTTTTTTATACTCATGTGTATTGTTTGCTTGCGTGGCAGGGAGATGATGGGAAAACCTCTGAGAGAGATCAATTTAACACGAGACAATTCATGTCTTGGCTTCAGGATGTAGATGACAAATTTGAGAAGTTAAAGGTAAGCTATATTATTGAATATTTATTGAAATGACATATCTAAGTTCACAGAGCAGGGTGTAATGTTGAATTTGGTTTGTAAGGCCTTTATGTCATAACGGTTCACGTTACTCTGGCTTTTGTCTGTCCCAGACATGTCTCCTGATGAGGCAGCAGCACGAGGCAGCAGCTATTAATGTCCTTCAGCGATTAAAGTGGCAGCTAAAGCTACAGGAGCTGGACCCTGTCACTTACAAATCAACCAGCATCTTCGAAATCCCAGAGTTTCACATCCCACTTGTCGAGGTCAACGATGACTTTGACCTCACCCCGATATAACAGCAGTGAGTCGGTGTTCGGATCGTAAAGAACTGACGAGGAGTCTGTCAAAAGAGTGCATTGCATCCCTGAAGGTCCATTTACTTTTCTCTGTATCAGCTCTTGTTTTAAGACACTTACCTACTCCAAATGCACTTCTGTCACAAGAATCCAGTGCAGAACATAGATTCTTACAGCTGCTGGCTTTAGGTCCAAACTGAAATGCACTTCAACTTCCCTGTTGCAGGAAAATAGAACCACAGGCAGGCAGAGCTGCATGTAGGAGATCCAACCAGCAGAGGGCGATGCCTACCCTCAATGATCATAGGGAGACCATGAGAGAGGGGAAAATTTAGAAGTTATAAACTTTACCTCTCCTGTGATAGGACAGAGAGGTCTTGTTCCAACTCGTTTCAAAAAGTGTGTTCATGATGTATAGAATGTGCTCTTCATTCTTAACTTAAACTTATTTTATTCATACTGATTGTGCATTTGTAAATAGCCATGTAATTATTTTTTTTTTAACTTAGAAGAAAATAACATAAAGGAAGTTAATAGATATTTTGATTGTAAACTTTTCATCAAATGTTTAATGGACCAAAGTTGGTTTTATATTGAGTGTCCTCTCTGTTGCTGATGTTGGCTTAACTCTTTAAGCATTTGTTTTTGAATTATGTTTGTTACGTTTCTTCTGCTACACGTTTCCTCCTAGATTCATCACAGCAGGTGTTTTTTGACATGTGATTTCTATGCTGTGCATGCGCTGCAGGTTTGTAATTTTTTTTTTATAATTCTTTTTTTTTTCCCGGAAAGCTGTGCTGTGATGAGGTTTATGTAAGTGATCCTGACTTTTTCCCGCCTTTTTGTTGTCGTCTTAGTAACATTCACTTCCTCCATGTTGCCCGTTGTGTCTCGTGCACATTGAAAGAAAACAACATTGATGTGCCTTCTCGTTAGTAAAAAGGAAACATACTTTTACACATTTAATGTGAGATCACAACAAAACCTTTTATTTTTTACAACACCCCTTTTGAACGATGGTTCTAAAAATGTCTATTTTAATATTTACTTGTTACAAGATAATGTACATAATTGTAATATATACCTGAATAAATTTTATTGGTTGTGAACTTTTTTAATGTCGTGTCCATCTTATAAACACTCCATTCCATAGGGCATCACTATCAGCTGCTACATAATATCACACTTGAGTTGCATCCACAGCCATATTTCTTCATTCCTAGCGGTTTAATCTATGAACGGATACTTGGAAAACGTGTTAATATTAAGGTTATTATTATATTGAAAAAAGTATGTTTTATTTTATTATTAACTCGGCTGAGGAGAAGAAAATTGTCATAATTAAGGTATAAGACATTCTGGTGTGCTTTTATAGGAAACTGATCTACGATGGGGTGGTGTGATACAGCTGAGGCGAATCAAGTATTAAAATGCACATTTCTGAGTAAATAGTGCCAGCAAGTGTGTGTGTTCCTGTGTCTCTATGATCGGCTGCTTTGTACTGCTCACATCATTGTGTAACTTTCTTTTCAGGATATTCTACCAAACCACTAGGTGATGGGAATGCATGTTCTCTTGCCATTTCTGAAAACTGAAAAAAAAGTAAATGGAAACATGGAAATATATGTGGTAATTAAGTGTGTGGTATGTGGGTTTGGCTAGAGCTAAAAGGCATGTTTCTATCCATGTTCCACAGGTTTCTCAAAAGTTACTTAATTGCCTTTCATTATGTTCATATAAAATAGCTCCGTTTATTGAATTTATAATCAGTCATTTTGGCAGAAGTTTACCTCAAGTATGTGCTCCATTCCATCCAAAACCTATTACTAATGCTGTGTCACTTTGGATACTTTTAGAGCAAGTGGTGTGATCACACTGGGAAATTGAGTGAGATGCGTTGTACTTCCGAGACTCAGATGATGTATTAAATTTACCAAAAAAATGAAGGGTGGGCTAAGAATTCATGTTTCCTTCAATTATTACAAGTTGCCCAGGCCCTGAAGCAGCAAAGCACCCCCACAATATCATACTTCCATCACCATGCTTGATCGTAGGTTTTTTTGTGGAATTATGTGTTTGGTTTATGCCATATATAACGGGACCACTGTCTTCCAAACAGTTCCACTTTGGATTCATCAGTCCACAGAACATTCTCCCAAAAGGTTTGAGTATCATCACTGTGTGTTTTGGCAAAATATGGAGATAATGGCTCTCACTGTGGTTATTTGGAGTCCCTGAGCCTTTGAAATAGCTTTGTAACCATTCCCAGACTGATGTATTTCAATCACCTTCTTCCTCATCATTTCTGGAATTTCTTTCAGCTTTGTCATAGTGTGTTAATGCGTAAGACCTTTTTAACCAACTTCATGCTGCTGAAAAAGTTCTATTTAAGTGATGATTTGATTGAACAGGGTTTGCAGTAATCAGGCCTGGTTGTGTCTAGTCCAGCTGAACCCCATTATGAATGCAGCTTCATAGACTTGGGGAATTAGTAACTGCGGGGGCAAATACATTTTCACACAGGCATAACTTTTTTGTTTCAATAAATAACATCAATTAAAAACTGTATTTTGTGTTTACTCAGTTTGCCTTTGTTTTATCTTAGATTTTGTGTTCATGTCTGAAACAATTTAGTATGAAATATGCACAAAAACATTTTCACAGCACACATAAATAAATTCTTAAACTCAGTGATCTGTAAAGCTCAGTGTGCATATTTTTTGTGCATGCTGAGATGCTTTTCTGTTCACCGTGGTTGTAAAGAGTGATGATTTGAGTTACTATATCCTTCCTGGCAGCTCAAAGCAATCTGACCATTTTCCTCTGACCTCTCTTATTAGCAAGTTCAAAGGGAACTTCGACATTGCGTTTAGCATAACACTATGGGGAGCACCTCTCGCGGGTGACGGTATCTGAAGCTTATGTAAAATCATGCCTATTTATAGTTGCGTAATATAAATATGGCACCTGTGAACCGCGCCATCAGCCTTTATTATCTTCAGTGAAAGACTGCATGTCAGTTGTTTGTGTAAAGAAACAAAAAGACGCTTAATTTCCTTGCAATCTTTTCTCAAAATCTCACAAATCTCTTTTAAAAAAAGGAATGAGTGAGAGAAAAATATGAGTGAGAGAATTCACTATTTCATCATGGGGAATAGTGAACACTTTCTGGGTGAAGTGTTTAGGAGTGTAGTATGCGATGGTAGCCTCGAGAGGCTGCGCATAGTAATGGCTACATTAAGCAGCTTGGCTCGGGACGACAACAACGACGACGACACGCACACACACACAAAAAAAATAGTAATAATTCCTCTCTGACTCCGAGGAGCCAGATGGATGGGGTTCAGTGTCTTGCCCAAGGACACTTCGGCATGTGGAGTCACCCGGGCCGAGAATCAAACCGCCAACACTACGATTAGTGTACAACCCACTCTACCAACTGTGCCACAGCTGCCCCATGTATCTGGGGACATGAGGTTGTTAGGGCAGGTAGCCCCCAGTGCTACTGTAGGGCCTCCCCTAGCCAAGGTGAACCCCAAGTTTTCGTGTTCCCTGGTCAGCAAGCTGTCACAGGGCAACGAAAATCTGATGCTTTCTCCAATAGAGTGTGAAATAGCTAACGCCACTAGAAGACCATCGGGCAGCGTGCAAGCTACGGCCAAATGTGTCTCCATGGGTTCTGTCTACCATAGAATGGGTTAATGGGTCCAGTTATAACTCGACCCCCCTGTTCACATATGTGCTCACCACAGAAGTCAGCACAGACCAGAGCCCGACGTTAGCGCAGGAAGTAAGCTCCCTTTTGGATAATGGGTTCCTGAAACATGTACCCCGTTCCCTCAAGGAGGGAGGTTTACAGCCTTTATTTCCTGTTATTTCCAAAAAGTGGGAGTATGCGGCCAATTTTAGATCTGCATCATCTGAACCGTTCGAGAACTGATCTGTGGTGATACATCTAAAAGGTGCGTGTTTCCGCATAGGAACATTGCTAGCTTTATCCCCTCACACCTACACAAAGTGCATGGATGTCACTCTGGCTTCATTGGGACTCCAGGGCATCTGTGTACCAAACTACCTGGATGACTGGTTAATTCTAGCACGATCCAGGGAGCTGGCAGTTCAACATTGAGATGTTGCTCTCGCCCATGTGAAGAGCTTGGGGCTCAGGTTGAATCTCAGAAAAGTTGGCTTTCCCCGGTGCAGTGGACAACTTTTCTAGGGGTTATAGGATTCTACTACTATGAGGGCGTTTCTATCCCCAGCAGGCGTAGTGTCAATTCTATCAACACTGAGCAAGATAAAGCTGTATCTTGGAAGCCTGGGGTGGAGTCCACACATGTGGCCGAGGTCACATCTGTATGCTGCTCCCCCCATCTCTCTGCTCCCACAAGCTCTAGCGAGAGTTCGCCAAGATAGTCTGCTAGTAGCACCATTTTGGCAGCTCAAACATGGTTCTGAGAGATAATATCTGTGCGAGATGGCACTCCTTGAGAGATTCCCGTCCGCAGGGATCCACTGTAGACCCAGTAGATCCTTCTACAATCAGGTTTATGTGGCCGCCATTTTGGCCAGCCACGCCCTGTTGAGGGAGCCTCTGTGGGGCAACATCCTCTAACTTCGAGGTTCATGCGTGGTCTCAGATAGCTGAGGCCCATCTGCAGGCCATGCATACCTTCCTGGGACTTTCTGTGGTCCTGGAAAGTCTGTCAGTTGTCCCTTCGAGCCCCTAGAGTGGATCCCATCAATGATTCTGGTCTCACAACTGAGGTTGTAGAGACCATGTTAAATGCTAGAGGACCATCCACAAGGACATTGTATCCACTCAAGTGGCAGTTTTTGTCTTGTGGTGTGAGGAACGTCAGCTAGACCCAGTGAACTGCGCAATAACTACAGTCCTGGAGCTCTTACAAGAACGTTTCTCAGCAGGCTGGGCTCCTTCTACAATCAGGGTACTTGGCCGCCATTTCGGCCAGCCTTGCCCCTATTGATGGAGCCTCTATGGGGCAACATCCTCTAACTTTGAGGTTCATGCGTGGTGTCAGACGGCTGAGGCCCATCTGATGGCCGCGCATGCCTTCCAGGGACCTTCTATGGTCCTGGAAGGTCTGTCGGCTGCCCCATTTGAGCCCCTGGAGTGGATCTCTTCCACAAGGAAATCATATGCACTCAAGTGTCAGCTTTTTGTCTTGTGGCATAAGGAACATCACCCAGACTCAGTGAACTGTGCATTAGCTATGGTCCTGGAGTTCTTACTGAACGTTTCTCAGTGGGCTGGGCTCCTTCTACAATCAGGGTTACTTGGCCGCCGTTTCGGCCAGCCATGACCCTGTTGATGGAGCCTCTGTGGGGCAACATCCTCTAACTTTAAGGTTCATGCTTGGTGTCAGATGGCTGCGGCCCATCTGCAGGCCGCGCATACCTTCTTGGGACCTCCTGTGGTCCTGGAAGGTCTGTCAGGTGCCCCATTTGAGCCCTTAGGGTGGACCTAGGGTCTCAAAAGCCGCAGGGTTGATTTATCATCCTTGGCAAGAACTAAGGAAGCTGTGGGTCTGGCCCCTGAGGGGCACCAGCTCATAGATTCTGGTCGCACAACTGAGGTGGTAGAGACCAAGTTAAACGCTAGAGCACCATCTACAAGGAAATTGTATGTGCTCAAATGGCGCCTTTTAGTCTGGTGATGTGAGGAACATCAGCTACACCCAGTGAACTGCGCAATAGCTACAGTCCTGGAGTTCTTACAAGAACGTTTCTCAGCGGGTCGGCTCCTTCTACTATCGGGGTTACGTGGCCGCTGTTTTGGCCAGCCCTACCCCTGTTGATGGAGCCTCTGTGGGGCAACGTCCTCTAACTTCGAAGTTCATGCGTGGTGTCAGATGGCTGAGGCCCATCTGCAGGCCATGCATACCTTCCTGGGACCTTCCTGTGGTCTTGGAAGGTTTGTCAGGGACCCCATTTGAGCCCTTAGAGTCAGCCTCTGAGAAGCTTCTGACTCTAAAGGTAACTCTTTTACTGGCCCTGACATCTCTCAAGCGAGTTGGAGGTCTACAAGCTTTCCCTGTTGCCCCTCCTGCCTTGACTTTACCCCTAGATAACCCAAGTCCTTCCTGTATCCTAGGCCGGGTTATATTCCTAAAGTGCCTACATTGGCTGCCCACCCTGTGGTGTTGCAGGCTTTCTGCCCTCCTCTGTCCTTCACACCAGAACAAGAGAGGATGCACCCGCTGTGTCCAGTAAGGGCTCTATGTACTTACATTCACCGCTCTGGCTAGTGGCGTAAGTCGGAGCAGCTACTAGTCTGCTTTGGCAGTGACAGCAAAAGTGATGCTGTGTCAAAGCAGTGCATCTCTACTTGGATTGTTGAAGGCTTTGTCCAAAGGGATATCCTTGCAGGATGTGTGTGTGTCTGCAGGGTGGTCTATGCCTCACACAGTCATTTGTTATTACAGCCTGGATATTCATTCCTCTCCGGGCTCGAGTGTCCTGCAGTGACCCTCGGGTTTGGGTATTTTTGAACAGGCCATAGCCTCGGTATGACGGAGTGGGTATTCCCGTTCCCATACTGCTAAATGCAACGTCAAAGTTCCCTTTGAAAGGGAACGTTGGGGTTACGCATGTAACCCTGTTTCCTGAGAAGGGAACGAGACGTTGCATAGCGCTGTCATACCGGGGCAGGCCTGTGAATTGCGTTTTCGCTTCAGATAATAGAGGCTGGCGGCGTGGTTCATAGGTGCCATATATATATCATGCGACGCGCTTAATTGCCACGTCACCTGATCATGGCAGGCCTATAAGTAGAGGCTTGATTTTACACAAGCTTCAGATACCGGTCACGCACACAAGGCGTTCCCATACTGCTAAATGCAATGTCTCGTTCCCTTCTCAGGGAACAGGGTTACATGTGTAACCCCGACGTTTTTCGGTTAACATGACAAGCCGTGCTATTGTCCTATTTAAAAGATCTGTTGGTGTAAGAGGAATAAAACATTATTATCTAAGGTCAGTAACAATGTCTGATGATGTGGTCCACACTCATGGAGCTATTTCACTGATGCTAAAATATTCTTTAAAAAGTACTTAAGCTATTTTAGAGGAAAAGACATGCATGTCTGTTGGTCTGTGCATGCTCTAGAAATAAATATACCTTGTTTGTATCAAGAGTGGTCTTTAAATTATTAATTTTTTTCTAAAGTAACTTGTGCGTATCATTCTCATGTCATGCTGTTGTAAATAACGCAGTGCAGCCTATTCAAATGTTATTAGAACAGGGGTCTCCAACACGTCGCTTGCGAGCTACCAGTAACTCGTGGCCAGATTGTGGGTAGCTCGCGAAGACATTCTGTAAACTCTTTCCCATTTCATTCATGAATTTTTCTTCACCAATGTAAGCCAAAGATATGAGAGCCTAATTAAATTTATGGAATGTTTTCCATACCCGTTACATTCATTTTGAGAAATAAATTTGTACACAGGTCATAAGTATATGGTCCCCACACAAAACAATCAGTGAAGACGGTCACAATTGTGAAGTGGAACGAAATCTATTGGATATTTTAAACTTTTTTAGCAAATAAAAAACTGAAAAGTGGTGTGTGCAAAATTATTCGGCCTCTTTACTTTCAGTGCAGCAAACTCACTCCAGAAGTTCAGCGAGGATCTCTGAATGATCCAATGTTGTCCTAAATGACTGATGGTGATAAATAGAATCCACCTGTGTGTAATCAAGTCTCTGTATAAATGCACCTGCTCTGTGATAGTCTCAGGGTTCTGTTGAAAGTGCAGAGAGCATCATGAAGACCAAGGAACACACCAGGCAGGTCCGTAATACTGCTGTGGAGAAGTTTAAAGCCGGATTTGGATACAAAAAAGATTTCCCAAGCTTTAAACATCCCAAGGAGCACTGTGCAAGCGATCATTTTGAAATGGAAGGAGAATCAGACCACTGCAAATCTACCAAGACCTGGCCGTCCCTCTAAACTTTCAGCTCAGACAAGGAGAAGACTGATCAGAGATGCAGCCAAGAAGCCCATGATCACTCTGGATGAACTGCAGAGAACTACAGCTGAGGTGGGAGAGTCTGTCCATAGGACAACAATCAGTCGTACACTGCACAAATCTGGCCTTTATGGAAGAGTGGCAAGAAGAAAGCCATTTCTCAAATTTGTCAGTCAAACTGACAAGCAGATGACTCCATTAAAAGAGGTAAATGCTAAGACTTTTGTCTCCATTGGAGATGGATCCTGCCCTATGGATAGTGTCAAGTATAACCACTACACAGATTCAGACTACACAGAAGGTTCCAGCAGTAAGAGCTGTAAGCACAAGGACAAAAGCAAACATCACTGTAAGGAAGCTTGGAAGGAGATGACCGAAGCTGCAGCCCTTTTAAAGATGCCAGTTTAAGCAACAGTATGGATGGCTCTGAAGGAGCCTTCAGGAAGGCTGACAACGATGGTAAGATTGTCAAGAAATATAAACTAAAACACAAGGAGAAGGACAAGTGCAGGAAAGGTTACGAGTCTGAGAGGAATCGGCATCACCAGAAAGAACTACAGAAAGATGGACATAGGAACATGGAGTTTGACCAAGAATTTTGGAAGGAGAATTTCTTCAAAAGTGATGAGAATGAAGAACTTAAAGGGAAATTTGAGACACCAGGCAGCTGCCCTCCTCAGAAGTCCCTTGACTCATCACCAATTAAAGAAGAAGAGGCAACTTTAAAAGACAAACACTCGATCTGCAACAGCACTAAGGAGAGAAAACAAAAAGATGAGCGAGAGAAAAACTCATAAAAAAAGAGAAGAACGAGGTGGCATATAAAGATGCTCGAGGAGGAAAGGGCGGGAAAGGGGCTAAAAATGATGACTGGTCAGAAAGTCTTAACTTGTTACGAAAGCCTGATGACTCTCTTCCAAGTCCTTGTGTAAAAGAGGAGGTAGAAGACAGGCCTCTCACTGGAAACTTGGTAAATCACAATCAGCTAGAGACCACAGAGAAGAGCTCTAGAGAGAGAAATGATAAACGGCTACCCACAAAGGACAGAGACTCTGAAAAAGGTTAGAATAAACAGGCAGAAAAGGACAAGATCAAATTGGAACATTTATTAGCTAAATCAGACATCCACAACTCCACACATCGATGGAAAGAGAGGGACAGATTAACAACTATGTCTAACCTGTCTAGTGAGAAGAGTCACAAGGAAAAACATAAACCTGTTCCTGTTATAAAAAAGCATGAAGAAAACAAAAAAAGCAAGGACAATCTTGACAGAAGAAGTGAGAAAGAACTGCAAGAAAAAGAGAATTCCTCAAGTGATCACAAGGACAAAGATAAAATGAGATCTGAAAAGAAATCAAAGGCTCCTGAGAAGAACAGCGATCATAGTAAAATTGACCGAATTAAAGAAAAGGAAAGAGAAAAAGACAAAGACTCTGAGAAGAAGAAAAAAGAAAAATCACCAGAAGCCACTTTCCCCCCTTTGAGTTCTAATCTCAAATTTCTTTTGGAAGAGGAGAAGGGGTACATACCCAAGAGTAATAAAACTGTAACTTCAAAATTAAAAGAAGAGGTCGTGAAAACCCCTGAGAAAGACCGGAACAGACGGGAGAGGGATCACGATTTGGAAAGGCATCGGGACCGGGATCGAGAGCGGCAAAAGGAAAAGGACAAGGATAAAGAGAGGTCATTGCAGAGTAGGGACAGCAAACTCAGTAAAGCAAGGCCTGTTGAGTCAGAGTCAGACAGGTCCAAATCCAAAGCCTCCCCTGCACAAAAGGAAATCCGTCCCAAAGAGAAAAGATTGGTTAATGATGATCACATGCACACCGGCTTTGAACGAATGCTTAGCCTGATGGATCAAGAGATTGAGCAGTGGTGCAAGAAACACTTGGTAAAGATCAAGCAAAAAGCGATGGAAAGGCTCAAACAACAACCAGGAGGACTTTGGGAACCACAAGAACAAAGATAAAGCAAGAAATTCCACTTCCAGTGAACCAAACAAAGAACTCTTGCACTCCAAGGGCTCAGAAACCCCAGAGGTTTTCAGTTGTGAGAAAATCTTAAAGGATGCAACCCGTGGAAGGACGCTCTCACTAGATGCAAAGATTCTCTCGTGTTTTGGAAAGACTGGGCCTATACTTGAAGTGGAACATTCTGTCGGTGTTGAGGATGGAAGTTGTGGTTCAAGCAGTCAGTTTGCATGTGTATCTAACTCTCGAGATACTTCAGTAAAAGATTTTGCAGACCACCAAACTAGCCTTTCACAAGCCAGAAGTTTGTTGCCAACTACAGTAGAGGTCAGCAAGCTAAACACGGATACTTTACCAGAGCAAAGTGGACAAAATCAACTTGACAGCTCTGACACAGAAATGACAGACGGCTCAAACAAAAATTCCACGTTAACACCTGTGTCCCAAGTTGCATCAGCTGCATCCTCACAACCAGATCAAAGCTTCTCCACCAAAACACCTACACTTTCAATTAGCCTGAAGTGGGATTCCTTATCAGAACCCAATAATAACCACCCAGCAAGGACAGCTGTTGATTTGGGACGAGCAAAGAGCAAGAAGTCTATCAATGGGTCCTGAAAATATAATGGAGGTTAGATGCATGGAGAATGTTTCTGGTGGGAGCAGAATGGATTGTACAACTAGCCAAGCTCCATCCATAAGCTCATGTAGGATCAGTTCTGAGGAGTCTACTAAAACACTTCCATGTAAAGCCAGTGTGGTCAGAGATTCTCAGCAGGTTACAGAAAAGATTTTGCAAGATGACTGCAAGTCAAGTCTCTCCAACGAGAACACAGGTGATGGAGAGCTGGAGAAAAACAAGCTTAGTTTGCCTGTCCGTTCAATTTCAAATGTCCCTCATTGTGCTAGTCCTGAACATACAGCTGAAGAGCCAATGGAAGTATCCAGGGAAGAGCCAGACAATAGCCAGGTCATTTCCGAGACACAAGTAGAGAAAGTGGTGACCACGGAGGATGCTGCTCAAACCCAAATTCCCTCAGATGCTAAAGCAGATGTCGATGTGGAGATTCCAGGTCCACTTTCTGTTGAAGAGAAACCAGCAAAACCAGGTACTCCCATCAGATGGAGATCACAGTCTGGGCTGCACTAGTATTCAACTCGATTGTCATTCAGAAATAACCAGTGGAGCAACATCTGGAAGCTCTTCTCCACTGTCAGTGAAAGACAATGATTTGACTGGAGCCAGGACAAAAGTGAAATCTCTAGATGACCAGGTTGACCTCCAGGTCGCTCATCCAAGGAAACAAAAAAAGGAAGGAGTTTCTCCTTCAACGCAAGCCAGCATTTTAGCCGAGCATATCAAGGAAACAACCCAGCATTCTTTGGCAACAATCATGGACTCGCTAAAGATTATGGAAATTCAGCCCTACCAGACAGAAAGAGCTAATCCTTATTATGAGTTCCTGCACATACGCAGAAAGATCGAGGAGAAGAGGAAGGTGCTATGTAGGGTCATTACTCAAGCACCACAATACTATGATGAGTATGTTACATTCAATGGGTCCTACTTGCTTGATGGGAATCCACTAAGCAAGCTCTGTAATCCAACAGTGAGCCACTTACGATTGTATTTTTGTACTCTATTTACAATATTTATTATATGACTGTATTAATTCATGCATTTATTTATTTTTATTAGATAACAGCACCATCCTCACTACCTGAACCACTAAAAGAGATGTTCAAACAGCAGGAGGTTGTGCGCATGAAGCTCCGCTTGCAGCACAGCATTGAAAGGGTAAGTGGCTATTTCTAAATACATTTCCTTCTCAGTGCAGTAGATAAAGCTAACCTGGTTAAGTTCCAGGGTTCCAGTACTTCACAGTTTAGTGTAGGTGGAGGAGGTTGTTGTGGAAATCAGACAACACTCACAAACTTGTCCTCTGAAGGTAAAAAGCTTTATTACAGAAAGATGGTTAATACAGGATAGAATAAAGAGAGCGCTCTGCTGCCCTTGTACTAAACCACTACTATATGTATGAAACTCAGAGCATGACATAATTCTGTGTACCGATAAGAAGCAGTTTGAGGCAGTTCAAACAGGCTTTGTTTTAGAAAATGGGAAGATGTTTAGACAAGCCTTGAACAGAAGAGCATGTTTCTGTCTCTTTAAGCAGATATACGTCAGGTTTGCACATGTAACCCTGTTCCCTGAGAAGGGAATGAGACGTTGCATTTAGCATAACAGTATGGGGACGCCCTTGCGCACATGACCGGTATCTGAAGCTTGCGTAAAATCATGCCTCTACTTATAGGATTGCCATGATCAGGTGACATGGCAATTAATGCGTCACATGATATATATATGGCATCTGTGAACCACGCCGCCAGCCTCTATTATCTGAAGCAAAGACGCAATTTACAGGCCTGCCCTGGTATGACAAAGCTATGCAATGTCTCGTTCCCTTGTCAGGGAACAGGGTTACATGTGCAAACCTGGCGTATATCTGCTTAAACGTTCCCATTCAAAGGAAACTTCAACATTGCATTTAGCATAACAGTATGGGAACGGGAATACCCACTCCGTCATACAGAAGGTATGGCCTGTTCAAAAGGACCCAAGCCTGAGGGTCACCTCAAGACACTCGAGCCTGGGGTGGAATGAATTTTCAGACTGTAATAAGAAATGAATGTGTGTGGCGTAGACCACCTTGCAGCAGCACACACATCCTGCAAGGATACCACTTTGGACAAAGCCTTCGAGGAGGCGACCGCCCTAGTAGAATGAGCCCTTATTCCCAGAGGCATAGCGAGACCGTGCACCACATAAGCCATAGAGATTGCTTCCACTATCCAATTAAAGATGCGCTGCTTTGACACAGCATCACCTTTACTGTCACCACCAAAGCAGACCAGCAGGTGCTCCGACTTATACCACTGGCTGGAGCGGTGGACACAAGTACAGAGAGCCCTTACTGGACACAGCAGGTGCATCCTCTCTTGTTCCAGTGTGAGGAACAGAGGAGGGCAGAGGACCTGTAACACCACAGAGTGGGCAGCCGATGTAGGCACTTTAGGAATATAATCCGGCCTAGGATATAGGAAGGCCTTGGCTAGTCCAGGGGCAAAGTCAAGACAGGAAATGGCAACAGAGAGAGCTTGTAGATCTCCCACTCGCTTGAGAGATGTCAGGGCCAGTAGAAAAGCTACCTTTAGAGTCAGAAGCTTCTCAGAGGCTGACTCTAAGGGCTCAATTGGGACCCCTGACAGACCTTCCAAGACCACAGAAAGGTATCAGAAAGGTATCTCTTTGGAGGCGAACACATCCACTTCCGCTTGTCCGAACCTCTGCCATATGGACTCCGCCACTTGTGGATGGAGCCTCCAACCCTCGGGCCTCAGCCCCTGCCTCAACAGGATGTCTGCCCCCACATTCCAGCTGCCTGGAATGTACATTGCACTCACTGACAAGAAATTTCCCTCTGCCCAGAGAATGATTAGTTGCGCCTGCCTGAACAGGGGGCATGAATGTATCCCTCCCTGGTGGTTGATATATGAGACCACAGCTGTGTTGTCTGACACAACTAGCACATTGTGACCTCTCAACTGAGGAAGAAAGAATTTCAGTGCTAGGAATACGGCCCGCATCTCTAGGCGATTTATATGCCAGTTCAGATGAGGGCTGCTCCAAAGACCATGAGCTGGACAGCCATTTAAGACTGCACCCCAGCCCATGAGGGATGCGTCTGTCATTACCGTCTTGCGGTAAGGGGACGCCCCTAGAGTGTGACCCGAGGCTAGGATCTGCGGGCACCTCCAAATACTCAAAGAAAGTAGGCATCGCTGCGTGACACCTCTCAGAGGTTTCATCCTCGGATGAAACCCCCAACTTTTCAGCCACCACTGAAACGGCCCAACGGTATGACGTTGGCTGCTGCTGCCACAAGGCCCAACAGCCTCTCGTAAAGACTGGAGGGGATGCCCAGACCTAGCTTTATCTTGCTCAAAGTTGATCGATTGTATGTGTGTTGGGGATAGAAACGCCCTAATCGTAGTAGAATCCCATATAACCCCTAGAAAAGTAGTCTTCTGCACTGGAGAAAACATACTTTTCTTGAGGTTTAACCTGAGCCCCAAGCTCCTCATGTGGGCAAGTACAACACCTTGATGTTGAACTGCCTGTTCCCTGGATCGTGCTAGAATTAACCAGTCGTCCAGGTAGTTTAGTACACGGATGCCCCGGAGTCACAAGGGAGCCAGAGCAGCATCCATGCACTTTGTGAAGGTGCGAGGGGATAAAGTTTGCTCAAAGGAGGCATGATAAGTTTGAGCGTCAGCATCTTGAACCTATATGTCCGAAGAGTATGGTTCAGATGACGCAGATCTAAAATTGGCCGCATACTCCCATCTTTTTTGCGGACCAGGAAATAACGGCTGTTAAAACCTCCCTCCCTTAGGGAACGCTGTACATGTTTTATGGCCCCTTTGTCCAAAAGGGAACTTATTTCCTGTGCTAACATTGGGCTCTACTCTGTGCTGACAACTGTGGTGAGGACACCTCTGAACCAAGGGGGTATGTCGAGCTCTGAACTGGACCCAGTAACCCTTTTCTATGCTAGACAGAACCCATGGAGACACATTTAGCAGTAATTTCCACACTGCCAAATGGTCTTTCAGTGATGTTAGCTTTTCCACATTTCGTTGGAAAGAAAGCATCAGATTTCCGTCACCCTGTGACAGCTTGCTGACCAGAGAAGCCTGAAAACGTGGGATGGCCTTGGCCAGGGCAGGCCCTACAGTAGCACTGGGGGCTAGTTGCCCTAGCAGTCTCATGTCCCCTGATATGTCCCTCCGTGGCCCATCAGGACCATTCCTTCCTTGCCTGCTTTGCTTTTATGATCATTCTTATATCAGGCCTCTTAGCAGGCTGTGGCTGTGGCCGCCCGGTCCCCCTGGCTTTCGGCTGGCCTTGGCTCCACTCATGGAGGCATGACTGGGAAGGAACTGGCTGAACGCCGCCGTTTGCTGTTTTGCCTTGCAAAACCTGCCGGTGATGGCATTGACCGTGCCGCCAAACAGGCCGGAAGGTTTAACGGGGCATTCAGGAGGAAGACCTTATCTTTGTCCCCCATCCCTGAGAGGTTGAGCCATAGGTGCCTCTCCGCCACAACCAGGCTACCCATTGAACGGCTGATATGGTGGGCCGTTTGTTTGGTCGCCCGGAGAGATAAATCTGTGGTGTGGCGCAGCTCTGCCAATGCCTCGGGCCCAATTCCCTCACCATTATCTAGCTCACTGAGCAGGTCTGCTTGGTAGGCCTGCAACACTGCCATTGTATGCAGGGACCCACAAGCAAGACCCGCTGCTGCATAGGCTTTGCCCACCAATGCCGAAGTGGCTTTACATGGCTTCGAAGGTAAAGTTCGAAGGTAAAGTCCCTAAATTACCTGCCGTTGATGGAGAGAGGTGGCTCACGAGCGCCTCCTCCACCTTTGGCATCACTACATAGCCGTGCTGCTCACTCCCCATGATGGTTGAGTAATCAGACGTTGCGGGTTTATAAACACGGCTAGTGTATGGTTTTCTCCAGAAGCGTGATATCTCATCGTGCATTTCTGGAAAAAAGGGGAGTTTTCTGCGGTGTGTGGGAGCTTTATATTTATTTTCACTGGAGAGGAAGCACTCATCCAACCTGCTACGAGCCATTTCCTCTTCCCCGGGCCAGTCTATATTCAACTTTTGAACCGCCCTAGTGATCACCTCAAGCAGCTCTTTATATGCTTGAGAGCTGCTGTCTGTTTTTGGTGCAATGGCACCCTCTTCCGACACCTCAAAGTCACTGAGGGTGTTTTGGCTTTCCATGGGGGAAGGAGGAGTTATGACGCATGAGCTCTAAAGTCAGGCAGAGAGTCGGACCCGGAAAAGAGATAGAGCAGCGCTAGTCTCTGGCTCCTCTTCCAAATCCATACAAGAACCCCAGAATCTGAGCCGGCTGGCTTCCTCGGCAGCGGCCGGGCCCAGATCCGTGAGACTCTAAAACCCAACTCCCTTCGGACGAGAAGAGAGCGAGCCGAGAGCCTAGTTGCCTAATCGTGAAATGTTCACAATGTTGACAGTCAGACCCCTCGATGGCTGCTGTGGCATGCTCTATGCCCAAACACTTCATTTCTTTTTCTAAAAAAGGGATAGAAAAGTTGAGAGATATTGAGAAATACATGAATTAACAGATTCCTAGAAAATATCTGTATTGGCAACTAGTCAAAAAGAATTTTTGTACACAAGGATGTTTTATACTCATGTGTATTGTTTGCTTGAGTGGCAGAGAGATGACGGGAAAACCTCAGTGAGAGTTCGGTTTAATGCGAGACAGTTCATATCTTGATTTCAGGATGTGGATGACAAATTTGAGAAGATAAAGGTAAGCTATATTATTGAATATTCATTGAAATTACATATCTAAGTTCACAGAGCAGGGTGTAATGTTGAATTTGGTTTGTAAGGCCTTTATGTCATAACGATTTGTGTTATTCTGGCTTTTGTCTGTCCCAGACATGTCTCCTTATGAGGCAGCAGCACGAGGCAGCAGCTCTTAATGCCATTTAGCGATTAAAGTGGCAGCTGAAGCTACAGGAGCTGGACCCTGCCACTTACAAATCAACCAGCATCTTCGAAATCCCAGAGTTTCACATCCCACTTGTCGAGGTCAACGATGACTTTGACCTCACCCCGATATAACAGCAGTGAGTCGGTGTTCGGATCGTAAAGAACTGACGAGGCTCATCTCTACAGGACTTGAGAGGAGTAGAGAAACACAAAGCACTTGTTTTGGGCAAGCTGCAGTGTGCACATGTGTGCCACAGTTGGTAGAGCGGGTTGTCCTTGGGCAAGACACTGAACCCCAAGTTGCTCCCGATGGCAAGTTAGCGCATTGCATGGCAGCTCTGCTACCATTGGAGTGTGAATGGGTGAATGAGACACAGTGTAAAGCGCTTTGGATAAAAGCGCTATATAAGTGCACATTTACCATTTCCACCATCTGATCAGACACTCCAGAGAAATAATAATAATAATAAAACAGTCCTCCATCTATCGCAGTATTTGTGTTGTAAAGTCATTTCGATAGGAGTGTCTGTCAAAAGACTAAACGAATTGTGTCCCTGAAGGTCCAATTACTTTTCTCTTTACCAGCGTTTGTTTGAAGACACTTACCTACTCCAGATGCTGAGCTGCATGTAGGAGATCCAACAGCAGAGGGCGATGCCTACCCTCAATGATCAGAGGGAGAACATGAGAGGGGGAAAAGTTAGAACTTAAACACTTTACCTCTCCTGTGATAGGACAGAGAGGTCTGGTTCCAACTTGTTTCAAAAAGTGAGTGTTCATGATGTATAAAATGTGCTCTTCATTCTTTAATTTTTTTTTTTTATACATACTGATTGTGCATTTGTAAATAGCCATGTAATTATTATTTTTAACTTGTAAAAGAAGAAGAAGAAGAAGAAAATAACAGAAAGGAAGTTAATAGATATTTTGATTGTAAACTTTTCGTCGAATGTTTAATGGACCAAAGTTGGTTTTATATTGAGTCCTCTCTGTTGTTGATGTTGGCCTTTTGAATGATGGCTATAAAAATATGTCTATTTTAACATTTACTTGTTACAGGATAATGTACATAACTGTAATATATACCTGAATAAATTTTATTGGTTGTGAACTTTTTTAATGTCATGTCCGTCTTCTAACACTTGAGTTGCATCCTCAGCCACATTTCTTCACTACTAGTGTTTTTTTCTTCGCAAATTTTTAATATATGAATGGATACTTGGAAAACAGGTTAATATTAAGGTTATTATTTATTATTTTTTAAAAAGTATAAGTTTTTTTTTTTTTACTCTTGGCTGAGGAGGAGAAAATTGTCATAATTAAGGTATAAAACATTCTGGTGTGCTTTTATAGGAAAATTATCTACGATGGGGGCGCACGGTGGCTTAGTTAGCACGTTCCCCTCACACCTCCAGGGTCCGGGGTTTGATTCCCGCCGGGGCCATGTGTGTGCGGAGTTTGCATGTTCTCCCCGTGCTGCGGGGGTTTCCTCCAGGTACTCCTCCGGGTTTCCTCCCCCAGTCCAAAGACATGCATGGTAGGTTGGTAAATTGTCCATAGTGTATGAATGGGTGTATGTGATTGTGCCCTGCGATAGACTGGCACCCTGTCCAGGGTGTACCCCGCCTTGTGCCTGATGCTTCCTGGGATAGGCTCCAGGTTCCTGAAGAAGGAATAAGCGGTTGAAGTTGGATGGTTCTACAATGGTGTGGTATGATATAGCTGAGAGGCATCATGCATTATAATGCAGATGGCGCAGTGGCGTGCAGATGGCGCTGTGGCATGCACGTGATTGAAGTGCGCACATCGTGCGGAATCAAGGCAGCTTCAACTAAAGCAAAGTAAAAGTAGAGAAAGGATTAATGGTGAAAGGATTAGCAGAGAAGATGACAGAATGAATACTGGTGCAAGGTTGTGACGTTGCCATGCTCTGTTTTCCTGTTCCTTAGTGTATACTGTCATAGTAGAGAGAGTTTATGCCCTGCTCTAGTTAAATGAAGTGTTCATGCCATAATTGAAGGAGTGTCTCCTGCCTCGTTTCTAGTTTGAGGAGAACTGTTTAAGTTAATTAAATGTGGTAGAGTTTCCACACCCTGCTAAGTTTGACGCTCTGCTTGAGTTTGAGTTTTGTGTTTAGACCTGATTTCCCAACTGCTTGTGTATTTATTTAAATAAAGACTGCACTCCTGCGCTTACTTCCTGTCACCATAGTCCTGCTTTGTGACAATTTCTGAGTAAATAGTGCCAGCAAGTGTGTGCTCCTGTGTCTCTATGACCAGCTGCCATGTACTGCTCACATTATTGTGTCACTTTCTTTTCAGGATATACTACATAACCATTAGTTGATGGGAATGCATGTTCTCTTGCCATTTCTGAAAACCAGTAAATGGAAACATATGTAGTAATTAAGTGTGTGGTATGTGGGTTTGGCTAGACCTAAAAGAACATGGATAGAAACATGCCCACATGTTTATCAAAAGTTACTCATTGCTTTTCATTGTGTTTATATAAAATGGCTCCGCTTGTTGAATTTATAATCAGTCATTTTGGCTGAAGTTACCTCAAGTATGTGCTCCATTCCATCCAAAGTCTATTACTAATGCTGTGTCACTTTGGATACTTTTAGTGCGAGTGGCGTGCTCACTTGCACTAAAAGTACGTTTAGTGGGACGTTTAGTGAGATGTATTTCCGAGACTCGGATGATGTATTAAATTTACCAAAAAAAGGAAGGGTGGGCTACTTTCCTTTCAGTAGTGGTTTTACTGTGTATGGTGGTTCCTGTGGGTGCTGTTTGGGTGCAGTTCAATGACATGAAATATTGCGCTACTTATTTGTCATTTCTATTTAACACAAAAAGTTGGGTAAAATTTCAAATTGAACACTAAGGTACTACATACTCAATTACACACAGTATACTATCTAGGGTCGGGCTGATTTCATCATTGTGGTGCATTTAACCCTTGTAACTCTAGGCAGAGGGTTTGCCTCACACCTCCAGGTTTGGGGTTCGTTTTCTGCCTCTGCCCTGTATGCAGAGCTTGCCTGTTCTCCCTGTGCTGCGGGGGTTTCCTCCGGGTACTCCGGTTTCCTCCCCCAGTCCAAAGACCTGCATGGTAGGCTGACTGGCCTTTCCAAAGTGCCCGAAGTGTATGAATGGGTGTTTGAATCACTGCGCCTGGGGGCCATCTTCAGCCATCTTTACTCTGCCTTGCCACTGGATCATGGTGGTCACCGGGAAGTGAGAGAGAGGCCGATGCTGCGCAAGTCTTCCTCACTATAGTCCAATTCACACGCAAGCCGAGTTCCAGTTTGTGTTCTCTATAATGGAGGCTGTTACATTATCCAATGTATTTCTGTTTGCTCTACAGTGGCAAGAAAAACTATGTGAACCTTTTGGAATTTCATGGTTTTCTGCATAAATTTGTCCTAAAATGTGATCTGATCTTCATCTAAGTCACGGGTATTGACACACATAATGTGTCTGAAATAATAGCACAAAAAATTCTGATCATTCATGTCTTTATTGAGAACAACCAAAAAAACCTCATAGTGGTTATGGAAAAAGTATGTGAACCCTTGAGTTAATGACCTCAAAAAAGCTAATTGGAGTCCGGTTTTAGTACACCTGGAGTCTCGAAAAGAAAATGAGTTTGAAGGTGTTGACTACAGCTACTTTGACTGATAAAAACCCCTCAAACTTTTGGAGTTTGCTCTGCACAAGAAGCACACGCTTATGTGAGCCATGCCTCACCAAAAAGAGCTTTCAGAAGATCTACGATCAAGAACTGTTGATTTACATAAAGCTGGCAAGAGTCACAAAGTGATTTCAAAGAACTTCACCAGTCTACAGTTAGGCAAACATTCTACAAATGGAGACACTTTGGGACTGTTGCTACTCTACCAAGGAGTGGGCGCCCAGTCAAAATGACACCAAGAGCACAATGAACTCTCATCAATGAGGTAAAGAAACAATCCCGAATGACAGCCAATGATTTGAAGGCATCATTGGAACTGGCTAACATCTCTGTTCATGAGTCTACAATATTTAGAACATTGAACAAGCAGGGTATCTACGGCAGGACACCACGAAGGAAGCCACTGCTTACTAAAAAGAACATTGCTGCATGCCTGAAGTTTGCAAAAGAGCACATTAACACTCCACAGCGTATGGGGAAAATGTTTTGTGGACTTATGAAACTAAGATTGAACTATTTGGAAAAACCACACAGCACTACATCTGGTGTAGAAAGGGCACGGCATATCATCATGAAAACATCATCCCAACCGTAAAGTATGGTGGAGGAAACGGCATGATTTGGGCCTGCTTTGCTGCATCAGGACCTGGCCAGCTTGCAATCACTGAGGGGAAGATGAATTCCCAAGTACATCAGACAATTCTTCAGGATAATGTGAGAATGTCTGTATGTCTGCTGAAACTGTGTAGAAGTTGGGTGATGCAACAGGACAATGACCTAAAACACCAGAGCAATTCCACAACAGAATAGCTTCCAGAAAAAAAAATCCACCTTGTGTAGTGGCCAAGTCAGAGCCCAGACCTCAACCCAATAGAGATGCTATGGAATGACTTGAAGAGAGCCATACACATGAGACATCCAAATAATATGAGTTAAAGCAGTTCTGCCAAGAAGAATGGGATGGGCTAACAATCCTCCTGAACGATGTGCAGGTCTGATCCACAGCTACAGGAAGTCCATGGTTGAGGTTTTTGCTGCCAAGGGGGGGTCAACTAGTTATTCATTCTAAGGGTTCACTTACTTTTTCCACTGCCATTTTGAATGTTGAATTAGTGTGTTCAATAAAGACAAGAAAGATCAGATTTTTTTGTGTTATTATTTTAGACACATTATATTTATCAATACCCCTGACTTAGATGAAGTTCAGATCACATGTTATGACAAATTTATGTAGAAAACCATGAAATTCCAAAATGTCTAAATGGATGGAATGGGAACATGGATAGAAACAGGCTGGCTAAATTCCCTAAACCCCCTTAAACTTAAAATCTGGTTGTGCCATCTTTAGCAGCAATAACTGCAAACAAATACTTCCGATAACTGGAGATCAGTCTTTCTCTTACTTCTACTACGATGGCTTACTCCTATGCTTTGGATCATTGTCTTGCTGTGCTTGAGTTTCATCTTACGAACTGAAGACCGAGAATCATAATTCTCTTTTAGGATTTTCTGGTAGAGAGCAGAATTCATGTTTCCTTCAATTATTACAAGTTGCCCAGACCCTGAAGGAGCAAAGCATCCCCACACCATCACACAGCCACCACCATGCTTGGCCATAGGTATGATGTTCTTTTTATGGAATTAGGTGTTTGGTTTATGCCAAATGTAACAGGACCACTGTCTTCCAAAAAAGTTCCACTTTTGACTGCTCAATCCATAGATCATTCTCCCAAAAGGTTTGAGGATCATCACAGTGTGTTTTGGCAAAATATGGAGATAATGGCTCTCACTGTGGTTCTATGGTGTCCCAGTGCCTTTGATTGCCTTTGATAAAAATTGCTTTGTAACCCTTCCCAGACTGATGAATTTCAATCACCTTCTTCCTCATCATTTCTGGAATTTCTTTCAGCTTTTTCATAGTGTGTTACTGGGTAAGACCTTTTTAACCAACTTCATGCTGCTGAAAAAGTTCTATTTAAGTGTTCATTTGATTGTACAGGGTTTGCAGTAATCAGGCCTGGTTGTGTCTAGTCCAACTGAACCCCATTATGAATGAAGCTTCATAGCCTTGGGGAATTAGTAACTATGGGGGCAAATACATTTTCAGACATTCCCATAACTTTTTTTTTTACTTCAGTAAATAACATTATCATTTAAAAACTGTATTTAATGGTTACTCAGGTTGCCTTTGTTTTTATCTTAGATTTTGTTTTCATGTCTGAAACTATTTAGTATGAGATGTACACAAAAACAGAAGAAATCAGGTAAAAACATTTTCACAGCACACAACAATAAACTCTTAAAACTCAGTGATCTATAAAGCTCAGTGTGTTTATTGAGAGTCGCGGTGTCTTTAAGAAGCCTGATGGCGGTCAGTCCTTCACTCGGGCGGGGCGGAAAGACTGGTGTGTGTGAGTGTGTGTGTGTGTGTGTGTGTGTGTGTGTAACACCAGCAGCTGTTTTCTGATCCACACGGTAAGACCCGACTCGCCTTTGCTCTTTTGTTTTAAAAATGAAGACTGTAGAGAAAAGTGTGAGGAGGTAGGATAACAAAATATACATAAAGAACACAGAGAAACATATTTTTTAAAAGCCATTTTATTATTTGGTCGCGCGCTCTGAGGTGCATTCCTGTAAGGTAGTGTGCGTGAGTGTGTTCAGATTTATAGTTGGTGTGCAAACCTTGTGTTTGAGTCTATAAGGCATGCTGGAAACATTGCGACTATGTGCAGAATTAATACATAACTCATATAACTACTGATGCAGCATACAAACCTAATCAGACAGATTATAATAAATCATAAACGCATGAGTTTCATCATCATCATCATCATCATCATTGTCTACCTGTGTTTGTTGCTTCATATGGACGTGAAGGAAGTTTTCCATTTTGAATTATGAGCTTGTGCATAAAGATGGCTATATGGAAAACGCATTGCAACAAGTAAATAAATAAACAAAGAAGTAAACTGACAAAGCACAGCTAAAGTGGCTGGAGAAAAGGCCATATGTTAATGTCACGCACTCTCCTGTTTCAATATTATGAAGTACATATTTAGAATTTTGACTTTGTGCATGAAGACAGCTATATCGAGACACCTAGGATGATTTAAATAGATACATAGATAGATAGATGGACAGACAGACAGACAGACAGACAGACAGACAGATAGATAGATAGATAGATAGATAGATAGATAGATAAATAAACAAGCAATCCATAAGACAGTTATGAAAATGATAATACACAAAACACAACTACAGTGGTTGTAGGAATGTTAATGTTACACACTTTATGTATCAATATTAAAGGGTTGTGTAATCATCATCATCATCATTAGAATATGCCACAAGAGGTTATTGGAAATGATAATAAAATATATAGCTCAAAAAATAAAGGGAACACTTGGAGTTACATTGTGCTGTTTAAGTGTTCCTTTTATTTTTTTGAGCAGTATATTACTCCAGTCAAAGAGCTGCTAATGTTACATGCTTTTGGTTTCAGTATTGTGAGACCGAATTTGGATTTTTTTTTATGCGGATTTTGAGTTTGTGTGTGAGGACAGCTGTATAACACCTGTATAACACCTGAAATGAAACAGCAGCAACAACAACAACAAGCAAGCAACAACAACAATAATAAAAGTAATAATCATATGCCGCAGGACTGTTTTGAAAATGGTAATAAAAAACACAACTCTGGTGGTTGTAGAAAAAGCATTATGTAGTATTATGAAGGACATGTATTATGCATGAGGACACCTGTATGGAAACACCTGGAAAAAAAACAACAATAAATAAGAAAACAATGATGATGATGATGATGATAATAATACTACTACTAATAATAATATTTGCCTCACACCTCCAGGGTTGGGGTGGTTGAGTCCCGCCTCCGCCCTTTGTGCGTGAAGCTTGCATGTTCTCCCTGTGCTTCCGGGGTTTCCTCCAGGTACTACAGTTTCCTTCACTAGTCCAAACACATGCACTATAGACTGATTGGCATCTCTAAATTGGTTGTAGTGTGTGAACGGGTGTGTGAATGTGTGAAATTGCGATTCTGCCCTGTGATGGGTTGGTACCCTGTCCAGAGTGTCCCCTGTCTTGTGCCCCGATTCCCCAGAGATAGGCGCCAGGCTCACCGTGACTCTGTGTAAGATAAGCAGTACAGAAAATGGATGAATGGATGGATAGTAATAATAATAATAATAATAATAATAATAATAATAAAACAAAACATAACACCAGTGGCTGTAGAAAAGGCCCCCACATTAATGTTCTGTGCTTTTTTTGTTATGTTATTATGAAGACAGGAAAGTTCCTGTAGTACCACAGCAGTCTATCCCAGTGTGTATGTTTAACTCCGGTCTGTGTTTACCTTGTAGGTGTGTATGAATGTATATATACCGGAGTGGTGAGGATGAGGTCGGCTCTCCTCCTCCTCCTCCCTCTCTCCTCACTCTTCTCCCTCCTCCTGTTCTCCGACATCCCAATCATCTCGGCCTGTAACAAAGCTCTGTGCGCCAGTGACGTGAGCAAGTGCCTCCTACAGGTGAGCCGAGACCCAGCGTCATTCCCTCTCCTTCCCTCCACCTGCTTTTCATCTATAGTGCACTTGAGCATAAAGTGACCTGCATGGAATTTTACAGATGAGTATATCTCACTTCCCGGAGGTGGTGTGCTGTTTTGACACAGGCCTGTTGTTCAGTATGGCATGTGGTTGAAACATTTTTGTGTCTAAAAGTTGTTCATTTTACAGCAAATTGTTCATGTGTAAGGAGTTGTGCTGAAAAGAAACAAATATGAGGTTGTGGTATGATGCATTACAGCTCGGAAGTTGATTATACCACAGCAATTGATCAATGATCACAATGTTGTTGTTTTTTATTGATTAAAGATTTTATTGATCATATTTTTTATCACGTTAAAGCTACATGTACTGCAGTGTTGAACATCCATGAAGGTTAGTTCCTGTTATTAAGTTACAGCAGCTATAAACAGTCATTCCCTCACTTTCTCTTAAAATTACTGAGACAGACAAATGCAGCTTGTCATGTTACTGAGAAATCACAGTAGTCCAAATGATAAAAATCTCTCCCCTGTCAATTACAGCGACACTAGCCAATCACGGGTGTCTGTGAGCTCTTGTATGAGGAAGAGGGCAGAGCGCGAGTGTGTTACTATGCCCAGTGATGCAGCGTGAGACAAAAAAAGATGCATTTGGCTGGCTTTAGATGTCGCAGAGGAAGCATGTGTTTACCTTCACCCTCATTGGTTGGTTGCTGTTGTATGATAGGGGAGAGCTGGCTGCTGGGTGGAAATTGGAAAAGTGTAAAGTTGTCAACCCTTAAGCTTTCTCATAGAGGGAAACCGTCACAAAGTGCTGACAGACAGTGGAGTATGCATTTTCTCTGTAAAAAAGCACATTAAAAAAATCATTTATTTAACAATATGTGTAGTTTCCACTATACAAGTCCCTGTGAATTAGTTGCTACTATAGAATAATATAGGTTTAATATTATCCAGGGGGGCACAGAGGCCTTCCTTGCAACTCCAAAGTTGGGGGTTTGAATCCTGCCTCTGCCCTGTGTGCGCAGAGTTTGTATGTTCTCCCCATGCTTCAGTGGTTTCCTCTGGGTACTCTGGTTTCCTCCCCCAGGCCAAAGACCTGCATTGTACTGTAGGATGTAGACTTGTTTCCAAATTGTCCATAGTGTGTGAGTGTATGCGATTGTGCACTGCGATGGATTGGCACCTCATCCAGGGTGTCCTATACATTGTGCCGCGAGTTCCCTGTGATAGTCTCCAGGCTCCCTCCTAACTCTGTGTAAGATAAGTGCTGTAGAAAATGGATGAATGGATGGATGGATGAACGATCCTGTGATTTGCCTGTTGTTGGAGTTGCACTATTATAGAAAATGAATCAACTCTGACCAATCAGAATTGAGCATCCAAATTTGCTGTGTTGTTACAAAGATTTCTATATGTGTACAACGATTTCATTAAAAATATTAGTCTGCGTGACAAGGTTTTTTTGAAAACACATTTCATCCATCCATCCATTTTCCATACCGCTTATCCGACACAGGGTTGCGGGGGAACCTGGAGCCTATCCCAGGGAACATGGGGCACAATGCGGAGAACACCCTGGACGGGGTTCCAACCCATTGCAGGGCACAATCACACACACACTCACACAATCAGCCTACAACGCATGTCTTTGGAGTCGGGGAGGAAACTGAAGTACCCAGAGAAAACACTAAAAAGCACAGGGAGAACATGCAAACTCCACGCACACAGGGCAGAGGTGGGATATGAACCCGCAACCCTGGAGGTGCAAGGCAAGTGTACTAACCACTACAGAAATGCAGGTTTTGCTCTTGGTTTATGTCTTAGAACACAATGAATCCAATACTATAACTGTATTCCTTCTTTATCTGAGCTGCTTTCTATGTCAGTAGTTAGGCTGACCATGAGTAATGTTTTGAACATGAGTCTGTGTCAGGCTCTATGGGTGTCTGTGAAACTGAAATTATTTGCTGGCGCTTTTTAAGTGTACCATTTTTATCCATTTTTATTTTACAATGAATTACTTTTATTCATGTACTCTATTTTAACTGCGTGTCTGACATTTGTGTCTGATCCTTCATCCACACGGGAGGACATGAGTCAGTATCAGCTGTGTGTGTGTGTGTGTGTGTGTGTGTGTGTGTGTGTGTGTGTGTGGCTATGTTGTGAAAGCTTTGTGAGTCAGATCTCAGTCGGGATGTTATGTTTATAGTGGGCATGTGTTTCTCCTAAAGACGAGGGAGAGAGTGTGGGGGTGGGAGGCAGAAAAGTGGAAAGAGGGACAAAGAAAGAAAAGGATTGAGAAAACAACAAAGGGAAATGAAGCCCAGAAAGAGACGGATAAAGGAGATGAGTGAGAAAGAACAGCAAACAAAAGGAGGAGAACCAGAGACCGAAGGGAAATGTGAAACCGAGACGGTAAAATGGAGGGATGGAAAAAAGAAAAGAAATAGCAGATAGATATGGAAGAGGTTGAGAGAAGAATAGACGGAGCACATAGTGAAATAAAGCTTGTGTTTTGTAAGGAATTCGTTTATTTCTTTTATCCCTCTCCAGTGCAGGGTTGTGACATACTTCTTTGTGGAATGCATTCTCTCTCTCTTTTTTTCCCTCCACATTTCTTCACTATCAGACCTGTCTCGAATGTTTCTCTTTAATCTTCCTGTGTGCTGAGTGAAGCTTTATAACATGAAAGAGGGGTCAAGGATTTCTCATAACTCGCACTAACTACTACACCTGGATGGAAGTATATGTCAGTTTTGCTGGCTTTATTAATAGATGCCCAACTCGTGCCATCTACTTTTCTGGGAATATTTATTTCACATAGTAATAATGCGGGGCAATATGATGTAAGACTGGGTGATGTAACAATATTATACTTATTTTGTGATGTACAGTGAGGGGAAATACTGTCCTGTCTGAAACTATTGGAACGGTAAGGCCAATTCTATTATCTTTGCTGTGGACTTTTTGTGTTTGAGATAAACAAAAATGAATATGTGAAGAGAGTTTAGAATTTCAGCTTTTATTTCCAGGTATTTACATGTAAATGTGTTAAAATGACATAGAACATAACACTTTTGTGTCGAGGAAAGATATTGGAACATGTGACTAACAGATGTTTCGTATTACCCAGGTGTTTCCTGTTAGATTGATTGTTTAAACAATAAATAGCTCTGAACTTCTACTCTACTCAATTTACTCGTACTACTCTGGGTTTTAGCCTTCAGTTTCACCCATGAAGACTGCATTCAGCCAACATGAAGACCAGAGAGCTGTCTATGGGAGAAAAGCAAACCATTTTGAAGCTGAAAAAAGAGGGAAAATCAATCAAGGCATTGCCTAAACATTGGGCGTAGCCAATACAACAAATTGGAATGTCCTGAAAAAGAAAAAACCAGTGGTGTACTGAGAAACAAACAAAGAAAGGGTTGGCTGTGAGAGAAAAACCCAATAATAACATTCGGTGACATCACCAACAACCTCTACAGGGCAGAGGTGAATGTATCACAGTCCAACATTTGAAGAAGACTTAGAGAGCAGAAATATAGAGGCCATACCACAAGATGCAAACTACTCATCAGCAGTAAGAATCAGAAAGACAGATTTTAATTAGCAGAGATGAGCCACAAAAGTTCTGGAACCAAGATTAACCTCTACCAAAGTGATATAAAGGCCAAAGTGTGGAGAAAGAAATGATCTGCTCATGATCCAAAACATAAAAGCTCATCTGTGAAACATGGTGGAGGTAGTGTCATGGCTTGGGCTTACATTGTTGCTTCTGGAACAATCTCACTAATCTTTATTGATGATGTAACTCGTGATGGTAGCAGCAGAATGAATTCAGAAGTTTACATTTTTTCTTCCAATTTAGAGAGAAGTGCATCCAAATTAATCAGGAGGAACACCATCATGCAGCCAGACAGTGATGCAAAACACACTGCCAACACAACAAAGGACTTTATAAAGGGGAAAAAGTGGAAGGTTTTAGACTTTTAAATAACAGAAAATGAAAGCAGAAATTCTGATCTGTCGTGTCATAGCCAAATTCTGAAATTCTGATCTGTCGTATCAAACTCAGATGTCTTTGGTGTATAGCGCAAACAACAAATGAATTGGCCTTGCTGTTCCAATTTTTTCAGAAGGGACCGTATATACAAATAAAGTTCTAGCATTTTAAAGTTTTGTTACTCCATAAGTGAAATGCGTTAAAGTTAGCATTCAGAGATTTCTTTCCGACTGTGATGGTCCTGCACCACAGTCGGAAAGAAATACATATTGACTGTTTACATTTAAATACAAACTGAGTAGATCAGGGTTATGCTCATTTCACTACGGTATGCAGCTATCGAACAATTTAATCCAAACTTCACATTTACTGTGTAAGGATATCATACAGTAGTTAGCTAGCTTAGCTTAGTTTTTGACATCTTATCCAGCATAATATTTGCAGAAAGCCTAATCAAGATTGAAAAGTAAATAAAAATATCTCCATGTCATTGTGGTGAAATATTTTTATGTTTTCTAATTTGAGGTTTCAAACTTTGTTATAGACAGAAAACCCTTTTTCTGGCCAAAACCCCATATTTTCCCCCAGAATTCAGCCTTAGAAACATCCGCTGGTTTTCCCAGACCTAATTCTAATTGAAGGTCTATTTGTGGTTCCTCTGCTTCTTTTAAAATAGCACACCGCTAACAACTTCTCCAGTTACTGTGGGATTCAAGCAAAGCTTTACAACCAGGTAGCAAATATGTGCATTTTATTCACGAGTTGATCAAATTACACCTAAAGCCCTGAAAGTGGGTAATTGTGTCTTAAAACAGCTGCAGTTCCTATACGATTCACTCAGCATTAGTCTGAATGCTCATTGTTTACCACACATACTGTAGACAACTTTAAGTATACTGATGGCCAGCCAAGCATATTTTTATCTCATTTAAAACACATTTTCATGTTTTAATTATGAAGGTTAGTGTCTGGGGAGGGAGTGATAAAACAAAAGAGTGGAAGGGAGAGAGCAGAATAAACAGTTCATAAGGCTACAGAAGCACGTGACAGACTTCTAAATGTTTTGAATTTAACACCGAAAGAGGAGAGGGGAAAAAAGTGAACATTTGGCACAAAAATGCATCTTTCATTTTCCCTCCTTACCTACAAAGTCTGCATGGGAAGAGGTGTTTAAGCTGAATCCTCATAAGGGTGGCATTATTTCATGGATATATGCAACGTTCTGGTCACAGGACAACTCTTACAATATCAAAACCATTAGTGCTTGGGAAGATGAATTAGGCCTGGAGCTTGAGGATGATTACTGGGGTAGAGCATTAGATAATATACATACCACCACGTCTTGTGCTAGACTTAGTTTCATACAATTTAAAGTTCTCCATAGAGCTCACTTCTCTTGGAGTAAACTGTCTAAAATATATCCCAATGTTCCTGACATGTCAAAAATGCAAACTTTCGCCCTGTGACCTGAGTCATGTTTGCACTCTGTCCCAAACTGCAGACCTTTGGGAACTCTTTCTTCGAAACTATGTCCGACGTTCTTAAAACCAAATTGTCTGCCCTTTAATTGCCATCTTTGGTGTTCCATCTCAGCGTCAGCCTCTGAACTATAAACAAGCTAGTGTTATGGCTTTTGCATCATTACTTGCCCGAAATAAATAAAAAAAAAATTCATCTTCACCCCTCTTTATTTATTTATTTATTTGTTTTTTTTTGTTTTTCTTGTTGTTTGTTGTTTTTTGTTTCAAATGTTTTTTCTCACCTAAAAATCGACTGGTCTGATACAAAATGTCTACATATAAAAAACATCTACATATAAATACATATAAATTGTAAACTCTCTTCTCATATTCATCTTTTGATCTCAAACCCAAATATCTTCAGCCTGCAGCAAAATCAAACAATTGCCATTACGATAGATTTGGAGAGGACTGTACATATAAATGCGAAAAATATTTCCATTTAGTAGAAAGTCTGTAGTTTTCAGTACTTTTTTGTGAAAGCGTGAAAGAGACTACCGTTTTGTTTTCATTGAATGGCCATTCAGTACTCATTCATTATTTAGTGCCAAATAATAGTGATGTGAAAATGTACAGTACATTAATTACAATTATGCAATGTTTATTTTTTGCAGGTCGATTTTAATGTTCAATATTTACAAACTAAAAATTAAAATAGAGTGCCTAAGACTTTTGCAAAGTACTCTATATATACATGCTTAAAAAATGTTGTCATGCAGATTGCACCTGGTGTCATTATAAAAGACATTTTACACAACAAGTAGCAATCATAGTGAAGGTGAACGAGTTTCATAAAGTTCTCACGGACAACATTATTAAACAAAAATCAACAGAGCTATAGCGAATACTTGAAACATCCCTGTCCTTACAGTTGATTCAATAATATGCAATGGAACGTTCAAGGAACAACAAACTAATGGAAAGGACAGGTACGCCACACAAGATTTCACTAATCATTCTTAGACTGATGATAAGGAAAGTAATAGAGAAGCTAGCACTTACTAGAAAAGAGTTGCAGGATGACCTGAAAGCAGCAGGAACAACAGTTACACAGAGAACAATAAGTTCTCACAATTTTATGTTCAGTATTACAAATAAAATATTTACAGATTTCATATGTCATGTTTTTGCTAGCCTGTTGTACGATTTATGAGCAATAACGATAATGAATAATAATGATAGGAAAATGTATTTAACAGAAAATCACACAAAGTTCTTTAACAGTAAAAAAGTATTCAATTTTATTATTAATATTGACCTTTAATATTGACTGCATGAATAAGTATTGCATGGCTGTTTGATTGAAAAAGGAATGAATGTATAGTTCATTTCCTCATCATTATTATTTGCCACAAAATAAAAGAAATGCTGGTCTGTGACTTTTGTACTGTACTGTATGTATAGTAGAAAATTAAAAAAAAACAATTCACCATAGCTGCATCCCAATTCACATACTATCTGTCCTAAATAGTATCCGAGATTAGATTTAGTAATAATAATTAAATTAGATTAAAGTAAAATAACTTTGCTTGTTTTCTCTCATTTGCTTAAAAGTGTCTGCTAAATGAATAAATGTAAATGTAATAAAGTCCCAAATCATAGCATGTTGAAATGTATATCCCAAAGGTTAGGTTAGACTTATCTGACATTTTCAATCAGTATGAACAAATGAATTATTTTAGCGCCCCAAGTCTGTTTGAAGATTGGTCAAGACACCGTTGGGTTTCTGTGTGTAGAGTATCATGAATTTTTGTTTAGCTGCTAGTGAGCAGGGCCATGGGAAAAGGGAGAGGTGTGAGCACAACTGAAGCTTTTTTCATAATAAAACACTATATACAACTGTTACAATAATATAATTGGATTTAAAACTAGTAGGTAAGATGAAAAAAATTAATTAATTAATTAAAAACTGCGCGTTCTTACAGTGCTGAGTATCTACTTTCGTATGAGCCATTGACCATGACTGGAGTGTGACATCACAAATAAATTCAATGCTGGACACGCCAACACAGGATGAAATTCCATTTTTTGGCCTTTGATAAAAACAGAGTCAGCCATGATATGGGGCCCTGGAGCAGAGAGGGTTAAGGGCCTTGTGCAAGGGCCCAATGGTCGCAGTTTGTCAGTGCTGGGGCTTAAACCCCCAACCTTTTGATCAGTAACCCAGAGCCTTAACCGTTGAACAACCACTGTCCCAAGTATGGCATCAAATAAGACAGTAGGACACTCACTGAACGAGGAGAGGAGGAGTCACTGAGGAGTGGATTTTAAATCAGGAATTTCTGTAATAAACACAGAAATGCATGAAGCGATTTCTTTGCCAATCTGCACACTACACGGTGTCCCAAAAGGCTCCATATATAGGGTACTATGTTTGCCAGCACCACTTCGGGTGTGCCTTCGTCAGTGGATGTTCATGGACGTCCAACACTTGCAGTCTTTTTGAATATATTAATAAGTCTGTCAACAAAGTCGTGTGTGTCTATATATATATATATATATATATATATATATATATATATATATATATATATTTATTAACTACATATTAAAAATTTTACATTTGCTAGAAAGTGTTAATTCCCCTATGTATGGAGACTTTTGGGACACACTGTAGTTTGCTACATAAAGCTTCATTTGAACACAGCTAATTAAATATTATGTTTATCAAATATGTAATTTCCAAAGCGCATTGTCCACGATCCAAAAAGATTATAATAATTGCGTCAGATCGCATTGATTTCTGGGCAAGTTCTTCTTCTGACACCTACGTTGAATCGATCTCTCCACTTGATCTCATACATGAACGGAACGTTCATTTCAAAGTGAAACAAGTCAACGAGGGCATGTTAAGAACAGTATTGAAAAGGAGCATTTCTCGACTCTTGTGCACACATACACACATCTGGAAACTACTTTCTTCTTGAACCACGTCTTTCTCCCTCTCTTTCAACCTGTAATTAACTCTAAATATGTCCATGAATCTACTCGCTTTCCTCATTGGGACATTTTCATATGTGTGATTGTTTTCCATTTTCCATCATACGTGATTTTTGTGTAAAGAGCCTAGAGTTACACTGATATTTCCATTTCTTCATTTTCTGCTGTTTCCTTCCCCACTACTCCTGTATTTATCCGTGTGTCTGACTATTCAAGGCTTCCTTTGGATAGTTTTATTCATTCGTGGCAAGTCTTGGACATGCTGATGTTTGTCTTTCCTTTGAGCATGTAATTCCAAGTGAGTCAGACTGCATTTAGCTGTGAGGACGTTCTTATTGAAGGCTGTTCAGGATGAGACTATTACTCAGAAATCCTAAAACTGGTCTGGAGTGTTTGCATTTTATGTATATCACAGAAGCGCATCTTTGTATGTGTATGTGTGTGTGTGTGTGTGTGTGTGTGTGTGTGTATGTGTGTGTGTGTGTGTGTCTCCAGGGCCTGTGTCAGTGTCGGCCATCAGAAGGAAACTGCTCCTGCTGTAAAGAGTGTATGCTGTGTTTGAGCACACTATGGGAAGAGTGCTGTGACTGTGTGGGTGAGTCAATATTAATCAGTAATCAGTACACAGCAAAAGTAAAAAATCTTTATAATTAATGTGTGATCTTCAGTGGTGTCCAAGATTTAATTTGTAAAAAAAAAAATTAAGTTACTAAGTTAGCTTTTTTAGTTATGTCTCATTGACAAATTTGTCTACTTTCACTTTTAATGGTTTTAGATAATGCCATTAGATCCCACTGATCGTGTTACTAGTGAGGCGTCTCTACCTATAGAGAGCAGTGCAGCATGACTTTAGTCATCTCCTTGTCATCTGTACACTTCGCTAAAGCAGATCAACGCTTCAGTGTTCATGCAAATATCACCATCAACGTTTTCTTTTTGTCATCTCACAGATTGCTGATTCATTGAGCTGAGTCTCTGCCGTAACTCAGAGCAGCTCTGTTATACATATAGCTGTACTCAGTGCTTGAAGTGGGGGAAAAAGTGCCAGTGATTCCCCTTATTCATGTGTTGCAGTGTGTATCAGCCAGTATCAATTCAGTTCAATTCAATTCAATTTTATTTGTATATATGTAAAACAAAGAAAGTAAATGTTCGATATTTTGAATATTTAATATTCAAGATTCTGCACTATTTCTAGGTCCCTATTTAATATAAGCCAATGTGTGATAGTGACCATGTTAACTGCTTTGTACAAAAGGTCAGATTATTCCTCATGTCTAATCTCTTCTACTGAAGCACGTGTTCAGATGACACTCCAATGGATTTGATCTAAAATGGATCATTGGGTTTTGCATAAACTTGCGGAGTCCGTGCTAGCTCGAGTGCACGCTGTCATTAAAAAGCAAGAAACCAAAAATGGGATGTAAAACAAATACTTAGGAACTCATGGAAAAATTTTAAAGATTCTATTTTTCACTCGAGTTGTTGTCAATCATATAGTTTGTAATGAAAATTGTGTTATTAGGGGCATACAGTGGCTTAGTGGTTCGCCTCACACCTCCAGGGTTAGGTGTTCAATTCCCACCACGGGACACTCTGTATCTGCAGAGTTTGCATGTTATACAACCGGATCCCTCCAGGAACTCCTGTTTCCCTCCCGCCAGCCCAAAGACATGCATGGTAGGCTGATTAGCATGTCCAAAGTGTGTGAATGGGTGTGTGAATGTTTATGTGATTGCGCCCTGCAATGCATTGGCACCCTGTCCAAAGGTGTACCCCACCTTGTGCCCCATGCTCCCTAGAATAGGCTCCAGGTTCCACGTGACCCTGTAGGATAAGCAGTATAAAAAATGGATGGATGGATGGATGGAAAATTGAACTGAATTAGAAATGAATGCTAAGTAGAAGCATTTCCACTAGTGCTCTCAGACTTTAGGACCCCACGGTATTTGTGGAGCCCTGAAATAGGGCGTCATTACTTCTTTGCAAAGAAAGTGCACTGAAATACAAAATTAAAACAATACAAATGTGCCACTTTCCACTAACTGGACTATGTATTGAACACAGCCACATTTCTTGCACACACGCTAATTCCGTGTGCAAGTGTGTTAGCTGATTTAGATGAGTGCTGGCTCGAATTCTGACAGGAAAGAGGGTGCGAGGTGAAACAAACCAGACACAACATCTCGTCATAACAGAGCAGTTTGACCCAAAATTACTTTTTCATCAGCCCCAGGTTTGGGAGCGCTCTCATGGTTCAGGGACAGATATAAATAAAAAATGTGGTGTATCTTTGCAGAATAGAAAACCTTCTAAGTGATATACAATATTGGCAGTTAAAGTAAATAGATTATTAGCTGATGCAGGTTCTAAATGTTTGTCAGGTTGTTTTTTTTTTTGTTTTGTTTTTTGTTTTTTAATGGCAAGCACCTCGTGATTTTGTACATAGTTTTGTAACTCACTCACTTACGTTTGGCCAGCTGAAGCTTCTTCACCCGAGCTATTAACACTCAAGTAGCAAGTAATAGCAGCAATAAACACTGTCCATGTAGACATTACTGGAGGTTAGAACATCGCGTGAGAAGTATAATGTTGAGCAATGCTAGACTAAAGACAACTGAGAATGAACTACAGTCTTCTGTTGGTTTTTGCATAGAAGGAAGAATACTAGTAAACAGGAACGCCTGTTTTATGACCTAGCATGATGGCTCATCCTCTCTGATAAAAAAAGACATCAGTATAAGTTTCATTTTTGACATCCATATCAGATTATTTGTTAGTAATAAATGTCTTTAAGCAAATTCTGATTTCTTTCTAGCCCAAACTGTAGATTAATGCAGTTGTGTTGCACAGAGTTAAACGACATAGTTCACATACATATCTTGCATGCATCTCTTATGTACATCTGGGTGACTAAAAGTTACCTCTGCTAAATGGCACGTCAGAGCCATATCACATGTACCTATTTGTCTGGTTTCCAAGACGTATTGTAAAATGTGGCATTTTCATGCGATGTTAGGACATTTTCAGACCCGTCTGCATCTGGGCTTTATTCCGAAGCGAGGTCTTAAATTATTACAATGTTTTATTTTCTCCTTGGCTCAGTTCGCTTTCACAAGGCAACATTTCAGAGCGTACCAAAATATGTTTAAGCAAGTCACATGTGAGTAAACTGTCCTCTCATTGATAGATAGCAGCTCCATGAACTTATTGTGGCTTTTTAGCTGTAATTTTACCTGTAGTTTTAGCTGTAGTTATTATTTATATTACTATATATAATATTACTATATTATTATATTATTATAGTAATTGATCTCGTTTATATATTCCATGCAGCGATTAAAGTTGAGCTCCTTAAGACTCTTTATATTTCACCTTAGATTGACACTTTAGTATTCACCTCGTTCAGGTGGTCTCGACCCGAGTATGCGATTGCTGTGTTCATATATTTCTAAACAAACCGAACCTAGAAAATGCGCCAGGTTCCAAAACAAACGCTCCAAACGAGCCAGGTGTGATAGCGCTCTTAAACAAACTTACTAGCTCTGATTCTCATTAAAGCGTTCTGCTGTCGTTGTGATTGCGTCATGAGCTGTGTCTCAAATTGAAAACTCCAATCTTAAGTTCAGAAATATTGACTTAGTCTAGAAAACCAACAAGACTGGTACTCAAGACTGACTTCTGGGGAGGCTTTTAAAACTCAAACACTAACTGTAGTAGGAAAACCCGTTAGCAGGGGGCGCTAAAAATTCAAACTGTTGCTTTAAGGACATTTTTATGATGGATAAAATATACAGTAGGGTCGGACTATTTGGTGCTGTGTACTGTTCTTTTTATTGCGATTTCATATAAATATGAAATGTATCTAACTACCCTATCAACATCACATTTTTTAATTTGTTTTTACATTATTGCCCAAAAACCATATGTGGTGTTACCATATGTGTTGCTTTGTGATTCATAAGCAATGTATTGGATTGTCGAAGGCATGTGTAACCCGAGGAACTACAGCGAGACCCCGCCCACTTCTAAAAGCACAGTCGAGGACCTCCATGCACCGATCCCATCACTCTTCAGGGCTCTAACTGATGGAGACACTCCTATCAACATGATGGTGGTGTCATTCCCCGTGGCTGATGAGCTCTCGCACCACGAGAACCTCGTGTCCTTCCTGGAGTCTCTGGAGCAAGAGCATCAAAATGTCTCTCTGCCTGGGACAAGCATCCATGATACCTATGAGAAAGGTACCAGACTTAATAAGATGTTTGACTTAAAATTTTATATATACAATAAAGACAAACTAAACAGCTTTGCCATGTGATTTATTCCAATTTAAATTTCTATTCCAGCTCTCTCTTCTGCTTCAGTTGTTTCTTAATATCATGACTGAACTCTGTCTGTGTAATTTGTGACAGTTATTTTTTTCTTGTTTTTTTCTCTTCTCTTCTTTTCTCTGCTCTTCTCTTTATTAATTACATCCCCTTGTTTTTTCCTCCTGTCTGACAGATAACCTGTGCACGGTGGTGTATTTTGACGAGTGTGTGTCTATCCGCCAGTGTAAACAGTATTGTGAGTCGATGGGAGCATCGAAGTACCGTTGGTTCCACAATGCGTGCTGTGAGTGCATCGGGCCCGAGTGTGTGGACTACGGCAGCAAAGCGGTCAAATGCATGAACTGTCTCTTCTGAGAGTGCTGACGCCCATATACACACACACACTCTCTCTCTCTCTCTCTCTCGCTCTCTCTCTGTCTCACACACACATGGGATTTTGTTTTAGTACCTTATGTTCTATTAATATCATATTCCGTCTTTTATTGCTGATGATGTGTAATATGATTTTAGTTTTCTTTGCAAAACAATTGGTACGCTACATCTTACTGACATTGTATGTTATTATTAATTTTCTGTTCTGTTCACAAATTGCAGTTTTTCTCAATTGCAAAGACACATTTCTTGAGCTCTTCACCAACTTTAAACACAAAGCCACATTCACAAAACTCTTCCAGCAATATCAATCAATGCTTTCAGATCATGCACACAGCCGACAATATATAAACACTACAGAGCATTCATTAGACACTGCATCAAAAAAAATGAAGGACACAGCAATCAGGGCATGTAGTTACAGAAAACAAAAGTTTATTGTATATAATACAGGCATTTTGCAAATGCAGATGTTCAGTGTTGTATGGCCCAAGCGTTGCATGATGATGGAGAACCCCACGATTACTTAATGCTGTGCAAATGGTGGCATTTCCACCATGCTGGCCAAGGACTTCCATAATGGCACATAGGCTGATTATGTTCCTGCCTCTCCTTCCACATTGTTTATGTCAACATTAATGCGCTTGTGCACTCTGAATTGTCTTATATTTTGTGGTTTGAGCACATCAGTAGAAACAAGTGTGAACAATTTTGAGTTCTTGTGTGGAACTGATGACGACCGAGTTGTAGTTTTGCTGCTCATGTTTACCGTTTTGCATTACCGAGTGCACCACAGTGCAAAATGTGTTTTATTGAGTGAGAATGTGCTCAGAGTTTTGCAAAAAGGTGTCTAACTGTGAACTTGTTTAAGGTTTTGCCAAAAGAGCAATTGATTTGACAAATGGGTTTAGATTACTGAGCATTTGCTTCAGAGAATCAGGGTTAGTGTTTTAGAAATTGAGAAAACTTGTAATATGTGCTTAACACTTTCCTGTCTGTGCGGTGTGTATCATCTAGTGTCACTAGATGGCACTCTCTTGCAAAAAAGTTTTTTGCACCTCTCTTTTTTGTTTGACCACATAGCTGAGATGAAGTGTATATACCATTAACCATTAATGCAGGAGAAGCAGAGGTTTGAAATCATATAGAAGTATTGTTATTTATATATGGTATCAATCCTTTGTTCAAATAAACCTATGCCACAAGAAGTCTATACCAAATACAGTATATCTACATGCTTTCAGAGAGCTGTACAGGTTGCATTATGGTTCCTGTAACTGACATTATTTAACAAATTAGTTAACATGAACAAACCATGAACTTCAGCATTAATGCACCTTAACTAACATTAAAACTTAACTAACGCTTGTATTCATCGATTGATTAATAATAAACCAAATAATCCAAAATATGAACTAATGTTCATACCATCAGTGTGTAAAATGAAGCCCACAATGAGCAGTATGAACAACAGCTTAATGAACAGATCAGACTGAATTTCAAGTTTCGATATGTACTGTATACACCTAGAGATTACAAAGTTCTCATTGTAGTAAATATGCTATAGCATAAATTAGCTAGGTGCTAATTTATTTTTATTCATGTATTGACGAGTTGACACATTAGCCAAGACCGGTGTATTTAATTAACATTTAAACAACCGTCAGTCTCAGACTACTTAATACGTGTGTTTATACTGCAATTTATTCTCAAATCTGATTGATCAGAAGGTGTTGATTAATTTGCTATAACAGCAGCCCTGGCAGTCATATCACATGTTTCTATTAATGCGCTCGTTCAAATATGTTTCCCATTTCTGCAATATAATATCAACTTGTTCAAACTGACTTTTATAGCAAATGCTCCACATAAGCCAGATTTTTTTTAAGTATTGTTATTTAGCAAAGAAAATGACTGCTATGGTGAAGCTTTCTTTGAGGAAAAATTATGGAAGGAGTCCCCAGTGCCCGTGCTTTCAGTAGCAGTCAGTAAGTTAACCACCAGGAAAGTCTTCAGATTATTTAGCACTTTTTTGACTTATTAAAGCATTAAATGTAACAATTAATGGTTAAGCGTACAGCATACTGTTTATTAAAAATGAAAAAATAAATAAATTACACATGGATATGCTGTAAATGGAAAACATAAACCTGTCCACGATTATTTTTCTAAAACAGCATGTCTGTTATGTGTTTTATTCCTATATACATTCTAAACATTCCTTATGGTTTATTAAAGGTGAATTTAATAATTTCTTAACTAATGCAATAAATATGTTAATAACCAGGAATCTTAATAGAGTTTTCAATGTATTCTTGTTTTGGAGATACAGTTGAGGTCATAAATTTATAAACTGTGCAGAATCTGCTAAATGTTTTTACATATAGTCTACAAGACACAGTAATGACTGAATTTACACAAAAGAACCAGTTCAAAGGTTTACACACGATTCATTCTTAATACTGTGTCACTGTTGTTACCTGGACGATCAACGACTGATCAACTGGAAGTAATAATTGAAAAAAAAGACCTTTAAACAAAATAATAACAATTTACACCAATCATCCTGTTCAAAAGTTTACATCCCTCCAGCTCTTAATGTATCGTATTGCCTTGAGTATCAGTGAATGTTTGATTCCCTCAGTTATCCTTAGTGTGAAAAAATGGATCTCAATATCATATAGTCACTGTTGGAAAGGGGTCAAATATGCAGAAGATGCTGGACCAAAGAACGTGCAGGACCTGGGCAGTTTAACTGCTCAGGACAAACAAGGGACTCATGAACAACTATCACAATTCATAAACACAGGTAACGATACACAGTATTAAGAATCAAGAGTGTGTAAACTTTTGAACTGGTTAATTTTTTAAATTCAGATATTATTGTGTCTTGTGAACTATACGATGTGTGAAATAGCTTTTTCATGATCTTATGGCCTTAACTGTAATTTTGATAATGAGAAAATACAGGCAGTATTTACAATTGACTGATATAGCAAAAATAAACTGGTAGATCTTTCTGAATTTCAACATCACCAATAAACCATGCTCCATTCTCATTTCAGTGTGCTCCATTTACATTACCTGGCATCAATAATGATTCATTTGCTTAAAATTTTGCATTGGGAATGACAGACCATTAGAACAGGCTAATCTGTAGAGTGCGTGTTTCGGCCACACAGGTGTGTTATTACAGTCATGACTGAAAGGAAAAAAAGGGCACGTCTGCATCATTTTAAAGCTATTCATCTTTCTGTCAGACACTGAATACAGCCAGGTGCAAATTCATACAGTGTACTGAGACCACACCCACATACACGCCAACATGCAGCTGTGTGTGTGTGTGTGTGTGTGTGTGTGTGTGTGTGTGTGTGTGTGTGTGTGTATGTACTTCTTACACAAAAATCACAATGTCCATGTGATATGGGACCTCTACACGAGAGTGATTTCTCTGCTCAATTCTAGGATTAGATGATTTGAGTATGAAGGGTACAGAACTGGACAAATTAAAATGATTCAGTAAACACATACAGACAGGTTAAATGACTCATCAAACAAATATAGACAGATTACATTGAATGAGCAAATTTATAGACAGGTTAAATCATTCAGAAAACATATACACAGATTGAATTATTCATCAAGCAAATATTGACAGATTAAATTATTCATCAAGCACATATAGACAGATTGAATGATTCAGCAAACATATAAAGAGAGATGAAGTGACTCAGTAACCAAAAATAGACAAATCCATAATTCAGCAAATTTATAGACAGATTAAATTATTCAGAAAATATATACACAGATTAAATGATTCATCAATCACATATAGACAGATTGAATGATTCAGCAAACACATATATAGAGAGATTAAATGACTCAGTAACTAAATATAGACAAATGACATCATTCAGCAAACTTCTAGACAGGCTAAATGATTCCACAAACATGTATGGACATATCAAACGAATCAGTAAACAAATATGGCCAGATTAAATAATTCAGGAAACAAATATAGACAGATTAAATGATACATTAAGCACAGGTCGGCCTACTAAATGATTCATCTTGCACATATAGAGCGATTAAATGACTCAGCAAACAGAAATAAATATACGAGTCTATGTGGTGTTGTGCCACCAGGGATACATCTTTTGTACGTTTATCAGGCCTGTATAAATTATACATGAAAACATAAATATAGTGTACCTTTAAAATAATGTAAGCTGTATAATTGGACCTTATGCACCACTGATGTACCTTTCACCCAAAAATGCTCATTTAAGATTCACCACATGCACCTTCCCAGGTAAATATACACAATAAATGTGGTACCACCCCAGTGACAAGGAACAGTACAATTTAGTACCTTTATTTGTGAGAATGTTGATATCAGTTAGGTTGACTATCAGGCTCTGGGAAGAGGCGAGTGTTATCGTGAGTAATACAGCACCATCTTCAGGCAAGTTTGGGAGCTTCTTTTCTTAATTTCTAGCTCTATTACAGTTGATGTACTTTGCTTTTTGTTGCTGAACCCAGACATGAAGACTTCAGTGACAGCTGCAGTTTGTATTAAGTTGAAAAAGGTAATGTCTGTGGTTAGCACGTTCGCCTCACACCTCCAGGGTCCGGCTTTCGATTCCCGCCGGGGCCATGTGTGTTGCGGAGTTTGCATGTTCTCCCCGTGCTGTGGGGTTTCCTCCGGGTACTCCGGTCTCCTCCCCTAGTTCAAAGACATGCATGGTAGGCTGATTGGCGTGTCTAAAGTGTCAGTAGTGTATGAATGGGTGTGTAAGTGTGTATGTGATTGTGCCCTGCGATGGACTGGCACCCTGTCCAGGGTGTATCCCGATGATTCCTGGGATTGGCTCCAGGTTCCCCGCGACCCTGAAGAAGGAGTAAGCGGTAGAAGATAGATGGATGAATAAATTGTGATCTGACAGAACAGTAGTTGTGTCATATACCAATCTGCATGAATGTATTAGTGAAATTCCTAGGAGTTAAACCTCAACTAGTGTTGAAGTCAACTATTTGGTCAAAGGAAATTTCTAACCAAATGTATTGGCTTGTATTATGGATTTTTGGGGCAGATAGAGGTTAGGATGTGGTCTTTGTATCATCCTTTATCTGATCAAATTTAAATAATATTGTGTAAATTATTGAAACATTCACACAATGTTTATAATTGTGGCAACATTGTTTAAATTCTCTCATATGAACATATCTACAATCCTAAAGGTTCTGCGTAGCACAGGCTAAAGCACAGGCTTTTCCAAAACGTTTCCAAGCATAAATTGTTAACCATCTAAGGAACACTTATTTCTAAGAATGAAAAGACAGTTGTTGGACAATGTGGTCCTTGTTATATAGTCTAAATAAGGGGTTCTCAAACTTTTGCATTTAGGTATGACTTAAACAAACAAACAAAGAAACAAACATACATACAAAAGCATGGACCCCATCAGTAAATATTAATTTTTTTTTTTACAAGCAAACTGTTAAAAACAATTAGTCACATTATTTAAATGTGTATAATAATTTACATTTACATTTATTCATTTAGCAGAAGCTTTTATCCAAAGCTAAATGAATAAATGTAAATGTAAATTATTATACACATTAAATAATGCAATATTTATATAATAATAATAATAATAATAATAATAATGCAATAACAATAATATATTCTGTATTTACTGTAACCAGAACACTTTTTTACACCAATAGAACCCATTAAAAATATGATTAGATTCCAGTTCACATTATTAATAGGCAGAATAACATGCATACTGATCAGTCATGGTTACAACAAACAAACAAACAAACAAACAAACAAAACTCACAGAACCTCCGGCTTCCCCACAAGAAAATAAACGTAAAGCTCAATGAATGGCTGATCTCCTTATAAATGTATTTATTTAAAAAATATTTTCAGATTTTGTTTCAATTACTTTCATTGCTTTAAAAAACTAATAATTTTTACGATATTACACTGATAAGTGGACATGTTTTGTTTTTGCCTTTTTCCTCCATAAATCGTCCATGCAGTATTTACTGAATGATTAAGAATGACCTGTTTAGCAATATCAAATCTTCTTACACGTGTTTTATTGTTGACGTATGTGTTTTATTTGTTTAAATCCACAGCCTAGTTCTATGTATACAGCTCTTACTGCTGATTGCGGCGTGCGCGATTATCTCGCTTCGCGTGTTCCTGAGGTTTGTCCCTGACGGGGATCCGTACACGCTGTGTCTCTGTGAGTCCCGCTACAGTGAATCCGAACATGGCGGAAGCTCCCTTACGGACTCGCCGGTATTTCTGTCACCGATGTTCTGAAGAGATTAGCCCTCGTCTCCCGGTAAGTCGTACGCGTATACAAGTGGAGCATAATCGTGACGGTCGGTCTGTTTGTTCAGCAACACGTTGCTTTGTTTGGGAACGTTTAGGTTCGACTATCCGCTAGTTAGCATAGCTCCCTGCTAAGATAACTAGTTAGCGTGTAGTGGGACTGATCGCAGACAGGCGTATTCTCTCTTGTTTGAGAGATGTACTGTAGCTGGTTAGGTTAGCTAGATGCTAACTATTGCATAATGCTCTCACACTTTTTTAGAGCATGTAATCGTAACGTTAGCTTGCCAGCTCGGTGCATTTGATGAGAAGTAAACTAGCCTAGCAGGCTAACCCTGACATGCTGCACAGAAATCGGAGGTGTTACTCGGGCTAGTTCTCAGTGTTTTCAGTGGTATTCCAGTGGTTTAGCTGTTGTTTACAAGCTGTTGCTGGAACTACACGTTGTTCAATTCAACGCGTTTGCGTGTGAGAAGGTATTCTTTCTTACACTCCTCGTGCTTGTTAAACTGTCGGTTTGGTTCTTCAAACCCATTCAGTCTCCGATCATGATTTCAGAGCATATATCCAGGCCTGTACATGTTCAGTACCAGTGTAGCTGATACCAGTGAGATCTGTCAGTGTCGCTTGTCCTGCTTGACTGTTTTCTGTCATCAGGACTGCTGCTCTGACGTGCTCTTCAGTAATCAGCTGATCAAAACGGGGTTCCAGAAAGTTCCTGTGTGTCATCTTGGCCTGCAGGCATTTATTTCATTCAGACACACAGCGAGAACTTTGGTATTTAAGAAGAATCCTGGAAGTACTGTGTGTGTGTGTGTGTGTGTGTGTGTGTGTGTGTGTGTGTGTCCTGTCACCTGATTACGTTTCGTAAATGTCATGTGTGTAAATTGACCTTTTTATTGTATGGATACTCTAGAACTCTCACTGTATGGATCTGTTGTTACAGTACAATAGCTACATGTTGTGGTGGCCGAGAGGATACTGAGACGATCGGTGCAGTCTAATTTGTGTACCAAGTTGTTCTCACTGCTATATGTAAAAAAATAAATAATAATAATTAAAAAAAAGCTTTAGTTCTTGTTATGGTTTTAAGCATTAGTTAAAGGAATGCAGGGTTTTGTTGGGTCTCTAAATAGGAACCGTGTTTTTTGTTCAATTCCAACAAGGGGACGGGGGGCTGGGTAGAGGACACATTTTGGATGCTTTCAGCAAATTTCTGTTGTTTGCAGCTGACAAAACCCTCACTAACAATGCTTTTGTGACCTGAGTAAGCCCATTTTGGAAGCTTGCTGAACTATGTTTACAATTTGTTTAGGATTACACCTGTCCACGGTGTGAGTCCGGCTTCATTGAGGAGTTACCGGAGGAGAGAAGGTATGTCCTCCTGCGTTTGATGGACATTTTTGATTGTTTCTATTGTGTTTAAGGAGTGACTGCGAGATTTGCAGTCACACACAGCACACGAGAAGACCAAAACCCTGCTATTGTGTGCTTGGACCAATCTCACCCAGTCCTGCAGAGAGTTTCAGTAATCTCACCCACTCCCGCAGAGAGTTTCAGTAATCTCACCCGGTCCCGCAGAGAGTTTCAGTAATCTCACCCACTCCTGCAGAGAGTTTCAGTAATCTCACCCGGTCCCGCAGAGAGTTTCAGTAATCTCACCCAGTCCCGCAGAGAGTTTCAGTAATCTCACCCGGTCCCGCAGAGAGTTTCAGTAATCTCACCCGGTCCCGCAGAGAGTTTCAGTAATCTCACCCGGTCCCGCAGAGAGTTTCAGTAATCTCACCCGGTCCCGCAGAGAGTTTCAGTAATCTCACCCGGTCCCGCAGAGAGTTTCAGTAATCCCACCCGGTCCCGCAGAGAGTTTCAGTAATCCCACCCAGTCCCTCAGAAGCTTTGACCAATCCTACCGGTCCCTCAGAAGCTTTGACCAATCCCTACCCACTCCCTCAGAAGCTTTGACCAATCCCTACCCACTCCCTCAGAATCTTTGACCAATCCCACCCACTGCTAATGTTTCACATGTTGGGTTGTTTCTTCTGTCAATCCTGCTAATGTTTCACATGTTGGGTTGTTTCTTCCTGCAGTACAGACAATGGGTCCACATCCACGTCATCTACCAGTGATCAGAACCGTTATCCATTTGAGGTGAGTAAGCGGATGCCCCTCAGTGAACTGTTTGGTCTGCCTTCAGCTTGTGTCTGTTGTTCATTACCAAAATGGAATATGACCACACTGAATTTTAATGACGCTTTTTGTTCTAGTTTAGTTATGGTAAGTGTTATTCATTAACCCGCATTCACACCAGCAGTGACTCAGACGCAGTAATCCAAGAGTGCTTTTACTTTTGCAATACTATCCAAGAATGTACTTTTTTGACTTAAAATAGAATTTAGAATTTAAAATAAAGAATTTTATATTTCAGTATTTTTTCCTGTGAAAAGAATAACGTTGTTTGACGTTAGTAGATGATGACACTAGTAGATGATGATGCATTGCACAGATGCACTTTAAACAAATGCCCTTTCCCCTTAAAATGTTTCTTTTGGGTGGATTTGTAAACATTTTGTAGCTAGTCTGGAGATATTGTGCTTGTTTGGATATCATGCTAGCCTAATACTACCAATCAACGCATGGCAACTTGTAATAAACAAAAGATATGAACACCCATTATCAAGTAGCATGGCGCAATCTGAGTGAGGCGAGTTGGAGGGGAAAAAACTATCACTTGTCAGAGTGATTGCGAGGTAAGTTTTGGTTAGCTTAATTTAGGGCTAAATTGGAGTCCAGATGCTTTGTATAGCATGAAAAAGGATCTCATGGAGAAACCAGTTAATTGATTTTGCATAAAAGAGCAAAATCAAAGTGAATCATCTAATAGATGTCTTGCTGCCTTCTCAGAATGTGGACCCGACTCTGTTTACCTTCCCGCACCCATATGGCCAGCTGGCTCTGGGCATCTTTGGCGAGGGTTTTGATCTTCGGACAGGCATGCCCTCTGAGGACGGGCGCGACGCTGAGAACCGGCGGGAGCGCGAGATGGCGTCACGCCAACGCTACGGGGCCAGACAACCTCGGGGGCGCCACATTCCCCGGAGACAAGGGACACGGCACGAAGGAGTGCCCACTTTAGAGGGGTGAGGACTGGACAGAACAGGATAGGACAATCAGTTACTGCCAAGCAATGCCAACTATAGTGCACTGACTGGACAGATGGCATGTAGTGCCAAGGCATTTCAATTTGAGTGTGACTTGATTGCTGTATGCGCTTAGTCCTTCTGTAGAAAACGATTCTACGTATGTAGATTTACATACATACATGTACAGTGCCTTGCGAAAGTATTCGGCCCCCTTGAACTTTTCAACCTTTTGCCACATTTCAGGCTTCAAACATAAAGATATAAAATTTTTATTTTTTGTGAAGAATCACCAACAAGTGGGACACAATTGTGAACTGGAACGAAATCTATTGGATTTTTGAAACTTTTTTAACTAATAAAAAACTGAAAAGTGGGGCGTGCACAATTATTCGGCCCCCTTGCGTTAATACTTTGTAGAGCCACCTTTTGCTGCGATTACAGCTGCAAGTCGCTTGGGGTATGTCTCTATCAGTTTTGCACATCGAGAGACTGAAATTCTTGCTCATTCTTCCTTGCAAAACAGCTTGAGCTCAGTGAGGTTGCATGGAGAGCGTTTGTGAACAGCAGTTTTCAGCTCTTTCCACAGATTCTCGATTGGATTCAGGTCTGGACTTTGACTTGGCCATTCTAACACCTGGATACGTTTATTTGTGAACCATTCCTTTGTAGATTTTGCTGTATGTTTGGGATCATTGTCTTGTTGGAAGATAAATCTCCGTCCCAATTTCAGGTCTTTTGCAGACTCCAACAGGTTTTCATCCAGAATGGTCCTGTATTTGGCTGCATCCATCTTCCCCTCAATTTCAACCATCTTCCCTGTCCCTGCTGAAGAAAAGCAGGCCCAAACCATGATGCTGCCACCACCATGTTTGACAGTGGGGATGGTGTGTTGAGGGTGATGAGCTGTGTTGCTTTTATGCCAAACATATCGTTTTGCATTTTGGGCAAAAAGTTCGATTTTGGTTTCATCTGACCAGAGCACCTTCTTCCACATGTTTGGTGTGTCTCCCAGGCGTGTCGTGGCAAACTTTAGACGAGACTTTTTATGGATATCTCTTAGAAATGTCTTTCTTCTTGCCACTCTTCCATAAAGGCCAAATTTGTGCAGTACGACTGATTGTTGTCCTATGGACAGACTCTCCCACCTCAGCTGTAGTTCTCTGCAGTTCATCCAGAGTGATCATGGGCCTCTTGGCTGCATCTTTGATTAGTCTTCTCCTTGACTGAGCTGAAAGTTTAGAGGGACGGCCAGGTCTTGGTAGATTTGCAGTGGTCTGATACTCCTTCCATTTCAAAATGATCGCGCACAGTGCTCCTTGGGATGTTTAAAGCTTGGGAAATCTTTTGTATCCAAACCGGCTTTAAACTTCACCACAACAGTATTACGGACCTGCCTGGTGTGTTCCTTGGTCTTCATGATGCTCTGCGCTTTCAACAGAACCCTGAGACTATCACAGAGCAGGTGCATTTATACAGAGACTTGATTACACACAGGTGGATTCTATTTATCACCATCAGTCATTTAGGACAACATTGGATCATTCAGAGATCCTCGCTGAACTTCTGGAGTGAGTTTGCTGCACTGAAAGTAAAGGGGACGAATAATTTTGCACGCACCACTTTTCAGTTTTTTATTTGCTAAAAAAGTTTAAAATATCCAATAGATTTCGTTCCACTTCAGAATTGTGTCCCACTTGTTGGTGATTCTTCACAAAAAATAAAAATTTTTATATCTTTATGTTTGAAGCCTGAAATGTGGCAAAAGGTTGAAAAGTTCAAGGGGGCCGAATACTTTCGCAAGGCACTGTATGTATAAATACATGAAATACATGTGTTGAAGAAAAGAAGGCAGGTTCAGCAACACAGCTAAAAGATCACATTGTGTGTTATGCGTTCAGTTTAAATTAAAAACGTTTTAAGCATCACATGGTTTAGGGACCATGTCTATGTTGTCTCAGATCCAACGCAAGGATTTGTTTTTGTGTTTCTACAGAATAATTCAGCAGTTAGTAAATGGAATCATCGCACCAACAGCTATGCCAAACATGGGAATGGGACCATGGTATGTCAATGCCGAATTCATGCATATTATTTGCTTTATTTAAAATGTACAATACTTTGAATGTGATTGTCACTTGCTTTAATCTCCCTTTTTTTAAAATTTATTAAAAAAAATTTTTTTTAGGGGAATGCTACATTCAAATCCAATGGACTATGCATGGGGTGCCAATGGCTTAGACGCCATTATAACACAGGTATTACACCTGACAGGATTACATCATTCTTTTTAACTAAAATTGCTGTTATTTACTGAAAAAAGTAGCAAAGATATGAAGGATATGTAGTCATTGACATTCAATTAAAAAATAACGATCTTTTGTGCTACTGTAAATCATGCAAACCTGAGGGCAAGCATGGTGGCTTAGTGGTTAGCACATTTGCCTCGCACCTCTGAGGTTTATGGTTTGATTCCCGCCTCCACGTGGAGACATCTGTGTGTGCATGGATTTAGCATGTACTCCCCATGCTTCGGGGTTTCCTCCCGGTACTCCGGTTTCCTCCCTCAGTTCAAAGACATGCGTTTATTGGCATGTCTGAATTGTACGGAGTGTTTAGTGTGTATGTTCGCGCATGCAATGTAAGGTGTCACCTGCCTTGTGCCCTGACTCCCCGTGACCCTGTGTAGGATAAGCAGTACAGACAATAGATAGATGATTAATTAGGTGGATTAATTTGAGAGAAATATATGATGTGTTCTTTACTAATAAATTAACAAATAAGACTGAATGTTAAAAGTAAGAAATGAAACTTTAAATATGATATTATTTTAAGCAATTAGTCAAAACCCCATTGCAAAATATACAAAACACTGTGTTCTGCTTTGAATATTTGTTCATTTCTTTTTTTCTTCTTTTTTCCCCCCCTCGTCTTCCCACAGTTATTAAATCAGTTTGAAAATACGGGTCCACCTCCTGCAGACAGAGAAAAGATCAAAAACCTCCCAACAGTTCAGATCACAGAGGAGCATGTGGGTGAGTCACTGCCAGCAGAGCGTGTTTATTACTGATGCATGGTGGGTTGATATGGAGAAACATCTGACCTGTTTGCTGCTCATTTAGCTGCTGTTAATGATTCCGATAGTGTAATATAAACCGTGAACATGATAAAAACTGGTTTGGTTAGTAACCACAGATCCTATTTACATTAGATTTGCCTGCATTAACCTATGTTGAAGTACTTGCTTTGTAGTAACAAAAGTGTTTAGAGGGGATGCACGGGGGGAAAAAGCGTTTACCAAGTGTATTCTAGTGCAAGTATAACCCGAGTGTTCGCTAGATAATGAGTGAAGAAGCTGATCGGGAAGCATAAAACACCAAACGAACTCATTTTAAAATCGTATTAGATAGCCGTGTATAAATAAGGAGTAGGTAAATAGTTTTTGGAATTAGTGATTGATGCACTATTGTGATTATGAGAGAGAGGGGGAGATTGAGCGAGAGATTGTGAGAGAGGGAGATTGTGAGAGAGGGAGATTGTGAGAGAGGGAGAGAGATTGAGGGAGAGTTTGTGAGAGATTATGAGAGAGAGAGAGAGAGAGAGAGATTGTGAGAAAGTTTGAGGGAGAGAGAGAGATTGTGAGAGAGACTATGAGAGAGAGAGAGAGATTGTGAGAGAGTTTATGAGGGGGAGAGAGAGATTGTGAGAGCGATTATGAGAGAGAGAGGGAGATTGAGAGAGAGAGAGATTGTGAGAAAGTTTGAGGGAGAGAGAGAGATTGTGAGAGAGATTATGAGAGAGAGAGAGAGAGAGAGTGTGAGAGAGTGTATGAGGGAGAGAGAGATTGTGAGAGCGATTATGAGAGAGAGAGCGGGAGATTGTGAGAGAGGGAGATTGTGAGAGAGAGAGTTTATGAGGGAGAGAGAGATTGTGAGAGCGATTATGAGAGAGAGAGAGGGAGATTGAGCGAGAGATTGTGAGAGAGGGAGATTGTGAGAGAGGGAGATTGTGAGAGAGGGAGATTGTGAGAGAGATTATGAGAGAGAGAGGGAGATTGAGGAGATTGTGAGAGAGGGAGATTGTGAGAGAGGTGAGATTGAGGGGAGATTGTGAGAGGGAGATTGTAGAGAGGGATAGAGATTGAGGGAGAGATTAGAGAGGGAGATTGTGAGAGAGGAGTGAGTGAGAGAGGGATAGAGATTGAGGGAGAGATTGTGAGAGGGAGATTGTGGAGAGGGAGATGAGAGAGAGGAGATTGTGAAAGGGAGATTAGAGAGGGAAGAGATTGGGAGAGGGAGATTGTGAGAGAGTGGAGATTGTGAGAGAGGAGAGAGATTGGAGAATTGATATGAGGGGAGAGAGATGGTGAGAGCGATTATGAGAGAGAGAGGAATTGAGAGAGAGAGATTGTGAGAAAGTTTGAGGGAGAGAGAGAGATGAGAGAGACTATGAGAGAGAGAGAGAGAGAGAGATTGTGAGAGAGTTTAGAGAGAGAGATTGTGGAGAGCGATTATGAGAGAGAGAGAGGGAGATTAGAGAGGGAGATTGTGAGAGAGAGAGTTTATGAGGGAGAGAGAGATAGAGAGCGATTAAGAGAGAGAGAGGAGATTGAGCGAGAGTTTGTGGAGAGAGGGAGATTAGAGGGAGATGGGAGAGAGGGAGATGAGGAGAGATTGGAGAGAGAGAGAGGAGATTGAGCAGAGATAGAGAGAGGGAGATTGTGAGAGAGGGAGATTGTGAGAGAGGAGAGATTGAGGGAGAGATTAGGAGAGATTATGAGAGAGAGAGATTGTGAGAGAGAGATTAGGAGAGAGGAGATTGTGAGAGGGAGATTAGAGAGAGGAGATGGGAGAGAGGGAGATTGTGAGAGAGGGAGATTGTGAGAGAGGGAGATTGTGAGAGGGATAGAGATTGAGGGAGAGATTAGAGAGGGAGATTGTGAGAGAGGAGCGGGAGAGAGGGATAGAGATTGAGGGAGAGATTGTAGAGGAGACGTAGAGGGATAGAGATTGAGGGAGAGATTGTGAGGGGATTAGAGAGGGAGATTGTGAGGGATAGAGATTGAGGGGAGATTGTGAGGGAGATTATGAGAGAGGGAGATTGTGAGAGAGGAAGATTGGGGAGAGGGAGATTGTGAGAGGGAGATTGTGAGAGGGAGATTGTGAGAGGGAGATTGTGAGAGAGGGAGATGAGAGAGGGATAGAGATTGAGAGGGAGATTGTGAGAGGAGATTTAGAGAGGGAGAGAGATTGAGGGAGAGATTGTGAGAGAGAGAGAGAGAGAGATTATGAGAGAGAGAGATTGTGAGAGAGGGAGATTGTGAGAGAGGGAGATTGTGAGAGAGGGAGATTGTGAGAGAGGGAGATTGTGAGAGAGGGAGATTGTGAGAGAGGGAGATTGTGAGAGAGGGATAGAGATTGAGGGAGAGATTGTGAGAGGGAGATTGTGAGAGAGGGAGATTGTGAGAGAGGGATAGAGATTGAGGGAGAGATTGTGAGAGGGAGATTGTGAGAGAGGAGATTGTGAGAGAGAGAGAGATTGAGGGAGAGATTGTGAGAGAGATTATGAGAGAGAGAGATTGTGAGAGAGGGAGATTGTGAGAGAGGGAGATTGTGAGAGAGGAGAGAGATTGAGGGAGAGATTGTGAGAGGGAGATTGTGAGAGAGGGAGATTGTGAGAGAGGGATAGAGATTGAGGGAGAGATTGTGAGAGGGAGATTGTGAGAGAGGGAGATTGTGAGAGAGGGAGATTGTGAGAGGGAGATTGTGAGAGAGGGAGATTGTGAGAGAGGGATAGAGATTGAGGGAGATGCGGAGAGAGGGAGAGTGTGAGAGAGGGAGAGAGATTGAGGGAGAGATTGAGAGAGATTAAGAGAGAGATATTTGAGAGAGGGAGAGAGATTGAGGGAGAGATTGTGAGAGGGATTATGAGAGAGAGAGATTGTGAGAGAGTTTATGAGGGAGAGAGAGATTGTGAGAGTGATTATGGGAGAGAGAGGGAGATTGAGCGAGAGATTGTGAGAGAGAGAGATTGTGAGAGAGGGATAGAGATTGAGGGAGAGATTGTGAGAGAGGGAGATTGTGTGAGAGAGGATAGAGATTGAGAGGGAGATTGTGAGAGAGGGAGATTGTGAGAGAGGGAGAGAGATTGAGGGAGAGATTGTGAGAGAGATTATGAGAGAGAGAGATTGTGAGAGAGTTTATGAGGGAGAGAGAGAGATTGTGAGAGTGATTATGAGAGAGAGAGGGAGATTGAGCGAGAGATTGTGAGAGAGAGAGATTGTGAGAGAGGGATAGAGATTGAGGGAGAGATTGTGAGAGGGAGATTGTGAGAGAGGGAGAGAGATTGAGGGAGAGATTGTGAGAGAGATTATGAGAGAGAGAGATTGTGAGAGAGGGAGATTGTGAGAGAGGGAGAGAGATTGAGGGAGAGATTGTGAGAGAGATTATGAGAGAGAGAGATTGTGAGAGAGTTTATGAGGGAGAGAGAGATTGTGAGAGTGATTATGGGAGAGAGGGAGATTGAGCGAGAGATTGTGAGAGAGAGAGATTGTGAGAGAGGGATAGAGATTGAGGGAGAGATTGTGTGAGAGGGAGATTGTGAGAGAGGGATAGAGATTGAGAGGGATAGAGATTGAGAGGGAGATGTGAGAGGGAGATTGTGAGAGAGGGGAGATTTGAGAGAGGAGAGAGATTGAGGGAGAGATTGTGAGAGAGATTATGAGAGAGAGAGATTGGAGAGAGTTTATGAGGGAGAGAGAGATAGGAGTTGATTAGAGAGAGAGGGAGATTGAGCGAGAGATTGTGAGAGAGAGAGATTGTGAGAGAGGGATAGAGATTGAGGGAGAGATTGTGAGAGGGAGATTGTGAGAGAGGGAGATTGTGAGAGAGGGAGATTGTGAGAGAGGGATAGAGATTGAGGGAGAGATTGTGAGAGGGAGATTGTGAGAGAGTTTATGAGGGAGAGAGAGAGATTGTGAGAGCGATTATGAGAGAGAGAGGAGATTGTGAGAGGGAGATTGTGAGAGAGGGAGATTTGAGGAGAGGGAGAGATTGAGAGAGGAGATTTGAGAGAGGAGATTGTGAGAGAGGGATAGAGATTGAGGGAGAGATCTGAGAGAGGGAGATCAGGAGAGAGGAATGTGAGAGAGGGATAGAGATTGAGGGAGAGATTGAGGGAGAGATTGAGAGGGAGATTGTGAGAGAGATTATGAGAGAGAGAGTGTGAGAGAGTTTATGAGGGAGAGAGAGATTGTGAGAGAGACTATGAGGGAGGGAGAGATTGTGAGAGAGTTTATGAGGGAGAGAGAGAGATTATGAGAGCGATTATGAGAGAGAGAGGGAGATTGAGCGAGAGATTGTGAGAGAGGGAGATTGTGAGAGAGGGAGAGAGATTGAGGGAGAGATTGTGAGAGATTATGAGAGAGAGAGATTGTGAGAGAGTTTATGAGGGAGAGAGAGATTGTGAGAGAGGGAGATTGTGAGAGAGGGAGAGAGATTGAGGGAGAGATTGTGAGAGAGATTATGAGAGAGAGAGGAGATTGAGCGGAAGATTGTGAGAGAGGGAGATTGTAGAGAGGGATAGAGATTGAGGGAGAGATTGTGAGAGGGAGATTGTGAGAGAGATTATGAGAGAGGGAGATTGGAAGAGATTATGAGAGAGAGAGATTGTGAGAGAGTTTATGAGGGAGAGAGAGTGAGAGAGACTATGAGGGAGAGAGAGAGATTATGAGAGCGATTATGAGAGAGAGGGAGATTGAGCGAGAGATTGTGAGAGAGGGAGATTGTGAGAGAAGGATAGAGATTGAGGGAGAGATTGTGAGAGATTATAGAGTGAGTGAGATAGATTGTGAGTGAGTTTATGAGGGAGAGGGAGATTGAGCGCGAGATTGTGAGAGAGGGAGATTGTGAGAGAGGGATAGAGATTGAGGGAGAGATTGTGAGAGGGAGATTGTGAGAGAGTTTATGAGGGAGAGAGAGATTGAGAGAGAGTTTAATAGGGAGAGAGAGATGTGAGAGAGACTATGAGGGAAGAGAGAGATTGTGAGAGTTTATGAGGGAGAGAGAGATTATGAGAGCGATTATGAGAGAGAGAGGGAGATTGGCGAGATTTCAGGAGAGGGAGATTGTGAGAGAAGGATAGAGATTGAGGGAGAGATTGTGAGAGATTATGAGAGTGAGTGAGATAGATTGTGAGAGAGTTTATGAGGGAGAGAGAGATTGTGAGAGAGACTATGAGGGAGAGAGAGATTGTGAGAGAGACTATGAGGGAGAGAGAGATTGTGAGAGAGTTTATGAGGGAGAGAGAGATTGTGAGAGCGATTATAAGAGAGAGAGATTGTGTGTGTGTGTGTGTGTGTGTGTGTGTGAATTACCTGGGTCTGTGCTGCGTCTCTACTAATAACAAAGAGTTTAACTACTGTGCAATTGTAACTGTTACTATGGTTACAGTTGTTTATAGGCCGCCGCGCATTATACAGTTTGAATGCACACCACCTAGCCAATCAGAATCGAGTATTCAGACAGACCATGGTCTAAGTGGAATAAAACACTAGACAGTTATTGTTATTGTACTTTGCATCATGCTCGTCCACTTCACCCCATAGTAATGCTGATTTATTTTATTGCAACAGAACATCCTGTTTTATGCTACATGTTCGCTTCTTACAGAAACCGTTTTAATTTGTTTTTTTTGCTTTCTTTCTCTCCGATATCTGATCCAGCATTGTACTGTTGATGTCAAACTGATAGAGATACCACATATCCGTCTCTAATGCTAAGCCTAACAGCGTTTGAGCGGTTGTTGACTTGATTAAATAATTTGTCTCTGACCTCAAACAGCACCAAGAGTTTGATTTCCGAGGATCATTACCTAATGAGAGCTTGTCCATTTGTTTTTTCTTTGTTTGTCTTCCCCGGTTCTTGTGCAGGAGCTGGTTTAGAATGTCCCGTGTGTAAAGAAGACTACACCGAGGGAGAGAGCGTTAGACAACTTCCATGCAATCACCTCTTTCACAATGACTGTATAGTGCCCTGGCTCGAACAGGTATCTCTCTCGTCTTCTCCCGACTTCTACTTTTCTTCGCTTTCCGCTTCTTTGAAATGCTGTGGTTTCATTTGCTGGTGGTATTTAAATTAAAAAAAATTTTTTTTTTGCTTTTTAAGACACCGATTTATTGTCGTGTTTGCTCAGACATTGTCCTAAATTTCCATCCTTTCAGAAGTATGATCTTACAGAGGCCAATTTTGTAATCGCTGAGTCACCACATGTCTGACTGGAGGTTTTTCATAGCAAAGCAGTCTTAAGGCAATTAGCATGAAACTCACTGTTCAGAGTTTACAGGCCGGTGGTCCACACAAAGCAAATCTCTGTACAGGTCAACTATAACCACAATTCCGAAAAGGTTGGGACAGTATGGAAAATGCAAAAAAAAAAAAAAGTCGTTTGATAATCCAATTCACCCTGTACTATATTGAACACATATCATTAACACATTATTTGATGTTTTACTTTGTGAATTTAATATATTGTTGAAAATACACACTCATTTCAAATCTGATGACTGCAACACACTCCAAAAGAGTTGAGACATTTGACTGTTTATCACTGTTTAACATCACCTTTTCTTTTAATAACACTTATTAACCGTTTGGGCTCTGAGTGAAGAGTGAAGACACCATTTGGTTAAGTTTAGCAGGTGGAAATTTCACCGTTCACCCATTATGCATTTCTTCAGCTGTGCAACTGTACGGGGCCTTCGTTGCGTTATTTTTTGCTTCGTAATGTGCTACACGTTCTCAATCGGTGCTACTGTCCATCTCGGATGAGACCGAGCCCAGAGAAGTCAACAGCGCTTCTGGACAGTGTTGATGTCTGGCTTCTGCTTTGCATAGTAAAGCTTTAACTTACAACTGTGGATGCAGTGGAAAATGGTGTTGACTGACAAAGGTTTACCAAAGTAATCCCGAGGCCATGTCAGGATATCCATTACAGTCTCATGAAGGTTTTTAAGGCAGTGAAGTCTGAGGGATCAGAGATCACTCGCATTCAGAAGTGGTTTTTGACCTTGTCCTTTACACACCGAGATTTGACAGGATTCCTTGACTCTTTTAATTATATTGTGCACTGTTGAAGGGGAAATGCCCCAAATCGTACCGATTTGTCTTTGGGGAATGTTGTTCTCAAAGTGTTGGATTATTCGCTGATGCATCTGTTGGCAAATTGGCGAGCCTCGACCCGTCCTTGCTCTTGAAGAACTAGGCCTTTTTTGGAGGCTCCTAATATGATGATTAGACGATTGCCTCACCTGTTTCACATCACTTTCTTATTGCAACTTATCACATCACTATTAGTCATAAACTGCCCCTGTCCCAATTTAAATTTAAAATTAATTGTTTATCTTCAAAAAACTATGCAGTTGACTACATAACATCAAATACTTTGTCTTTACAGGTTTTTTGTTTAAATACAGGTCGAAGTACATTAACAAATCACCCCTCTTTGTTTTTATTAGCCTTTTCCATACTGTCCCAACATTTTGGTGTTGAATTTTTGAAAAATAAAATGAGAGACTATGTATGAACACTTCATCACGATCGCACTGAAGTACAGTTGAGGTCATACGTTTACATGCGTCTTACAGAATCCGCAAAATATTAATACATTTTTAAAAAATAATAATAAAATAAGAGGGTTCATAAACATTGCATTTAAAAAAAATAATAAAATTAATAAATAATAAAGTACTGTCCTGAATATGCTATTTCACATAACAGATGTTTACATATAGTCCACAAGACACAATAATAAGTGAATTTACACAAATGTTTACCCACTCTTGATTATTAATACCGTATGTTGTTACTGGGATTAATCACAATGTTTTGTGATCATTGTTCATGAGTCTCTTGTTCATCCTGAGCAGTTAAACTGTCCACTGTTCTCCAGAAAAATCCTCCACGTCCTGCACATTCTTTGCTTTTCCAGCATCTTCTGCATATTTGACCCATTTCCAACAGCGGCTATATGATGTTGAGATCCATCTTTTCACACTGAGGACAACTGAGGGACTCGTACACAACTATTACAAAAGATACAAACATTCACCGATACTCAAGTACACATTTAGAGTCAGGGGGTGTAAACTTTTGAACTGGATGATCGGTGTGAATTGTTATTTTATTTAAATATTAAATTTTTTCATTTAGTACTGCCCTTCAGAAGCTACATATATTTATATGTTTCCCAGAAGACAAAATAACAATTTACACCAATCATCCTGTTCAAAAACCCTTGTTATTGTATAGCTGTTATGTGAAATAGCTTCTTCAGGGCAGTACAAAATAAATAAAACAAAAAAAGCAGATTTTAGGATCCTTTTTTTTTGTTAGAGATGATACTTTACCATGATATCGCGTAAATGTCTTTGTGAAATGATCTTTCTTTTCGTGTAGCACAACAGTCACTAAAGGGGGCGGTGGTTGTATTTGGTAGTTCATCTTAATTTGTTGTGGCTTCAGCAGAACTTCACACTCACACTTGCATCCAAAGCACAGAGAGCACGGTATATATACAAACGTACGTTGAGGCATGTAAAAGCATGTTGTATTATTTAATAATGGTAGGAAACTATTTTTTTTTTTTTAGGCCAGTGTTGTTAGAAAGAAGTAGAATAAAATCTTTTTCATATTACTGTATAATCCTCTGTTAACACTTCAGGCACGGGGAATGGCTTTAATTTTAGAATAAGGACACTCATTAGACATGACTAGTTATGATCACAACTCATTGTGTGTGTGGTGTGTTTGTTGTGTGTCTTTTGTCTACAGCATGACACATGTCCGGTGTGCCGGAAGAGCTTGAGCGGCCAGAACACAGCCACAGATCCTCCTGGCTTATCAGGAATGAACTTCTCACCTTCCTCATCATCCTCCTCCTCCTCCAGTTCCCCCAGTAACGAGAACGCTGCCAACAACTCCTAAAATTACCCCGCAAGCCTTCCTGACACACACATACGCACACATGCATATGAAACCCCTTCACATCTTACTATCTCAGTCAGAGGGCGTGGCCAATCCTGTTAAAGCTCAAACCATTCACTCACTTTTTAGTAATGCAGCCCTGAAGAGCCAGGAGCATTCTAGATTGTACTAGCCCTCCAGTTCACATTTGGTTCTGTTGTTACTGAGAATGACGTGAGGGCTGAGCTGAAACCTGATCGTCTAGAATACACCCTTTAAGGCCAACACCTCATTATCCTCCTCATCATCATCATTACCATCATCATCATCATCATCATTATAATCTGACTCCCTGGAGCAAGCGCCAAAGGACATGCCGACAAGCAAACAAAGGAGAGAACACACACACCATTACCACCTTCACCTGTATTCCACTACTTTTTGTTTTATTATTGAACTGGAGCATGATCGTTCTTCTTTTTTTTTTTTTTTTTTTTTTTCTTTTTTTTTTTTTTACCACATGACAAGCAGTCCCACACAAACAGGGATTTTAATTCAAAAAGTGACTGGGGGCTAAAATAAAGGGGGGGGAAGGGATGACTGATGTTAGATGTATATAGAACTCTTGCTGACACACACATACACACGCACACACATGTTCTCACACCCAGCCAATTACAGGATTTGAATGTCATTTTAATAGAGACTGTTATGTCTCTCATTCCCATAAAGGGAAAACCTTCAACTAGAACATTTTTTTTTCTTTAGTTTTTATTAAAATGATTTTTAAAATTCATATATATCAGCGGCTAAGAGGTGTACTCTGTGAATACGCATATAGCGATATTTATTGATGGGGCGGCGGAAACAATTAGACAACAGATGAATGAACAAAGAACATCTTAAAGAAAGACAAGCAGATCATTTGTCTCAAGTTTGTGTAAATAATTTATTTGCACAATATTTTATTTTCTTCACGATTAGATCATTGATTATGTATGGGTGTGAATGCAGCAGGTAGAAAAACACTTAATACGGCCCTTTTTTTTCTTAATTTTTTTAAGAATGTTTATAAAGTTTTGTTTTTTAGGCTTTAATTTAGATCCTCACAGCCTCCATTTTCCCCTCATCCTCAAGCAGACTATTTTTATTTTATTTTATTTTTTATCCTGTTCACTTCCCCTTATACATACGCAGTGATTCAGTTCAGTGCAGCTGTTGTTTTTTTTTATTTTTTTTTTTAACTTATTCTGAGTTAAATGATTTGTTTTTGTAAATCATAATAAACTGAAAGAAGAACGTACAGAAGCATCGTTCTTAGGAAAACAGGATGATGAAAAGACAATTTTGTCTCATGAACAATCACACTTTGGTGTTTTTCTGCTAAAATGTTTATGATGCCAAACATCTAAATAGACTTTTTAAATGAATTTTACCACCTGCTGATTTGTTGCCCAATGATGTTGAATTCTTGGTTAGAAGTAGAGGTCGACCAATTAGTTGGGTAGTTAATTCATTATTTTTTAAACTAACAATTTTTTAAATTGATACTGAATAAAAACATAACATTGAAAGTAAAAATATTGCTGAACTTTATTAAAAAAAAATATAACTGCTTACAGTACCATGAAAATGTAGTCTGCTTTTTAACAATTAAATAAATATCTAAATATGAATATATGAACTATTATTAAATATTGATGTAAATAAAATATATAGATTCAAACTGAACCAAAAAGTAACTCTCCAAATAACAAAAAATAGAGACATCCAAAATTAATCACAAGACATTTCAAATAACACAACCAAATTAGACAGTAATAGTTTTTATTTCACCTCTAGACGCCGCTCTCATACTTTATAATGACAGCGCCCCCTTCTCAGTTGCACCCTCTATGGACGTGACCGGGAAAAATTTTTTAGGTGTAATTTCTGCCAATTACCGTTAATTCCAGCAATCGGTCGACCTCTAGTCCTCCAGTTGGTGATTAGGTTTCTGTAACGGCAGATCTGACGTTGGTCTCAGCTGAATTTCAAATCACAGGCTTATATTCATGCACTTGTTCTTGCTCTGCGTCCGGTTCATAACTCGGACAAAGCAAAGAAAATGCCCCCTCGACTTGGAATTCCTACTTGGATAATTTGGAAGGTCGCCTCAACCTCAATTTCATCAAGTGCTCTCAAACCAACATGGCTGCTCACAGCATCAACAGCAAACAAACTAACACCTTTTTGTGCTGTGTATATATATAAGCATTTGCTTTAGATCAATCAACATACAGAATTATTTGCTTGTCTAATCTATAACAGTACAGTTTGTTAAATAGATATACGTCACTTAGTTTACAGTTAGCTGGCTAGATTGTTGCTAACAATAGGCGGTGTCCATGTTTAGTTCCCCCACTTTGTAGTTCAAAACACACAGAGGTCGAAAATGACGTAATTCTGATTTCCTATATCCGAGTCTGACGTAACGTAGTACGTTCGTGTTTCTATATCTAATGCGCAGTTGTAATCTAAGCATAATACTTGACTGATTTAAAAAGTTCCCATTTCACAAATAAAGATGTCTATTCATTGATATGTGAAGCTTTCCCTAAAAGAGATGTTTGTTTAACTTCTTTTGTACAGAGTCTCCATTGTCAGCGCTTTGTAGCAGGGAGAGATAAAGCTGTAGCTTTGAAGATTTCCATCATGGGAAAGTTTTAACAAGCTGTGTTTTTTTCTCCTTCTTCTTTATTAACTTACTGTGAACATGAGAGAAGGACGGCTTATAGTTATAATGTAAGTCATAACATTTATAGTTATAACAACTATCAATGGATAAAAATACACGGTTCATAAATAAATGGCAGGTTTCTATTGTATAATGTAAAGAAAGCACGTGTAAAGAAAGCAAAGTTCTTACGTGCTCTCAACTACACAGCTGTGTGAGGAAGTCTGAGTTATCAGCTCTCCTGTAGTTGCTACTTGTGACCTATTTTTAGCTCTCATATCTTTGTGTTTGACGTCTTCAACTTGACAACACGCAGGAATCTGAATGCGCTACCAAGAACTGTTTTTATATCAGTCTTCTAAAGCTGTATTTCCAAAAATACAGCATTCTTAACTAAATTACAAAATAGCCTAATTACTTTGAATTACTTTAAATCAGTTGAGAATCGACTTTTCGTTCAGATTGTACAGTAAAAGCCCTGTATTTGCTCCTTAATTAATCAAGTGTTCATCTTTAAAATGCTCAAAACAGCTGCGTAAACCACCACCACAAACACCATGTGAACAGACTGAAAAAACCAAATCGATCTAATGCACCAGACTCAACAAAGATCAATATATAATGGATATTTTTAACTAATCGGCACTAATCAATAGTGCAGTAGTGTTTATTATTATTATTATTATTATTATTATTATTGTTATTATTATTATTTAAATGAGAATTATTCTTATTGACTGAAAATGCTCAAATGTAGTGGATTAAATCAATATCTATCAGTGTTAATTTTAAGATGCGAAATTATTAATTATAATTATTAATTATAACTATCAGTGTTAATTATAAGATGGGAAACGTTGTAGGAGCATATTACTGTTTAAAATAAATGTGACATCAGACGCTTAAAAAAAAAAAAACAGCAGATGGTGTGCGAGCAGGATGTGCGTAAAATGATTTCAGATTTCAGAAAAATAAACAAAAATAAAAATCTCAGTGCTTGAAAAGTTAATTCTTGGTCCTGGTGGTGGTGGACTTTTGGTGTCTCTACAAACACACTAACAAAGCGAGGGTTGCTGTTGTACTAATGAGCCCCCTGAGTCCTGAAACCCCCCCACCCCCGGAGTACTCCATGACTCATTCGTCTTCTGCAGTCTGGGAGGCTTGAAGGTCAAATATGGCCTGTGGTGAACACTCATTATCCCATTACATGTTTGTTATGTGTGATAACGGGGTGCTCAACGCTGATACTTCGGTCTCAGTGGCGCTGCTTTCTCAGTTTATCATGACAGCTGTGTAGCTGACGCGCTGCTTTACAGCTGCAAAGCTTTTTCCTCTGCTATGTATTAGTCATGCAGCACAATTACAATAAGGAATCAATCGTAACGGTGCATGATGTTATACGTAAAGTAAAAAATTAAAAAATGATGGATTGTGATGTGGCCCAATACGAAGCCGAGTTGTTATTATCACCCCAGAATTAATTATTTTCCAGGTGTTCTGAAGTCTTTTATTTCACTTGGCAATATTCCAACAGTTACATTATGTTTTCAGCGTGTCTCTGCATGATTTATATGGAATTATTTACTGGAACCACGATGAACTAATGAATTCAAGTACTTCAGAACGAGGTCAAGGTCACAGCAAGGTCAAATGTCTAAAATACAGTCCCCTCCGAATGTACTGGAACGGCAAGGACAATTCTTTCATTTCTTCCCCCCTACACCGTGAAGACATTTGGGTTTGAGATCAATAAACGAATATGAGACTATAGATCATAATTTCAGCTTTCATTTCCGTATATTTACATCTACAGTGGCAAGAAAAATTATGTGAACCTTTTGGAATTTCATGGTTTTCTGCATAAATTTGTCAAAATGTGATCTGATCTTCATCTATGTCAGGGGTATTGGCAAATATAATAGTGTCTAAAATAATAACACACAAAGAAAATTCTGATCCCTCATGTCTTTATTGAGAACAACCAAAAAAACCTCATAGTGCTTGTGGAAAAAGTATATGAACCCTTGAGTTAATGACCTCAAAAATGCTAATTGGAGTCAGGTTTCAGCACACCTGGAGTCTGGTTAAGAAAATGAGTTTGAAGGTGTGGACTACAGCTACTTTGACTGATAAAAACCCCTCAAATTTTTGGAGTTTGCTCTGCTTCTTGCACACGCTTATGTGAACCATGCCTCGCCAAAAAGAACTTTCAGAGGATCTACGATCAAGAATTGTTGATTTACATAAAGCTGGCAAGAGTCACAGTGATTTCAAAGACTTTAGAACTTCACCAGTCTACAGTTAGGCAACCATTCTACAAATGGAGACACTTTGGGACTGTTGCTACTCTACCAAGAAGTGGGAGCCCAGTCAAAATGACACCAAGAGCACAACGAAGACTCATCAATGAGGTAAAGAAACAACCCCGAATGACAGCCAAAGATTTGAAGGCATCATTGGAACTGGCTAACATCTCTGTTCATGAGGCTACAATACGCAAAACATTGAACATGCTGGGCATCTACGGCAGGACACCACGAAGGAAGCCACTGCTTACTAAAAAGAACATTGCTGCACGCCTGAAGTTTGCAAAAGAGCACATTGACACTCCACTGCGATATTGGCAAAATGTTTTGTGTACTGATGAAACTAAGATTTAACTATTTGGAAAAACCACACAGCACTACATCTGGCATAGAAAGGGCACGGCATATCATCATGAAAACATCATCCCAACTGTAAAGTATGGTGGAGGAAAGAGCATGATTTGGGCCTGCTTTGCTGCATCAGGACCTGGCCAGCTTGCAATCACTGAGGGGAAGATGAATTCCCAAGTGTATCAGACAATTCTTCAGGATAATGTGAGAATGTCTGTATGTCTGCTGAAAGGTTAGGTGATGCAACAGGACAATGACCCAAAACACAGGAGCAAGTCCACCACAGAATGGCTTCAGAAAAGCAAAATCCGCCTTTTGGAGTGGCCAAGTCAGAGCCCAGACCTCAACCCAATAGAGATGCTATGGAATGATTGAAAGAGAGCCGGACTCATGACATAAAGAAAGCCATACAAATATTCCAAAGAATATGACGGAGCTAAAGCAGTTCTGCCAGGAGGAATGGGCTAAAATTCCTCCTGAACCATGTGCAGGTCTACAGGAAGTGCCTGGTTGAGGTTATTTCTGCCAAGGGGGGGGGGGTCATCCAGTTATTAATTCTAAGGGTTCACTTACTTTTTCCACTGCCATTTTGAATCTTGATTGAGTGTGTTCAATAAAGACATGAGGGATCAGAATTTATTTTGTGTTATTATTTTAGACACTATTATATTTGCCAATACTCCTGACTTAGATGAAGATCAGATCACATTTTATGACAAATTTATGGCGAAAACCATGAAATTCCAAAATGTTCACATACTTTTTCTTGCCACTGTACAGCGAGAGAAAAAAGTATTTGATCCCCTGCTGATTTTGTATGTTTGTCCACTAACAAAGAAATGATCAGTCTATAATTTTAATGGTAGGTTTATTTGAACAGTGAGAGACAGAATAACAACAAATAAATCCAGAAAAATGCATTTAAAAAATGTTAAAAATTGATTTGCATTTTAATGAGGGAAATATGTATTTAGTACCAAGCCATATTTGAATGTGTCATCAGCGGTGGAGCCTTTGTTATAAACATGCTTTTGATACCTTCCATATCTCTGAAATTTTTTATTGTATTGTGTATATATATATATCCTGATGCCCGACCTCTGGATGGAGCTCTCATCAACTGGAGGCATGGAGATTGCTTACAATGGTATGGCTTGAAGTACCATGGAAAGGGTTTTGAACCTCAATTCCACATTGACATTCTCGCTGTGGTTGCTGGGACTACGGTTACTGCGATAGCCTTAGGACTGCAATTACCACATACAATTTTGCACTCAAGTCTCCTTTGGTGAACAGTGGACTAGTTCAACAAACAGACTTCATATAAAAACCATAATAAACTTTCCTTTACTTTCACACTATCCGTTGTTACCCAGATGTGGATGGGTTCCCTTCTGAATCTGGTTCCTCTCAACGTTTCTTCCTCATATCATCTTAGGGAGTTTTTCCTTGCTACGATCGGTACCGGCTTGCTCAATAGTGATAAGTTCACACATTTGAAATCTATATCCTGTGTTTATATGTTTCTGTAAAGCTGCTTTCAGACAACGTCCATTGTTAAAAGCGCTATACAAATAAAACTGAATTGAATTGAATATTTATATAAGTGTGTCTCAAAAATAGATTGTGAATGGAAACCACAAAAAATTTAAAGAACATGAGTTCCTATAATTGGAGGCACTATATTAAAATACACAGATTCCATGCAGAAAATATTTGGGATTTTATTTAACATGCTTGCTGCTGAAAACGTTATTAGAGCTCTCTGGCTCATAATTCTTGTATAGATGTTCCTTTTTAAGTCCGGTGTTGCTGTGTGTGTAGAAAACATCAAGCACCACCATTTCAACGATTACTTCTGAATAGCACATCTTCTTCTGTCTCGGTTCCTGCGATCTCCTCCGTCTGGCTCACCTTCAAGATCAATCCCAGTCTTGTCTCCTTTTCTCGGAACTCTGCCTTTTATGCAAATGAAGCCGGGAGCATCACACTCCGGTGTATCCAACCAGGAAGTGCGTGACGCTGCAGACACAGAGAAACTCTGATTCAGTGTTATGCAGCTTGTCATCAGTCAGTCAGCAGCAAGCAGTTGAAGGTAAAAACAAGCAACTGGGGGTGGGAAACGATGCCCTGACGGCTCACTGACCCTTTTTTAGGCACTGCATGATGTGTGTCCTCGACACATGGACGCCACACTCTGGTCCACTGGGCTCAGACAACCTTTCAATGACATTGGCACACACCGGCTCTCTCAAGGTAAGCTTACTTATCTGCTGGGGGTAAATCTATGTCAGCTCAAGGGAACATGATCTGTGGAATGATCTGTCCCTTGTTCTTAAAGGGAACTGATGAGATGCGGGATCAAATAAATCAGTGGGCTTTATTGTTGAGTTGTTGTCAGTTGGTGTAAGTCATGAGCATGCCTTTACTCTGCCATGTGTAGAGTGCACTCTGTAGAAGTATGTAAAGAGATGTAGGAGCTTTGCGCTGATGAGCTTAATGACCTCTATTAAAAATTATTCAAGGAATTGTTATATTGTCTCTTGGATGCTTTGATGTTTCTTTGAAGTCCAGATCAAGGACAGATCCAAAAATCGGATCACCAGTGCAGCTAAGAGAAAAGGTAGGATTCCTAACAAAAGTGTCCAGCAGGGCATATTGAAGACTTTATGCTCTCTCTATGTGAGTGTTTTGTGCTACCTTTAGAGTCAATGTGATTGAGTTAAAGCAGGTCTACGCCTGACCACACCGCTCTCCTCTTGTTTTAGGAGGTGAAACAGACTCTCATTTCTGTCACCAGGGGGCAGTAGGCTGATGTCATTGAGGGAAATGTGTCAATGAGAACATTCTCTATGACAAGGACCTCACAATGTCGTACTCGAAAGCTTACTTAGATACTGCAGTGGCATTTAAATAAACCTTGGTTCATAAGTTGTTCAATTTATTTAAGCTAAGAACAGTTTTACAGATTGAACTGTTTTGAGGAGAAAACTGACAAAAAAACAAATAAATAATCAACAACAAAAAAACAACCCACAAACAGTTAAATGTAAAAGACTTACATTTACATTTATTCACTTGGCAGACACTTTTATCCAAAGTGACTTACAAATAAGCAAAGCGATATATCAAGCATGGAACAATACAAGTAGTTGTTGTTTCAGTTGTTTAATTAGGCAGGCACAGATATTGCAGTGCAGTGGATCTTGCTAGTTTCATTATTTGTGGATTTCGTTTACAGTTTTACGGACCAGAAATTAGCTCCACCCCCAGTCAGAATAGCTGGCATGACGACCTCTTCGGCTTCGTTTTCTTAAAAAGAAAGGTTACGATGGTATTGGTTGTTGGGAAGAGCTATGATTTTCAATATTTTATGTTCAATTTTCCCTCACTCTTAGCAGAAGGCTATAATTTATTGTTGTTGTTATTGTTGTTGTTATTATTATTATTTTATTATTATTATTATTATTATTATTATTATTATTATTATATTTATTTATCATTACAAATGTCTTCTTTAAAGGAAATTAAATCCAGCCAAGAAATTAGTTTCCTTAAACATTTAGAAACTCAAATATATACTCTTGATTAAAAAAAAAGTTTAATCTAGACCCCCAACAGAGTTATTAGGGGTTTTTTTTTTCTGGTGAAAGCCTTAAATATTCTTATGGGGTTTTTTTTCCCTATAAAAGAGAGTTCCAAGTAGACAGCAATTCCAACTCCAACCCCCCCAACAAATTTTTTTTTATAAAAAATCCAGGAGGAAATCTTGCACACCTAAAGGACTTTTTTGTTGATGTTGTAGGAAGTGTGTTGTCTTCCTGAGATTACACATATATCCCTGGATCTGTAGAGCACCTTTTAATTAGAGCAGCCAAAACACTGATTAGGATATCTCTCTATATTTTAACAGAATAGCTGAAAATGGAATTTGCTTCTTATTTGTAGTCCCAAGACTTGTTTGTTATCCAATCATTATTTATTTCATTTTACATCCATTTTCGGTCTGCTGAAATATCCAGCTTGGTCTGATCAGCTATCTGAACACAAGCTGCGTTGGTCAAACTGGTAGAACAGACAAGCTGTTGATGCTGGTAGGTGAAAACTGAAAGAGTTTCTGAATGCCCCATTGTATACAAGTTATTTATAAGAAAATAAGACAACAGTACAGCAATTTGAAAATCTCTGATTGATGGAAGCTGGAAAAACAGCTTACCAGCTGATAAAGATGATCTACCAGTTTGACCAGCTGTTTTGGTTCTGGTAGATGGTCAGGCTAAGCTGGGTTTCTCAGCAGGGTTGTATCTCCAGTGCAAAACAAAAAAAAAAAGCAAACTTTAGACACCATATTGGTGACCTGATATATTAGGATTGTGTGATTTTCATATTAACTGAAATGTTGCTTTCTTCGTTTAAAGTACCTATACTATATGGTGCTGCATAAAAACTTTGAGTTTTCCACTGAGCAGCACCAACCCTGAAGAGCGTTAAGCCTGAATGAATGAATGAATGAATGAGATTATGCATGAAGCAAGAAAGCAAATAGCAAAAAATCATTCTCTCTCTCTCTCTCTCTCTCTCTCTCTCTCTCTCTCTCTCTCTCTCTCTTAAATGGGTTCCCTTCAAGATTACCGGAGGCCAAATTTGATCCCCCGAACGCCATGGACCGGAATGAGCTTTCCCCCGGGTCTGGAGCTGTAGCGCAAAAGCCTGCGCTCGTGAGCAGTTGTGGCGCACCTTCGTCTCATTGCGCAAGCCGCTGCGACACCAGACTGTCCAACCAGTGCGGTCCGACCAAGCACGACATTATGGACAAGGCGGAGGACAGTGAAGAAGGGTCCAACTTTCAGCACCCTCGACTTAGACGAGCTGGTGCCACCGGAGGTGGAGGAGGAGCAGTAGCAGGAGGCAACACTAAGATGCAAAACTTTGCGTCGGGAGGAGGAGCCGCGCTTAAGAGCTCCTCCAACGACGAGATCCCGGCGGTCCAGGACACGCCGGAGCTCGAGCAAGTGGAAGTAGTCGCTCCCACGGACGCAGCCGCAGCAGCTAGGACGTTCGCGCCTGCGCGTCTGAGTGATGCGGCGGCACGCGACGACCCCGATCCTGGGAAATCGTCTCCTCTAGCGCTCACGGTAGACGCCTGTAATGTTCCAGGAGAAGGAGGTGGCCACGGCGCAGCTCCGATTTCCGCAATGAAGTGCAACAAAAACGGCGAGTGCAGGAGAGGCTCAGGCACGGGCAGCTTGCGCTCCATTATGTCCAAGCAGGACAAGCAGGATGCGAATAAACGCGCCACGAGCTCTTCAACTTCAGGCACGGACGCGCCCTTTGCTCCCGCGGGCCCTGGAGACTCATCCAGTCCCGCCGCCGTCCCGGACAAGAAGGACTCCAGGGTGTCGTTTTCCAATGCACCGAGTCGGAAAACCTCCGCTTCCATGCAGAGCCAGCAGCCCAGGAACTCCGTGACGTTCCTCAAATCCGAGGACGGAGCACAGATCACATCCGAGGATGCTGAGACGCGCGGGAGCCAAGCGAGCTTCATGCAGAGGCAGTTCAGCAGCATGCTGCAGCCGGGGGTTAACAAATTCTCTTTACGAATGTATGGCAGCCAGAAAGGGGTGGAGAGAGAGCAGGAGCGCGTCAAGTCAGCTGGAAAGTGGATCATTCACCCTTACAGCGACTTCAGGTAAGACATGGAAAAAAAAGTTATGTGTTAGAGTGTGTTGGTATGCAATCACTCCCTGGTGTACCATTATCAACCAGGGAATTCAGTGATCAAAGCATTTCTAGCCACAAAACAAAATTGGAAGTTGAATGAAATCTGGTTTAAGAGATGTGTTCCGGTGTGCTGAAGCTGCTGTTTTATAGTAAAGTCAGATGCTAGTTTTCAGCACCACAAGCAGCGGACAGCGCCAAAACAGGCAGACATGTCACATTTAAACACTATTTAGTAGCCTATGTATCTCTATTGCTCATGATGCATTTTTAATTATTATCCATGTATCTCAAGAACTGACCTTTCTTTTCTCAGCCCTAACATTTTTTGTGTTTCATTGGCTAGTTAAGTTGATTCCATTCCCAAGCTTTGACACTGCATACTTAACCGGTGTTGCAGTTTAAGCTTAACACTATATGGTGCATGAAGGATCCACAATAGGGTTGCCAGATCGGGCTGGGTGTCTCCTTCAGATTTACTCAGAGGCAGGTTTTTAGACATGGTGTGCTTGGTTGGTCATAGTGGCTTTTTTTTGGGGGGGTGTTGATGGGGCAGGGACACACATACAGATGGCACAACGGAATGATGTCCCAATAATGATTGGGGATTTCTTTATATTATTGTACAGGCTTTATAGTTCCTAATGCTCTACCGGTACACGTACACTACAGTCATATAAATCAGCAAGAGCTAGTTCATTAACTGTGCATGAATTGGACAGGAGTAAAAGAGGTGTGATTTGAGGTTAGAAGTGAAGCAGCAAGCCTTTTTTTTTCTTTTCTTGAGTGACAGCAGCCTTGGGTCTTGTAGACCAACCCAGTCTGTGTGTATTATATCGATCAGACATACACCATCTTCCTAGTGTTAGCAATATCACAGCTTTGAAATCTTTAAATCAGGCGACTGATTATGAAATTCTGCACTGAAGAACACCATTCGAATCCCTTGTATATTATTGAAAATAGAAATAAAGAGAGATTCTTTGAGTGTTGTTGGCTCAGGTATCCACACAAACGACTCTTGGCGCATAATGAACAGGTGTGTGTGTGTGTGTGTGTGTGTGTGTGTGTGCATGCATTTGTGTTTTAGAGAGCTGCGATTTTCCTCCTTCCGAGACTTTTCGCCGTCACGTGCAATTATGACGCACAGGTTTGTGCGTTCGTCTTTTACCGCGTGCGCTTTTTCGTGACGTTTGCTCTGCGGTACCACCTTAAAAATAATAATACAAAAAAAATAATAATAATTAAAAAGTAAGAAAGTGAGACGCTCGAACGTTTTTTTTTCTTTTTCTTCTCCCAAGCATTAGGTTAAGAAAAAGAAATAAGCCTCAAGAAGCCAATGTGGTCACGGATTACATCAGCCTGGAGTTATGAGTCAGCAGTGCGCCTCGGGAGTGGGAGCGGTGACCTTGAGCTTGCTCCACGCGCCGCACGGAAACTCGTCACTTCCGCCAATCCGCAGACACTCCGGTGCACGTGCTCACTCAGCGCCACTTAAACACTGTTGTGTTACCCTGCTGCCAGGGTCATTTCAGGTTATTCATGCGTAGTCAAAACAAAAGCAGGCTCGATAGTTTAGTCTGCTTACAGTTTAAATATTAGGCTTACATCAAACATCCAGTTTAACCAGCTCAATTTCATTTCTTATTCAGTAAATAAACCTATAATATATAGTGAAAATATACGGATTCTTTTTCTTTAAAAGAAATATAATGCACCATGTTGTTGAGTGTAGCACAAATGATGTACAGTACTGTGCAAAAGTCTTAAGCACATGTAAAGAAATGCTGATGAGCAAAGATGCCTAAGATCAAAGAAAAATAATGAAATACAATGTTTGTACATTACAAAAATACCGTGAAGACCAGTAAGCAGTAATAAATGTCAATATTTGGTGTGACAATCTTTTGCTTTAAAGTGCCAATGAAATCAAAATGGAAGTTTTGTGGTTTTTAGTGTGAATATATTAGCCTTAAGGTTGTCTATAAGCTGGTGTGCTCCAAAACAATGTCAAAATTTGCATTTAGGAAATATATCCATTCAAAATGTACAGTATCTCTCTCTACCACCAATACAGAGAAACAATTTTGATGACATCATTCTGCACTTCAGCTCCTCATCAGATTTTCTGTCCAATCAAATGCTCTCTAGAATCTGAAAACATTCTTAAAATCACCTTGCCTAATACTTATTGGCTATTTAAAAAGGGGTGGAGCCACTCAATTTGTTCTGCTCTGACTTCTTGTTTCAGTAGAAATTATGTCAATACATCGAATAACACTGCACATTTCAAGGTACTGAAAGGGAATTAGAAAAAAAAGAGTAGTCTCGGGTACATTTTGTGCAGTTTTATAAGGTAATGAGATGTAGGTTTTATTGAGCATTTTACAGAAGCAGCCACGGTTGTTCTGGCGACTTTGACTGTCGCACTTGCTTCTTATTTTTTCAGCAAAACCCAGCAGCCTTCATTATGTTTTTTGTTTGAAAAGTGTCTCATACCATTTAATATGCTGCTTTCTTTACTGACATACAAACAAATGTTGAGAAATCTGAAATGTTTTTGTACTACTCGATATTGTGGAAGTCATAAAATAAAAATCTATAACAAAGTTTGTACAAAAAAATAGGATGCCTAAGATTTTTGCACGACACTGTATGTGATAGCAATTTAATTTGATTTAATTCATCTTTCATATTTTTGGATAGAGTTAGTGTACACTATACTATATAGCCAAAAGTTTGTGGACACCTAACCACCACACTCGTATGTCCGTTTTGAACATCCCATTCCAGATTTAGTCTCTCTTTGCTGTTATAATAACCTCCACACTTCTGAGAAGGCTTTCTGCTTGATTTTGGAGTGTGGCTGTGGGGATTGGTGTCCATTCAGCTACAAGAGCTTTAGTAATAGAATCAGGTCATCCTGTAATGTAATCCCAAAGGGGTTAGGGAGGGGGGGGGGAGAGGAGGATGGAGGTGATTTAGTTTTTTCTCCCCAAAACCGGAAAAAAAGACGCTTAAAGAGGGGGGGGGGGTGGAGGGGGTGGGGTTGGGGGGGGGGGGTTTTTTTTTTTTTTTTTTTAAAAAAAAAAAAAAAAAAAAAAATAAAAAAACCAAAGTTTGGGGAAGAACCACATATGGGTGTGATGGTCAGGTGTCCACAAACCTTACTATATTATGTTCATTTATTTGAATAAATGGATGAATGTAAGTCTATGTGTAGAGTTTTATGACCTGAATGTTTGAGTTAATTAAACCAAAATGGGAGTGTGTAGGGTTTGCTGCCAGTATAATTATAACACAAATAATTAATCATTGCTCAATAATGAATTATAACACTATACAAATGCCATCGCTGACCACCTGGACAGTTTATCTAAATTTAACAAAAACTGAATGTTACGAAATGAGTCATTTTTATTTCCTGATTATTATTGACAATCATATGTCTTAGTTTCAGGTTCAAGAAGGCACAAAGATCAATTCAGAATAGAAAAGTGTGAAAAATCTAAATCTCAGATTTTTGCTGATATACGCAGAGCAAAAATACGTTACTGTATGCTGAAAGCTCTTTATCTCAAAGTAGACACTATGACATCTCTCTGTCATCCTGTTACAACTGTGCAAATACTACATTATTTATTCTATTTATAATCCTGTGTGACTGTGAGAAATAGATCTATTAATTATACGACCATTTACCCTTCCTTTAAGTCAAAGTTAAAAATCAAATGCTTTTGTAGCAATTATTTACTCCATGTCCAAAACATTGTACCTGGAGATTTCGTGCTGAGTTAACAGAAGATTTCATGAGCATATAAATATTACACCATTGTGTGTTTGACCATAATGGAGGCTATAAAAAAAACATCACTTTTGCACTTGTCATACTAGCACTGATCATTTGTCTTGTTTTGTGTCCTGCTCTCCCTTCTCTCCAGGTTCTACTGGGACTTTACAATGCTTCTCTTCATGGTGGGCAACCTGATCATCATTCCAGTAGGCATCACGTTCTTCAAGGAGGAGACCACCACGCCTTGGATCATCTTCAATGTTATCTCCGACACGTTCTTCCTAATGGACCTGGTGCTCAATTTCCGCACGGGCATCATCATCGAAGACAACTCCGACATCATCCTGGATCCCACGACCATAAAGAAAAAGTACCTGAAGACATGGTTTGTGGTGGACTTTGTCTCGTCCATCCCCGTGGATTACATCTTTCTCATTGTGGAGAAGGGAATAGACTCGGAGATGTACAAGACAGCGCGGGCCCTGCGCATCGTGCGCTTCACGAAGATCCTCAGTTTGCTGAGGCTGCTGAGACTCTCCCGGCTCATCCGCTACATACACCAGTGGGAGGAGGTAGGCTGCTTTCTGAATATAAGACAGATTATAAACACATGGGATTTTTTTTCAGAGGCTCACATTCAATCTACTTAAATAAAAATACTTAAATAATCCAGATGTCAGAAGGCAGGTTAGGCTAACATCTGATTTGGTTTAAAGCTGAGAGAAGGGATAGGGGGGTACTTTAACATGTCTCAGTTTAACAGCGAAAGCCAAGTTTAGTACACCAAGTTTAGAAACTGGCTGCAGAAAGACACCAGGGCATCATGCATAAACCTTTAGAAAAGTTGTGTGTAGATGTTCAGTAAGCCAAACCAAGTGAAAAACTCCTGGCAGATTTATAAAAGTTTCAATAATGCAACTTTTTTGCACTCATATATGTATACTGATAAATGCCAGTTACTTGTGCATTACAAAATTAAAGTTCACAACACAGCTAATTTATATTTAGTGACCCTAAATATAAAACTACATAAAAATGCAAAATTCTCAGAGCTAATGGTGACAAAATTATGTATATGATGTAATAATATATGGTGAAGCATGCCCTAAAATCTTCCAGTATTGCTGCTCAGCCACTGCAGCATATCACTACCGCAGGCATAGACTAACTCTAAGTCCTTTTAAAGGGTGCCAATTATTTTGCCCTCATTGAACGGCCAGTCTTATTTGTCTTTATTTATGTATTTCATTTGGATCACTTTCCCTAATGTCAATAAAATGACCGAGTTACAATATTTCCATTAAATCCGTGCAATTGAAGTAAACCAACCATTTAATCTTATGTAACAACATAATGCACATATACAATTGCAGAACTGTAACTCATGGCCAGTTATACAATTTGAAGCCTTATGGCACATTCACACATACAGCGACAAAGCGATCAGAGATCATTCATGTTCAATGAGAGCTGGCAACTTCTGGCAACATGATTGACAGCACAGCAACAAAGTTGAGAAATACATGAGTCTGTGAAGGGTTACAAAGCTATTTCAAAGGCTCTGGGACTCCAAAGGACCACAGTGAGAGCAACGACTCATCCAGAAAGTCACAAAAGAACCAAGGACAGCATCAAAGGAACTGCAGGCCTCTCTTGCATCAATAAAGGTCACTGTTCATGAATCCACTATCAGAAATACACTTTGCAAAAATGGCATCCTTCGAGATGAAAACCTTTTTGTAGAATGTTCTGTGGACTGATGAGTTGAACGTGGAACTGTTAGGAAGACAGGGTCTGTTACATCTGGTAAAAAGCAAACACAGAATTCCACAAAAAGACCATCATAGCTACAGTGAAGCATGGTGGTGGAAGTGTGATGGTGTGGGGATGCTTTGCTCCTTCAGGGCCTAGGCAACTTGCAATAATTGAGGAAACATGAATTCTGCTCTCTACAAGAAAATCCTAAAGGAGAATGTCCGGTCTTCAGTCCAAAAGTTGAAACTCAAGCACAGCAAGACAATTATCCAAAGCATAGGAGTAAATCCTAGTCCTAGAAGTAAGTGAAAGACTGATCTCCGGTTATCGAAAGTATTTGGTTGCAGTTATTGCTGCTGAGGGTGGCACAACCAGATTTTAAGTTTAAGGGGGAAATTAGTTTTTCACATGGGTGTTAGGTGTTGGATAACATTTTTTTGGTTCAATAAAAAAAAGTGCTGTGTGTTTACTCAGGTTGCCTTTGTTTTTACGTTGTATTTCATGTGAAGATCTAAAAGTATTTAGTATGAGATATACACAAAAACAGAAGAAATCCGGATGGGGGCAATACTTTTTCACAGAACTGTCCCTCCATAATGTTTAATGTTAGCAGCAAGAATTAAAATTTTTTTTGTCAAAAGTGGAATGCTAGTTGCGCCATCCACTGATAAATGGTACTCTGGCAACCAGTATTAGGAACGCCTACAAAAGGGCCTTCATAGTACATCGACTGGCAACTTGCAGCGATAAAATCACTTTGTTGTGTGAATGTACAGTAGCTTTACATTAATGAGTCTCCTTATACGTGTATTTACACACACTCAGGAACTCTCATAGGACACAAACATTTCTTGCAAACTAACTGAATTTGCATGAATCCTGCATTTCTTGTATAACTGCTCCTGTGAATAATTTATGAATGCATTTGAATCCAGATTAAGTAAATGAAGGATCATTATTAGTAAATGTAGAATCATTGGGTGTTAATATTTCTTTGTGTTGTGGAATGTGAGCACCATAAGAGTGTAGTTTATATCACAACCCCCACGCATCACTTCCTTTTGATGCATACAGAAGATGCCCTTTTGATGATCCTCCAGAGGATTTTTTTTATAAACAACTCTCATTCATTTTGCCCTCCACATACCTAGCAAAGGTATAATGTACAGTAAGAGCAAACAAGACTATCAATCCATGCTGAGTTTTATGGACTCTCTTTCTTAAATGTTAATTGTGATATTGAACATCCTGGACACTTCGACAAAAAAAAACAAAAAAAAACAAACAACAACCCATAAGCATCCAGCAACTTATAAGCATTTCCATAAGGATTAAGTACAAAATTTTACTAACACATCAACTGCTTCCAGTGAGTTTGTAATTAAAAAAAGTTATCAAAAATATCCACAATATCTCAATATCTCTTATTTAAGGGCATTTCTTACTGACAGTCAAAAGTCCATGTGTTCAGTTGGGTTTATTTTATCGCAGCCTCTTTCAGTTGCCTTTTGTTTTGGGGGGTTTCTCTCGTCAGTCTCCTCTTCAGGAGGTGAAATGCATGCTCAAGAGTAAAGGTCTGTTGATTGACTTGGCCAGTCTAAAACCTTCCACTTTTTCTTCCTGATAAAGTCCTTTATTAAGTTGGCAGTGTGTTTTGGATCACTGTCTTGCTGCATGATAAAGTTCCTCCTGATCAATTGGGATGCATTTCTCTGTAAATTTTCAAACAAAACATTCCTGTAAACTTCTGAATTCATTCTGCTGCTACCATTATAAGTTCCCTCATCAAAAAAGATTAATAAGCCTGTTCCAGCAGCCATGCAAGCCCAAGGCCTGACACTGCATCCACCATGCTTGCCATCCTTTCTTTCTCCACACTTTGGCCTTTCCATCACTTTGGTATAGGTTAATCTTGGTTCCAGGAATTTGTGGCTCATTTCTGTATTTCTTTGAAAAATTCCAATTTGGCTTTCCGATTCTTACTGCTCACGAGTGGTTGGGATCTTGTGGTATGGCCTCTATATATTTCTACTCTTGAAGTCTGAACGGTGGATTGTGAGATCTTCATAATGCCTCTGATGCATTTCCCCTCTTTTCTCAGCTTCAAAATAGCTTGCTTTTGTCCCATAGAGAGCTCTCTGATCTTCATGTTGGCTTATCCTTTTTAATGCAGTCTTCATAGGTGAAACTGAAGGCTCAAATGAAGAATATATGTTCAGAGCTATTTATTGTTTAAACAGTCAATCTAACAGGACACACCTGGGAAACAAGAAATGCCTCTCAGTCATGTGTTCTAATATTTTTGCTCACCTTAAAAATTATAAAAATCTGATACCAAATGTTCTATGTTGTTTAAGATATCTACATATAAATACATGGTAATAAAAACTGAAATTGCCCACTGAAACTTTTTTCTCACATCCGTATGTCTGTAGTGTACAGCAGAAATAAATGAATTGCTCTTCCAATAGTTTTGGAGGGGACAGAACAGTACATTGTTTGTGACTGAGTTATATTCACAATAATTAGAGGTAATTAAAGGACTGCAATCAGGCCAAATCATGTGACAGAAATAAGATGACAGACAAGTTATTGATGATTTATTGATTTCAGAGGTATGAGGCTATTCATATTATTGAGCAGATGAGGTGAAGGCAACATTACGTTTTACAGAAAGGTTAAAAAGGAGATGAAGAAGTTTATTCTATGAACAAAAGTCAGGCAGTGAGAGAGAGCACAAAGAGATCAACCGAGCTCAAATTTGCTGCCTAGAGTCATTGCTATGTAATTGAAAAGAAATAAAAATTTTCACAAAGCTTTCAGAGATGCTCAAATGATCCCAGGACTCTTGCGTGATGGGACAATCTCACTTGCACTTGAGATTTGTTCCACTGGCCGTTTGGTCTGAATGTGAAACTCAGCTCTTTGCCCAGTACAGTGTGTCATTTGTGTAGTGCCACAGTCAGACTCTTGTTTTTGCCCATTGTATTCTGGCAACTGAGACCCTGCATGGCTGCTGTCATCATTGTTTATGTCTCCCCAGTGTTATTCTAATCCCTAGATACACTTGAGTGCTACTCCTAGGCAGCACAACACACAAGTCAACATGTTTGGATCAATCAAAGCACCAGGGGCGGATCAAACAGCCTCCGTTAATGCAATAATGAGAGAGCGCCAATGATAATTATCCCGTAACTGATCATTTGCCTGCAATGAACCATCAGTGTATGTGAGAGCACAGAGCTTGGACATTTTCCCTCACTCACTACAATAGGAATACAAATACAAATTGGCGTTTTTGAAAATGATTTCCATAGATATCAGATGTTCTGTAAAACATTTTTCGTACCACTTTCTATGATTGCCATATATATAATGACCTTTGAATAGATTCATAACATTGTACAATATTGTTGTAATTGTTTCTGAAAAGGCATTACACTTTACAGCGATGATTACAGTGCATTTATAAACTCGTTACGGAACGCATTATAAGTAGTGTTTATAACACATGATTATCACTAATACCAATTTCGCCCATGTTTGCTTCCTGTGTTAACTATTATTATTTAATTATTTGGTTAACTATTATAATTACTATTATTATTATTGAAAACATTCTGAAGTTATTGCAGAAGCTGTAAAGATGTGTAGAAAAGAAGTGTCATGTATTTTCATCATTATTACAACATGTATAATGCATAATGAATATATTATAACATGTTATGAATGTCTTCATAGTTCATTATAAATAGAACTTCATAGAAAGAGCTATATGCTTTCTTTAATTAAAAAAAAAAAATATATATATATATATATTCTAACGTACCAAAACGTTCTAAACAGCAGATTTTCCCTTTTGATATTTGGAGATTATTTCATCTGCCAGTTAAGTGATAAACTTTAATCTTTTAACTGATAATGCCTTATTCTTTTTCTTGCAGTAAGCTACTACTGCCAATTATATATAGTTTGAATAAAAAAAGACTATAATTTCCAGAACACTGATTTATTATCATTATTTTAATGAATGCCCAAAGCAACATTTGTTAGTTTAGTTTAATATAACGTGTAATTCTCTGTAAATATTATTAACATACTTTACAACTTTTTACTGTAAAATTTATTAATTGAATATGATTTTCACTTCTATGCTCAGTAGCAGTTAGAACTTTCACAAAGTTTGGATTAAAACCAATGCCAGGGCGCTCGATTCTGCAGTAGGCTACGGACTGAAATATTGCCAAACGCTGTTTAGGTTATGGGCTTAAACTGCAAAATATAGCGTGAAAACAGTATTTTGTAGTGTTTCTGTCTAGAGACCACAACTGTGCTGCACAAAAATACTTCAAATCAAGTTTATGTGCATAGAACTATAGATTATAAATAATGGTTGATAAAAAAAAAATTTCTGCACCAATAGTCATGTCTCTGCAACCCCAAGGTTAAGAATGGACCAAAATGCTCTTATTAGCATCCTCAATTTAACTGTGTGTAGTAATACAAAAACAGTCAATTGTTATCAATATTTGTTTTAGGAACTTCTAGTAATATGTTGGAAATAGTTAAAACGTCACAGAATGCTCCATAATACTACTGTTATTTATGATAGATTTGTAATATTGGGGCATTATAGTAAATCTCTGCTGTAAAAAGAATGGTCCATTTTTTTTGGTCTAATATATAAATATGAAAGTAAATATATATCTTACAACATAAAACATTTATTTATTACTCAACTGTGATACCTCTGGCTATATAAAACCTCTTTCACCGTTAAAGCAGATATTATGCTGAGCTGAACAAAGCATTTTGTTTCAGAAATGGTGCTGGCAAGCAGCTGATGATCATCAATCATGTTTCAGAGCCAGCAGTCAGAACAACCCAGTGTTGATGATCACCATTTGAGTGTAATCCAAGAATTGTAGCTAAAATAAAACCATAGGCAAATATGGCTGTAAATCCTAAATATCTTATTGATATTTTGGTTTAAAGCTACAATAACCCAGTTCAGAAGTGTTGTATAGCAACAATCAGAATAGCTTTTATTTCCACTCAGGGTAATGTATGGAACCCAGACGTGGGTGTATTTCAGCTGTTGAAGTAATATTATTCGTAGCAGAGGTCATATTCAGTTTTAACAGAGGCAAATCTATAACTGTTGTTCTGAATCTGAAAAAGCATGTACCTTTTGTACCTTTTATCAATATGCATATAATGCACCTTTAATTCTTTACTCTAAAAGGCCATAACAGACCAAATAATGTAATAATCTGAAATCTGTTTTTAAAAGGTACACGTTCTATACATTTCCAGGTGAACCAATTAAAGGTGTGAAGGAAAGGTACAGTTTAGTATCCTTTTTTTTTGAGTCTGCAAGGCTAGGAAACAAGGAGAACTGCGAGACAGCATCAATAATCTCTGGTCTTAAATACAGTATGTTAAATATGGCATGTTAGTGGGTGTGGATCATTTGGAGCAGTGTTGCAGGGACTTTAAACAGCTCAGTGTCACTGCTGGGTTGAGAAACAGTCCACCATCCAAAAATTTTCCACCAGTAACAGTCAGAAACTGAAGCTGATGGAAGGTAGATGATTAATACAATCTGTGTGTAGAAAATGCACGACGAGCTACTGTCTCTATCTCCATACCTACAATGTGGACAAATAATGTAGGCTCGGTTAATTAAGTGGACAGTAAGTATACACAGTGTTGAAAAGAAACAGCAGAACCATATCATGCTGATGATACAATATCTGGTTACCAGTAGTGGTCTTTTTCCACTGATAACAAGCTTTATATACAGTAGCATACATTCAGATGGACTAAAGTTAGTAATTGTATACCTACATGGTAGATTTACTTGATAGCTGAGCCATTGACAGTAAATGCAAATATACTAGGAACTGAGTGTATACACATTAGGTAATACAAATACATTATTCGGAATGAACAGATTATGAATGAACATCTTATTTGTCCTAAATCAGTACAAATACACATATGAATAGGAGATGCACTTTTTTCCTCAGATGTCTGGTTGAGATTAGGGATGTGCTTCAGGACTTGAATCTCATTGGCTAGAAAAAAAAAAGTCAGTGTAAGGTTTTTACTTTCATTCAGGTGCAATTAAGCAGTTAGATATGAAGCTCACAGGACCAAGAAAGTCCATGGTCTTTAACATGAACATCCAGTGTTACGTGTTGCAATTACAGCGTTCAATCATTCATTCATCCTTAGTAACTGCATAGATGATAATTAGTCTATTAGTGATCACCAGCCGTGTGTGGTTTGGACCGCCCTGCCTGCCAGCCATGCGCTGATACTGTCCAAAACACTAGGACAGGACAAAGGACAGTTCCCTTTCAGCACCCTAGCGGCAGATGCACAAGGAGCGTGTTTTGTTTGTATTTTGGCTGCGTATCTCCGACATCACACTGCCCAGTCAGGGTCATGGTGATTTAAATTTGGCTATGAGTTTGTGCATATGTTCAGAAATACACTAAATGCGAAAAAGTATGTGGACACCTGACCATCACACCAATATGGGGTTCTTCCAGAAACTGTTGCAACAAAGTTGGACAGTTATCTAGAATGACTTTGTATGCCGTAGCATGAAGATTTCCCTTCACTGGAATTAAGGTGGCCCAAACATGTTCCAACATGGCAATGCCACTGTGCACAAACCGAGGTCCATGAAGACATGATTTGTCAAGGTTGGCGTGGAAGACCTCAAGTGTTCTACACAGAGCCATGACTGCCTGTGAAATGAACTGGAACACTGACTGCAGCCCAGGCCTCCTCACCCAACATTAGATCCTAATCTCACTAATGCTGTTTTTGTTGAATGACCACAAATCCCCACAGCCGCACTCTAAAATCTAGTGGAAAACCTTGCCAGAGGAATGGAGGGTATTATAACAGCAAACGGGGACTAAATCTGAATGGGATGTTCAATAAGCAGATGGGTGTCTACAAACTTTTGGCCGTATACCATGCAAGGAACTAACTAGAAAATAATGCAGCATCAAAGTAGTAGGGTTCATAAATGAAAATAAATAAATAATTTCCAAAGTAAAACAAAAACTTTTCTATTTAAGCCAAGTACACTTCAGGTTTAAATTTTAATAAAGATACAGATATTTGAAGCAGTAAACAGATACAGATAATGGCATTGCATTTACATTAATATACATGCAAACAAGACACATTGAGGCTAATTAAAGCAAGCAGGTGTCGACAGTGATCAAACGAGAGTAACAGCTGTGAGGACAACCTGCAAGCAAGAAGGTTCTGTAACATGACATGACCCAGTAGTAGAGCCTTCCAGAATATAACAGTTACAGAACTGCATACATTTTGAACTCACTCATTTATTTGCTACGTTGATGTACTCTTAACAGGTTTCAGTAATTGAGGTGTTTTAGTATGAGTCTCAAGTAGAATGGTAAATTACATGCTGGATTCATTTGGGGGCATTAGTGATTATCATTCAGAGCACATTGGCAGGGCTGTGCTCTGCTGTAATTACTTTAACTGTATAATCCTGTGTCCCGCCACCCCGAGCCTTCCGCTCCTCCCTTCCGCTCAGACACTCAGCTCTGACCTCTGAGAACCTCTGATTGGCCACTCGAGCCAGCAGACAGTGCAGGATCCAGGTGGAAATGGGGGATGGTGGTGACACCAAGGATATGTAGATGTAATGAAGGTGCTTATAACATATGGAGTTACGAAGAGGAAACAGAATTAATTCAAATCGCTGATGAGGTGGTTCAGCTTGGTGAGTCAGTAGTGAGTCAGAACAGAAGATTGTGCAGAAAATGCAGAAATTTGAATATTACAAGATGGATGAAGGATGCAATTTATATGAAATACAATATGGTGTTGGCATATTATCAGGTACACTTACACCTGTCCATGTATTCTTACTGACCGAAACCATCTGCTGGTATATTTATCACACCCTTCTGCCCTTTTGAATGGAAAGCGGCCATCAAAGGACCGCTACTTCACTGATGATTAACTGTAATATGCATTATTATTATTACAAAATTAGTTGTGATATATTTAATTGGGTGGCATGGTGGCGCAGTGGATAACGTTGTCGGGTCACACTTCCTGGATTCTTGGTTCAGTCCAGGTCTTGGGTTACTGTCTGTATGGAAGTTGCCAGACTCAGTGTTGTGTTCCTCCAGGTTCTATGGTTCTCTCAAATCTGGTTAGGTGTGAATGTATGTGTGCATCATACCCAGGGTGCTTTACTATTCAAAGCCTAAAATAATTTGCTTTGATAACACAAATGGATGGAAGTCGAATTGAGAATGGATGTTGTGTTTACTGACTACATAAATTTTTATAGAAATTTATGGTCGAAGAAACTAGCAATTAGAAGTGATAAGCTCAAATGTGTGGCAGAATGGGAAATACCTTCAGATTTCTTGCTGTGACTAAAAAAGGTTTTGGCCAAAATTGGGTAACATACTTGCTAGCCTTGTGTAAAGCCTTGCTAACTAAGTGCGATTTCCTCAAACATACAGTAAGTCTGATAAAAAAAAGTTTGCAATCAATTCTGATTGATTACAGCTGTCAAGATATCAATAATGCTCCTTCCAGTTCCCACCCACTAGATAGCTCTCTCCAATCATCCGACAGCTAGCAACCAGAAGAATGAAGTCTAACAAATGCTTCCTTTGAGACACGAGAAGCCAGCAATACATCCATCCAACCATCCATCCATCCATTTTCTGTAGTGCTTATTTCACACAGGGTCATAGGGAGCCCGGAGACTATCCCAGGGGACTTGGGGCACAAGGCAGGATACACCCTGGACGGGGTGCCAATCCATCACAGAGCAGATAACTTAGAGATGCCAATCAACCTACAACACATATCTTTGGACTGTAGGAGGTAACCAGAGTACCCAAAGGAAACCTCTGAAGCACAGGGAGAACATGTGAACTCCACTCATGCAGGGCAGAGGCAGGAATGAAACCCCCAACCACGGAGGTGCAAGGCAAAAGCCATCGTGCCCCTGAAGCCAGCCAACCACCTCTTTTCGACCTGCCTCTCATGCAGTATCACTTGGTAGTGTAATACACTCAGAGGAAGGCGCTATCTACCCTCTTCTGCATATTCGGACTTCCACAGTTGGCTAGCATCACTGTGATTGACAGGGGAGAGTAGAGTACGCCATCCCTTCCATCAAGACAGCATGGCCAATGTTGCTCTCTTGGCTCCCAGAATGTTAACGATCTTCCTTTTTACTTTTGAGGGTATCCAAATGCTAGCATTTGAAATTCACAGAAAAAGCACAAATAATTATGATTGGGTAATTAATGATAAAGGCACTATTTTTCCAGTATGTACTAAGTATGTACAGACAAAGTATGCACAATATATACAGCTATAGTGGTACACCTACAGTATACAGCGATCAGCTATAACATTCAAACCACCTACCTAATATTTTGTAGGTCCCCCTTGTGCCACCATAACAGCTCTGACACATCGAAGCATGGACTCATGGACAAGATGTGCTGTGGCACCAAGACGTTAGCAGTAGATCCTTTAAGTCCTGTAAATTGTGAGGTGGGGCCTCCATAGATTAAACTTGTTTGTCCAGAACATCCCACAGATGCTTGATCAGATTGAGAACGTGGGAATTTGGAGGCAGAGTCAACACCTTGAAGTCTTTTTCATGTTCCTCAAACCACTCCTGAGCCATTTTTGTAGTGTAGTAGGGTGCATTATCCTGCTGAAAGAGGTCATTGCTATTAGAGAAGACCGTTTCCATGAATGGGTGCATTTGGTCTGCAACAATGTTTAGGTAGGTGGTATGTGCCAAAGTAACATCCACATGAATGCCAGGATCCCAGCAGAACATTGCCCAGAGCATCACACTGCCCCCTTATTCCCATAGTGCACCCTGGTACCATCTCTTCCCCAGGTAAGCGACGCACATGTACCAGGCTGTTCATATGACGTAAAAGAAAAAGTGATTCATCAGACCAAGCCAGCTTCTTCCATTGTACCGTGGTAAACAGTTTTTTGTTGTGCTCAAGCTTAGTGACGTTCTGCACAAATCAGAAGAATTAGTTTACCACTTGCAACGCCTAAAATAATATCGTGCAATTATCTTCCTTTAAAGCATCAAATGAAGTTCGCTGATTACAAATTTAGCTTCGGTGAGGCTCTGATTCATTCTGGGAATTATGCAATTCATCGTGTTGTTTATAAACCTGAGTATGCAGTATTATGTTCTCACCTTTATAAAAGTGGGCCTGTGGAGTTGTTTTTATTTCTTTATTTATTTCTTTTATGCTGAAGTATATACTTATTTGTATTCTGACTCAGTGGCGCCAACCTGCTGAAGCTTGATTATACCTTTGCAGCAGATTCATCAACTCCCTCCTGACCTGCTTACATTCCTTTCAGCAGTTGTGAGAAACAGTTTGCAAACAAAGCAACTGTTTGGATGATTGTGTATTTATTTCTGGAGTGGCTGAAAGATATATAAGACAAAGCTTTTATATATATATATATATATATATATATATATATATATATATATATATATATATATATATATATATATATATAAAAGTCTGTGGACCCTTTGGAATTTCATGGTTTTCTGATAAATTTGTCATAAAATGTGGTCTGATCTTTATCTACGTCAGGGGTATTTACGAATATAATGTGTCTAAAAGAATAACACAAAAAAAAATCTGACCTTTCATGTCTTTATTGAGAACAACCAAAAGTGCTTGTGGGAAAATTATGTGAACCCTTGAATTAATGACTTCAAAAAAGCACACCTGGAGTCTGGTTAAGAAAATGAGTTTGAAGGTACTACAGCTACTTTGACTGATAAAAACCCCTCAAACTTTTGGAGTTTGCTCTGCACAAGAAGCACATGCTTATGTGAGCCATGCCTCGCCAAAAAGAGCTTTCAGAGGATTTATGATCAAGAATTGTTGATTTACATAAAGCTGGCAAGGGTCACAAAGTGATTTCAAAGACTTTAGAACTTCACCTGTCTACAGATAGGCAAACATTCTACAAATGGAGACACTTTGAGACTGTTGCTACTCTACCAAGAAGTGGGCGCCCAGTCAAAATGACACCAAGAGCACAACGAAGACTCATCAATGAGGTAAAGAAACAACCCCAAATGACAGCCAAAGACTTGAAGGCATCATTGGATCTGGCCAACATCTCTGTTCATGAGTCTACCATACGCAAAACATTGAACAAGCTGGGCATCTACGGCAGGACACCACGAAGGAAGCCACTGCTTACTAAAAAGAACATTGGTGCATGCCTGAAGTTTGCAAAAGAGCACATTGACACTCCACAGTGGTATTGGTAAAATGTTTTGTGGACTGATGAAACTAAGATTTAACTATTTGGAAAAACCACACAGCACTACATTTGGTGTAGAGAGGGCACGGCATATCATCATGAAAACATCATGCCAACCGTAAAGTATGGTGGAGGAAACAGCATGATTTGGGCCTGCTTTCCTGCATCAGGACCTGGCCAGCTTGCAATCACTGAGGGGAAGATGAATTCCCAAGTGTATCAGACAATTCTTCAGGATAATGTGAGAATGTCTGTATGTCTGCTGAAACTGTGGAGGTTAGGTGATGCAACAGGACAATGACCCAAAACACAGGAGCAAGTCCACAACAGAATGGCTTCAGAAAAACAAAATCCACCTTTTGGAGTGGCCAAGTCAGAGCCCAGACCTCAACCCAATAGAGATGCTACGGAATGACTTGAAGAAAGCCATACATATGAGACGTCCAAAATATATGACCGAGCTAAAGCAGTTCTGCCAGGAGATATGGGCTAAAAGTCCTCCTGAACGATGTGCAGGTCTGATCCACAGCTACAGGAAGTGCCTGGTTGAGGATTTTGCTGCCAACAGGGGGTCAACCAGTAATTAATTCTAAGGGTTCACTTACTTTTTCCACTGCCATTTTGAATGTTGAATGAGTGTGTTCAATAGACACATGAAAGATCAGAATTTTGTTTGTGTTATTTTTTAGGCACATTATATTTGTCAATACCCCTGACTTAGATGAAGATCAGATCACATTTTATGACAAATTTATTCAGAAAACCATGAAATTCCAAAGGGTTCACATACTTTTACTTGCCACTGTATATACATACATACATACATACATACATACATACATACATACTCATTATATATATATATATATATATATATATATATATATATATATATATATATATATATATATATATATATATACACACACATATTTATGTGTGTGTGTGTGTGTGTGTGTGTGTGTATGGGATTGTATGGGCTGTGCATGTTTTACTACATCCGGGAACTGTGAGTAAATCTAGGGCTTCATTGATTGATAAGTGCTGTTGTGTGTAGTAACAGATGTCCTATGCCTGATGGATGCTTGATGGTGTGATGTTAGATTAATCAGCACTGATCATTCTGTGTTTTCCCGAGCAGCATTCAAGACACGTAAATGTTGCACAGTTCTGGAGAACGTAAAAGGTGAAGGCAGAACACTTTGGCACTAATCCACAGCTACGTGATAAACACAACTCTTTATAGCCTGTGTGTAGTTGGGTGCAAAAAACTAATTTACTCTTCCTTTATCTTGTTGGATAACCAACTACGGTTGTTATGTCATCGTTTGTCATTGTCTGACATTCATCACTTTCATAAGACAAACACAAACTGGATTCAGGAAGAAATATAGGAATGTACAGGAGCTATATGGTACAGTAAAGTAATCATTAACAGTGCGGTGAGTTTCTGATACGCCAAGTTGATTCTTTTCCAATAACAGCGTGTTATGAAGTGCTGTATTCTTCTTAAACCACAGCAAATGGCCACTGATTACAAATTTTTTTAAATTAATGAATGAATTATTAATTAATTAATTAAAAGTTAGAATTTTGTTTTAATAATAACTACCCGCTTGTTTTCCTTTCTCATGAAGTAAATAAGACAAAGCTTATCATGTTTAAGATAAGATAAGATAATATTTTATTAATCCCCAGATGGAGAAATGAGGGTTTCAGTAAATCCCCGGTAAAGACTCATGCTGGAAAACGTACAGTTACAGCTTTTCCTCTGATTCTTACTGGAGACTGACACTGGAGACTCCTTCCATAAATGCTAAATAAATGCAGATTTTTTAAATATATGGAAAGCTTACTTATATATTTTCCTTTCCCCCCAATTTTATATATCATATCAACAATTACACAATAATTTTTTTTCTTTTTTTTTTTTTCACCAAAATCTTTTATTTCCGCCCATTTTCGGCATGCCCATGTTCAGCATTGAACTGATTTGTGATGTCACAATCCACAGTACTGATTAATGACTCCAATGAAAGTAGAAATGTTTTTCTTAGAATTTGCAGTGTTTCATATGTATAGTATTCCTTTCAGGACCCAACAGTGTCCGGACTAATCTTATAACAGACTTTCGTCGCTAAAATAATGAATTTGTTTTTAATGATTGAAAATGTTTGATAAGTCGATTTCCATTCCACAGGCAGCATTGAATGGCAGTGTACTGTGAGAAAGGGTTAAACGCAATGTACTTACACACCTCTCTGTGTAAGTTATTACTGTAGAAGCGAGCACATATTTCAAAGAGAACATTAATATAAACCTTGTAGCCGGTGCAACTGTCAGAGCTGCCATTATAAGAAATGCACAAACGTCTTCTGAAAAAGCTGAATCATTCATTAGTGCTAGTATGCAGTATAAACCAAATTAGATACGTACGCTATGTAGAAAGTACCCCAATGACAAGAATGTCACAGCAGCCATTTTCCAAAAGAACTGGTTTTAAAACGTAGCGAATACATAGCTTTGAGTACTCATTCTTGTCTCAGGGTTTTTAATATACAGGAGAGGAAACACGTTGGAATGTAAAGCAGAGTTAGGAAAGAAAATCTCTCAGCCCTCGATGTAAGCAGCACTAGACTTGCCTGAGGCTTTAGTAGCCATTTGTCTTGTACAGAACAAATTATTTCCTGTTGATTAAAGCTCATAAGAGTTCTGTGCACGAAGTTGATTTGTTGTATTTTTTTTTTCAGCTGAAGTAGGTGTGTAATTTGTAGCATATACAGAAACACAGATCATTTTGAGCTCATAAGAAGTGGAAGCATTTTCATATGAAAAAGGGGTTAGATGACGTTTCCAGCTTGCTCGCTGCTTTCTGTTTGGCTCTGGATTGCCGTCTGCTTCTGGTTGTACACACACACACACACACACACACACACACACACACACTTTAAAATTAAAAATAAATAAATAAATATATATTTATATGCAATTCACTGCTTAGAGTGAGATAGAAAGAAGAAAAGTGTTAGTTCACTGTATATACGTGTTATCCATTACCCCTCTATCTCATCCCTAATCACCTTCCCAGTGCAGACCCATGCTAAATCACTCCTGCTACAAAGTCTTCTACTACTTCTGATTTTAATTAGTCATATATTTGATCTATGTGTTTAGTCTTGGGTGTGTAAAAATGTCATGCTTTAAAAAAAAACAACAAAAAAACAGATGTTATACAAAAGTTATACACTCTTTAGAGGTATGTTGTAATAGAACTTTTATTTTTGTTTTCTAAAGAACCTTATTTATCCATGATGGACAATTTTATTTTTTTGTCAGAGAACTGAAAAATCCCACTATACTGTATGTTAATATTATATGGAATGGTGGGTTAGAGGTTAGAACATTTGGCTTGTAACTTCGGGGTTGATGATTAAAATTTTGCCTCTGACCTGTGTGCATGGACTTTGCATGTTCTCCAGAGTTTTTACCCAGAGTTTCCGCTGGGTACTCCAGTTCCCTCCTCCAGTACAAAGACATGCGTTGTAGGCTAATTGGCATTCCTACTTTGTCCGTAATGTGTGTTTGATTGTGCCCTGCCATGGGTTGGCCCCCCACCCAGGCTATCCCCTGCCTCATGCCACTGAGTTCCCTGGGATAGGCTCCAGGCTTCCCGTGACCCTGTATAGGATAAGATGCACACAAACAAATGGAATGGAATAGAAACTAGATAAAGTGATACGGTGCAAAAAAGAAAAAACTAAAGAAAATCAACATGCTATAACTGGTTTGGTTTCTGTGGGTTGAAAGTTCAGGGATAAAAAGCTCTACTAGCACAAATAAATATGTGTAAATAAATAAATATGATGGTACATGTCTGGTTACAGTGGACACTAGTTGAATAATTGGATTACTCATTAAAACGGACACGTGAAACAAGTTGTAGAGTACAGGCTTAACATGGCTCGGTTTCCTATCATGCACTAATAAAGCGCTGTGTTGTGTTTCCTTGTAGATTTTCCACATGACCTACGATCTGGCGAGTGCCGTGATGCGCATCATCAACCTGATCGCTATGATGCTGCTGCTGTGCCACTGGGATGGATGTCTTCAGTTCCTCGTGCCCATGCTGCAGGACTTCCCCTCCGACTGCTGGGTCTCACTCAACAAAATGGTGGTACGCAACCCATTAAACAATCAGAACTGGATGATTTCCAAACGGTTTGAACTAGCTGACATTTCCCAGGTGTACTCTCTTTCGTTGAATCTTTAATTGAAGATTTTAGAGGTTAAAGCTGCATTGGAATCTTTTTTTTAAGGAAGTCTTATTTTTCCTTTGTGATATTCATTCTCATACACTTTAATACAAATGTGGTCTTTGTAGTCCTTAGCCTTTTTAGCGTTTTACTCTTTAATGTCGTATCCTGCCACACGCTGAGAGTGTGTTTCAGTAACAATAGGTCGAGGAACACCGAGAGACTGTTGCTGATCCTGCTGAGCATGCATTAACGCTAGCACAATGACGCTAAATACTCAAATCAGCTCACCAGCCGAGCCCCAATACAAAAGTGGCATAATTGAATTGAATTCAATTAGATTTATTCTGCTCCCTTGGCATGAATATACAGATGAATGTTTCCTGAAGCAGGGGAGGACAACTCACTAAGGGTAATTTGCAGAAATTAGCTGCCTTATAGCATTTACGTTATTTCATAATTCTCATGTGATGTGACTTTCAGTTAACGTAACTCCAGTTAGCAAAGTGCACTGATATGCATTGATGCTATAACTTCAAGCACAGCTGGCACAGATCATCCACTTTAATAAGTGCAACATAAAAATGCTTCGTATTTAGCGTACATTTGCACATATTATGAATCATTTGGCAAAGTGTTTCGAAATGTGAAAGACATGAGATGGACGATGAACAGTCTGTTGAGTGAAGAATGCAGGAGAGAAGTTATTTTCAGCCGTTCACATGGTTGATCAACCTTTATCATGATAATGAGCACAAAGATGAAGAAGGGAGAATCGTGTGAGGTGTGATGCACCTTGTTTTTGTGCGCGGGGGCGAAACGAGGTAGGGTGATGACGGTGGAGATAAAAGGGTGTGTGTGTGTGTGTGTGTGTGTGTGTGTGTGTGTGTGGGACGTGCCAGAGCAGATGCTCTTTTTGTTCCTCCTTTTAACAAACATGAAAGAACCTGTTCACACACACATAGACGCACACACACACACACACACACACACACACACACACACCTTGATTTGATTAAAAAAGTTCCTGTTTCAATAATAGTGACCATTGCTCTCTATCCCCCCCTTTCCCCCGCCCTCTCCTCTATTATCTGTATTTACGCTCAGTTGCACCTAATAAAATTGCTTTAATTCAGTTTTGTAACATAGTAGCTGCTTCCCACAATTCCGAAGCTACAATTCTCTGCTTATTAAAAATGTACGATTTCAATAAGGTTGTTTAGAAAAGCAATGTTTGGAAAATGCTGACGGTTCAGAATGACTCAACGCATAAACCTGTCCTGTGTTTGAAATGATGCTACGCCGTGTTCATACATCAAAATACTTTGTGGGTATTCTGTACACTTCAGGGTACATACATCATTTAGACCACAACATACAGTATTGTAGTGAGTTTTGGAATTTTATGAAGTCATTGCTGGCTCTCCATTATGCTTTCAGATGTGGTATTCAGAGTTAGCGACTTAAGTCCAAAAGTTACCAAAGTAAAGGTATGTGTATTCAGGCTCAGGTTCCGGACATGCTTAAACTGATGACCACCTAGACCACCACCTCTAAACACAAGCACTTGCATTTAAACCTAAACAATTTCAACAATACAGATATACAAAATGCAGAGTGAAGAAGCAGATCATATGCATTTTTTTCTTTGGTGTCAAGTGTAATGCAATGTAACTTCAAGAGACAATTAAAAAATGAAAAACTAAACACAACCCTAATACAATGATATATGAAAGAGAAGATGACAAACATTAAAATAAACATAGGGGTCTATTATATTGCCAGTTTATTGCTGTATCACATTAATCATCACATGGATCACTGCAGGGGACACGGTGGCTTAGTGGTTAGTATGTTTGCCTCCGGGGTTGGAGGATTTCCTCCAGGTACTCCGGTTTCCTCCCCTAGTTCAAAAACATGTGTTGACATGTGAATGTGTGTGTGATTGTGTGAATGTGTGTCTTGCAATGGGTTGGCGGACCTGCCCAAGGTGGTCCTCGCCTTGTGCCCCGAGTACCCTGGGATAGGTTCCAAGCTCCCCATGACCCTGTGTAGGATAATTTGTATGGAAAATAAATGGATGGATGGCTGGAGGACTCTAAATTTGGTTTCATTGATCAATACAGTTTCCACCCTTGTTATTTGGAAGCTTATAAAATAGCACTTGATCCAGCACATCCTGTTATCCTGCATTTCACTGAAAGTTAATGAAGCCACAAGATACTAAATCAAGGTCATGAAATTAAAACATGTGCATGGGATGATTTGAATGCCAAAGATTTACTCTTCAAACTTAATTTGAAGGATATACTGACAGCATTCTTCTATTATGCAAATCTAGTGCAAATGTCCGAATAGCACTTAAAACTGTAGTTAAGGGCTTGTCTGTGGTCTGAATATTTACTTTTCAGGATTAAATCCTGACATAACTCATCTCTGAATATGCCTCAAAATGAATATGGTATGAGTTTAGATGCAGCCCTGATGATGAGTTAAGCCAAAATTCTCAGTGGAACATTATAGCTTTGATTAAGTATTTAAGTAGACACCAATCAGCCATAACATTAAAACCACCGACAGGTGACGTGAATAACATTGGTTATCTCGCTACAGTGGCACCTGTCAAGGGGTGGGCTGTATTAGACAGGAAGGAAGCAGTCAGTTCTAAAAGTTGATGTTTGAAAGCAGGAAAAATGGTTAAGTGTACGAATGTGAGTGACTTTGACAAGGGCCAGATGGTGATGGTTGGACAGCTGGGTCAGATCATCTCCAAAACAACAGGTCTTGTGGGGCATTGCCAATAAGCAATGGTTAGTACCTACGAAACGTGGTCCAAGGAAGGACAACCGGTGAACCGAAGACAGGGTCATGGGTGCCCAAGGCTTACTGATGTGCATGGAGCAAAGGCTAACAGGTCTGGTCTGATACCATAGAATAGCTACTGTTGCACAAATTTCTGAAAAAATGAATACTGGTTATGATAGAAAGGTGTGCACACAGTGCATCTCTGCTTGCTGCAGACCAGTCAGATTGCCCATGCTGACACCTGTCCACCACCGAAAGTGCCTATTATGGGCATGTCAGCATCAGCACTGGACCATGGAGCAATGTAAGAAGGTGGCCTGGTCTGAATAATCACATTTTCTTTTACATCATGTGGATGGCCATGTGCGTGTGCAACACTTAAGTGGGGAACAGATAGCACAAGGATGCACTAATTGAAGAAGGCAGGCCGGTGGAGGCAGTGTGACCTCTGGGTTAGAGAAACCTTGGGTCTTGGCATTCACCTGGATGTTAATTTGACACGTATCACCTAGTATACCCCCATTGGTATTCCCTGCGACACTGCAAAAATTGTTCAGGAATGGTTTGAGGAACATGACAAAGAGTTCAAGGTGTTGGCATCCAAATTCCCCATGTCTCAATCCGATCGAGCATCTGTGGGATGTGCTGGACAAACAAGTCCGATTCATGGAGGCGCCACCTCACAATTTACATTATCTGCTGCTGATGTCTTGGTGCCAGATACCACAGTACATCTTCAGAGGTCTTGTGGAGTCCATGCCTCCACAGATCAGAGCTGTACAATATTACAGAGGTGGTTTTAATGTTATGGCTGACAATTAAGATGGTGTTAGTCTTCCGAAAGTCTTTTTAATGTTCCTTTCCTTTCAAGCGTCAAACAGAAAGAACGCAGAACGAACCGAAGACGTGTAGGATTTATTTGGTCAAAGTCTTGACTTCATCTTGATTTGCATAAAACAGCTTACATATGCAAATGTAACTCATTGTGCTTTAAACATTATTACAGTTAAGATTATTAGCAGGATTAGTCATAATATGCTTTTCTTATCAATTCATTTAAATTTCACGTTTATCGCTCTTCCTTATTGAAATTCCAGTAACTTCTTCGTGATATCAGGATGAACCTCATGCAGCAGTCTCACATGGCGCCATGAAATGAATCCTTTGGAGATCAGACAGGAAGGGTTTCTGGGGGGACGGGTGTGTGTGTGCGTGGGGGGGCTGGGGGTCACATCAGAGGGAATGTTCAGAGAGACAGGTCAGAAATAAAAGGTTACACAGAGAGAAAGATTTGTTTCTCAATCATGTCTCTTTAGAATTGTTCATATGCTGAGTTGTTGATAATTTGTTACATCGTTGTGTACACACACACACACGAGCGGGACATCTGTCTTTATTTCTGTACCGCATTAGGACGCCAGGACCTGTTAGACGTCCTCACAGCTTCTCACAGTGTGAGGCCAATCTGTTCCACACACACACGCACACACACATGCAAGATTCAATTACAAATTCCATGTGTGTTTTCAGATTAGATTTGCCTTTCAGTGTGCTCAGGAAATAATTACAGATGCTTCAGTGACAGAGTTGAACTGAAAACAGTGGATTTAGGGCCTTCTGAGCAGATTTTTTTTTTACCAACAATGATAAGTTAGAGACTCAGGCTCAACTGAAAAGTGTTCACCTTAACACTCGAATCCAGATGATGCCTTAGCCATCGGTAGCCTGGAGCCATGAAAGAGATACTTGGAGATTTTTAGGCCACTCGAAACATCCTCTTCACAATGCATTGACACAATACAGACACGTGTCCAATTCCAGGTTGAGCCATAAAGTTTCCAGTTATCTGGAATGTCTTAATTATTTCCCTGATGGTGGAAATGGGCATTTTCTTATAGCCACTTCCCATTGTGTGAAGCTTAACAAGCTTTTTCCGCACATCACAGCTATACTCCTTGGTCTTTACCATTGTTATGAATGACTAAGGGAATTTGGTCTATGTGTTACCTCATATTTACAGTGCGTTGCGAAAGTATTTGGCCCCCTTGAACTTTTCAACCTTTTGCCACATTTCAGGCTTCAAACAATCAGTCGTACACTGCACAAATCTGGCCTTTATGGAAGAGTGGCAAGAAGAAAGCCATTTCTCAAAGATATCCATAAAAAGTCTCGTCTAAAGTTTGCCACAAGCCACCTGGGAGACACACCAAACGTCACACCAAACGTTGAGAAATGGCTTTCTTCTTGGCACTCTTCCATAAAGGCCAAATTTGTGCAGTGTACGACTGATTGTTGTCCTATGGACAGACTCTCCCACCTCAGCTGTAGTTCTCTGCAGTTCATCCAGAGTGATCATGGGCCTCTTGGCTGCATCTCTGATCAGTCTTCTTGTCTGAGCTGAAAGTTTAGAGATACGACCAGGTCTTGGTAGATTTGCGGTGGTCTGATACTCCTTCCATTTCAAAATGATCGCTTGCACAGTGCTCCTTGGGATGTTTAAAGCTTGGGAAATCTTTTTGTATCCAAATCCGGCTTTAAACTTCACCACAACAGTATTACGGACCTGCCTGGTGTGTTCCTTGGTCTTCATGATGCTCTCTGCGCTTTCAACAGAACCCTGAGACTATCACAGAGCAGGTGCATTTATACAGAGACTTGATTACACACAGGTGGATTCTATTTATCACCATCAGTCATTTAGTACAACATTGGATCATTCAGAGATCCTCGCTGAACTTCTGGAGTGAGTTTGCTGCACTGAAAGTAAAGGGGACGAATAATTTTGCACGCACCACTTTTCAGTTTTTTATTTACTAAAAAAGTTTAAAATATGCAATAGATTTCGTTCCACTTCACAATTGTGTCCCACTTGTTGGTGATTCTTCACAAAAAATAAAAATTTTATATCTTTATGTTTGAAGCCTGAAATGTGGCAAAAGGTTGAAAAGTTCAAGGGGGCCAAATACTTTTGCAAGGCACTGTATACCCAGTCATACCCATATAGTCACCCAGGTGTACTACAAAAATGTAAAATATCAGTGGGAATATACTTTTCCCATATAAATTCATAGGTGTTTAACAAAGATATATATATATATATATATATATATATATATATATATATATATATATATATATATATATGTATTTGGATAAACCTGTGTTATGTTTGCAATTGTTTGATATCCATGAGAGCAGAGTAATTGTTGTGAGTCTTTTGAACAAAAGATAAAAAAATTTAACAATAATGACAAGTTCTCACAGCCTTCTTTGCTCATATTTACCAAGGGTGCCAATATTAGTGGAGGGCACTGTATTTTTCGAAAGATTCCATCTACTTCTTAAGTTTTTCAGAGGTTATGTAATCTCCAACTGTCATTTCCAGTGACGTTAATAGACCTAAGTAAACATAAAGCAATTCCTCTGTCAAATGCATTATTCTGCCATCATGTTACTTCATGTACTCAGTGCATGAACAGAGATATTGACAGTCCCTTTATCCATCGATGATTAAAATCCTTATAATCCATACTAATAATGATAAACAATTCTTATCTTTCTGCTCCATCACAAATGATTTCCAAACAACTGACATTACTTTTTTGTTGTAATAAATGTACTGACCTATATCGGGCTGCTGCTGTACCTGAATAGTCAGGACCCGTTGTGCTCTAGCAGCCAGCTCAATGTGTTAGATGATACATCTGTTATAAATCTGCGTTAGGAACATTATGGATGGAAAGGTCTTCCCTAAACTCTATTTATATTACTGTAAATAATCCAAATGCAAAGTAGTTGCAAAGTAGAAATGCAAAGTCACATATACTTAAAACTGGCATGAGTCTATCATCAATTTCCTTCTTGATTGGTTGGATTTTTTGGTTAACAATCAATAACAGCAATCTATTAGTTACATAAACCCATGAGAGGTCAAAGAGTAGTCTGAAATATCCTCATATTTGACCCTACAGTATACAAGGATTTTTTTTTACATTTGAAAATGAGCTGATGTGCTGTTCTGCAGTATTTTTATGCAATGTGTTTGAAATCCCCAACAATATGTCACAGTTTGCCTCAGGCTTTGTCAAACACATTATGCTGTAGAGACACTGTTTAAAAGACAGCTGTCTCATTGCTGCAATTGCTTCAGTCTTCATCCACAACAGCAGTTATATTCTTGCTAAGTGTCATTGTTGTAATTTTCAATGTTCTGCTGATTTGGTACATGCTTCAGCATAAGGTTTGTTTATAATGGTGCAATGAGTTAATTACCAATAAACAGTGGTTTCTATTTAAAAGAGCAGTTACAGCTTTTTCAATCGTAACTTTCATTCATAATGACCTAGAAAAGGCTCTGGATGGTGTTGACCCTCAAAGGCTGACACTGACACTGGAGATTTATTCAAAAAATACTCAATAAAAATTACAGAGAGCTTTAGCATATCAACGATTGTAAATTTTATATCCGTTGTAGAGGGTTCACCATACAGGTCATTGTGTAAATTGTTACTATAGAAACAATAATATTCAGGCAGTGGTGGCTTGACGGTTAAGGCTGATGGGATTGTCAGGGGTTCAAGCTCCAGTACTGCCAAGCTGCCACTGTTGGGCCCTTGAGAAAGGCCCTCAACCCTCCCTGCTCCAGGTGTGCTGCATCATAGCTGACCCTGCGCTCTGACCGAAACCTCCTAACATGCTGTGGTATGTGAAGAAAAAATAATTTCACTGTGCTGTATTGTATATGTGACCAATAAAGGCTCATTATAATATATAAGAATATCCTTAAAACCTGATACTACTGTCAGAGCTGCTGTTATAGTTTGTTAATCAAGCACCTTGTGACCAATCAGAAACGAGAATTAAACAGTGCTGTGGTATATGTGCAAGTCTGTATGAAGCACATCTCATGGAATTTGGGTTTTCTTCCCCATTATGGTCACCTGACAGTTCCCACCCAGCCAGTACAGAGGGTGAAAGCTAACAAGTGTTCATCTGAGTGCTTCCTTTTTTTTTTTTTTTACCTGCTGCCTCACAGGTCAGTTTAAGACACTCAGAGGGAAGTGTTATCTACCCTCTTCTGCCAAACATGAGCTCACTGTGATTGACAGGGGTGAGAGAGTATACCACCCCTCCCACCAGTTTTGCTCCCTTGGGTCCTGGCCATAGATAGCTATAGTATTGTCTGGATTTCAGCTCTGGATATACTGATGACAGGGCATATATTTTTCTGTTGTGCCACTCGGGAGCCTGATACAATTCAACTGGCACGATTTCCCCTCAAGCTAAGCACAGTAGCACGCAGCGTGCTCGGAAACCCGAAGGGTGAAAATAAAAGCGCAAGTTCAAAGCTCAAGCGGACGCTTTTGTGTTTTCAGTGACCTTGACTTTGTTTTCATTTTACACGAGCATCTGTGAAGATTTCTGTTCTGTCTCTGCCTCTGTATTTTCATTGGTTGTTTCCTGTATGTGTGCCAACATTGTTCTCAGCTGTCTTGTGTTTCACCCCGATTACGTTTGTTATTTAAACCCCTCATGTATCTATGTACGTTGCAAAGTATTGAGTGTTATCACCGTACCAAGCGTTTGTACCTTGTTCCTCGCATTTGTACCTTGTTCCTCGCTTTTCATGGATGTTTTATGTCTGTTTGCAGATCACCTGACCCTTGCCTGTTTTTTGATCACACTATTGTCTCATGATTTAGATTTGTCTGCCTACCTCGCTTTAATAAAACTCTTATCTGCATTTGCATCCATCTGAAGCCTCCATTACGTGACATCAATTTAACCAGCACTTATATCCACACCAGCTTTGTAAACACTTCCAGTAATTCTGGACATAATGAATGGTTTGAAAGTCTTTTTAAAAATCTAAATATAAAGTTAACCAGAGTGTAAACCCTCAGGCTGACTAAATTGCCAATTTCATTTTAAATTCACAGACGTATACTACAACTTAAACATGACTGATTTGTAATATTCTTTATATAAATTCATGAGTATGTGTTTGCAATAAAGTAAGCTCCTAGAAACTCATTTTGAAGTGCATTTATCTGGTTGCATGAATTTTAGCATGGAGACATTTATTGCAGACAGCACCCTGAAATTCTGGGCTAATAAGGCTAAACTGATTTCTAAAAAAATATTTTTTTTTCTCTTGTGAGCATTTATTTATGGATGTCTAATGGACTATGCTTTTAAAAGGTGTCTCCAGCGTAAGTTATACTGATACCTTAAGCTAAAAGGCTAACAATATCTTACAGATGTTTTTCCACTTATTCAAGGGATGAGAAACAGAAAGCTTTTCAGATAAGTAACGAAACTTCTTCAAGCTTATAACGCAAGTACAGGCTACCACATTTGGACATTCAGTGGTCTGCATGACTGAACACCTGCACTGAAAACATTGATAGTAGTGACTGTTAATCAGTGCTGAAGTGCCAGAGAAAACCCCTGAAGTAGAATTCACAAACAATCCAAACACATACTGTACACACACGTTTATCCACCCATTTCTTGTGACATGAACACACCCTATTAGCAGGATATCTCAGGAAATGATAAGCGCTAATGAACACCTAACACTGTTGATTTGACAAAGCAATGGACCGCTTGCTTAGGGGAAACCCTGGAGATTTAATTCTGTCTGATATCACACACAGCAAACCTGCTTCGACTGCTAACCTGGATACAGGAGACCGAACAGATACATTGATGTAATGAATAAAACACATCGAGGTGTGCTGTTATAGGAAATTAATCAAAGCAAAGATGGTGTGATGTGGTCCAACATCCATCCATCCATCCATTTTCCATACTGCTTATCCTAGACAGGGTTGCGTGGGAACCTGGAGCCTATCCCAGGGAATTCAGGGCACAATGCAGGGGACACCCTGAATGGTGTGCCAATCCATTGCAGGACACTATCACACACACTCACACACTACAGACAATTTGGAAATGCCAATCAGCCTGCAATACATGTCTTTGGACTTGGGGAGGAAACTGGAGTACCCGGAGGAAACCCCCGAATCACAGGGCAAACATGCAAAAATCGCTCAAACAGGGATGAAGCAGGATTCGAACCCCCAACATCGGAGGTGTGAAGCAAACATGCTAATCAAATTTAATCAACCCCTCCTGACAGAATCCTGTTGCCACTTATTGAAGCATCTCATAATCAATCTTTATTAGAGTGAAATAACACTTCATTTTGTTGTCATTATGAACCCTGACAGTGACATCAAGTTTAATTTCCAACCTCGCCAACCTTCTTCACATTCTGCTCCTGGTGAAATAATTACTTATTTGATTACAGTGAATGCCATCACACTGTACAGCCTGAAGGTAAAAACGAAAAAATATTCAAATAACAGACAGGTACAGAAATGTGATAACATATTGAGTCAGGCTTGTGTTTGAGGTGAGCTGAAATGAAGCTGTTTTGGAAGTGTTTGTCTAGCTGTCTTCTCAGGGAGAAAATCCATATATTATGGCTCATGCAGTGCTTTACTTGGGGACAAGAGCCAATAGCAGAGAGAGCACTGGGTGTCCAGATAAGCTGAGGTGAACAGAGAGGATGGATAGGGTAGGTCTGCTGCTCTGTGTGTCTGATGTTTGTGGAGCTTATCGGCTTCTGGGCACACACGGTTGTTTGGCCCTCCGACTTCCCTGTGTGTAAAGGAAGCAGTTGTGTGTATGTGTGTGAGTGAGTGAGTGTGTGTGTGTTTGTGTGTGTGTGTGTGTATAGCTATGCACGGTCTGAAATTTCTATTTTCAAGCCTAAGTGCTCACTTTGCATCTATTATTCAGCTGTATTCAAGCCACTGTTTCATACCTGTGCCTCTCTCAGGACTGCTCTTCTTCATCCACTCTCCCCTCCTCCCTGCATCACCACTCTTTTCCTCTTCCTCTTCCTTTTGAACTCACCAAGCTCTCTAATCCTCAACCAGTTTGATTTCACTCACCCTAATGACTTTAGGTGCTCTTTTTTTTTATTTTTTTACGTCAGTTCCCATTTCACGTCTCGCGCTGAGTGCTCTCTGAAGCTTTCACTTAAAGCCCTGGAACCTTTCAAGATTTGCTGAATGTGCACAAACCTCACACTAATGATGGCAGTGCTTCTCTGTCTCGTCGTGCCGAGGTTAGGCGGCACAGTAATTAATCTTGATCTGACAATTAAAGCGCTGTGGAGTTTCCATAGAATAGTTTCAAAAAGCGAAATAATCCTTAAAATAATACTGCAGTGGTACCATCAAGGGTCCTTAGATCTTACATATGTACATTTACTATATATGTATCTTTATACCATTCAAAATAATTTTAGGTACATAATTGCACCTTAATAAGCTAATTAAAGGTACACTATTTGGCCAAAGGTTTGTGGACATCTGACCCAGGGGCGTAGGAGTGCTTTTGAACCTGGAGGGAGTGGCTGAAATGCTAGGGGGCATGCTCCTCCGAAAAGCTATTTTCTTTCTATAAAGCACTCAAATGCTTATTTCTAATGACTTTTGGGAACAGAATGTACTATTTAGTGTGGTTGTAAGTGGGTATTTTCAGTGACAGAAGATACTCAGGCTAGGGAGGGGAGATTATGAAGACTTGGGTGCAAAGTCAGAGAGACGGACTATAATATAACTAGAACAAAAACTACTACATACCATAAACTGCATAATACACCTTATTTAATAACGGATATTTTCCAGAATCACGACAGAAAATGAAAACACACAGTCTCGAACTCAGCTCCAACTCACTAACAACGGGAGCGATCCTCACACAATGGCGCCCCTGTCCCAAACATCCAACATGGTGTGACGTGAACTAGTTGGCTAACTGGTAGCTATCCATACAACTTACAGTACAAGCTCATCCTCCTCAGTCGTTTCTAATCCTACGACCTGCTGTTCATCCTCCTCTGTCCTCTTCCTCTTAAAATATTGTAGGGATGCTCATCTCTGTTTGAACACATCTCCAAATAAGAATAGCCACCTCTCTGAATATCCATACCAGACAGTTGGCTCGGGCAAACTGTTCAGCGAGCCCTAGTTACTCAAGTCTGACCTCAGTGCTTAATATAGCGAAAGTTTGTTTAAAACAAATAAATAAATTATGCTCCTAAAAGTTGTGGAAAGGATTCATTTGGAGACTGTCCAACATAGAAATCCTCAGAGACAGGCAGGCCATGCGACATAAAATTTGAGATTAGGAAAAAATGAGGAACAAAACCTAGATTTTGAAAGGTTGGGGCTACATGTCCCCCATGTATAATGATCTGACCCATGATGTGACCATTATTCACATCATGTTTAAGCCTCCCTCAAACTGTTGCCACAAATTTAGAAGCACACAATTGTATAGCCATTGTATGCTGTAGCATTGCAATTTTCCTTCACTGGAACTTAGGGGCCTAAACATGTTCCATCAAAAGATGCACCCTTGATGGTACCACGCCAGCGACCAGAAAATGTACAGCTTGGTACCTTTATTTATTATTTCTACAGTGTGTACTATGTATGATTAACTGAGAAATTCGGACCTATTTCCATGAATTGGGAAAAGAACAAAAAAAATATGCTACTCAAATTTGTTGATAATTGTAGTCAAATGGAAAACATAATTTTCACCTCCATTGATGGGGGTTCGAATCCCACCCTGTGTGTTCAGAGCTTGCATGTTCTCCCCATGCTTCAGGGCTGTCCTCCAGGTACTCTGGTTTCCTCCCCAGTCCAAAGATACGAGTTGTAGGCTGATTGGCATTTCCAAATTGTGCGTATTCTGCGAATGGGTGTGTGAGTGTGTGTGTGCGATTGTAGCCTGCGATGGGTTGGCACATGGTCCGGGGTGTCCCCCAACTTGTGCCCCAAGTTCCCTGAGATAAGATCCAGGCTCCTCGTATGTAAAATGTATGCAGTATGAAAATGGATGGATGGATCTTTGTCAACTCTTAAGTCAATAATATTTTCCAATTAAGCTTTGAATCTGTAGAAATTGTTCTTTGAGGTCAATTTTTTTTTTATATAGCAAAAAAATATATAGTAAAGTATAGTCTTTTATTTTTGACACTGTCACAAAGCAACTGTACAGGAATTCAGATGTAGATTTAGAGCTCTAATGAACAAGCCAAAGGTGACAGTAACAAGACAAACCTCACTGAAACAACATAGGAACATTTTTTAAGAGGAACCATGATGCCCAATGCTGGGATTATTAATCATTGCAGTATACAGGTGTAAAAATTGTACAATTAAACAGTACTAATTATGTTGAAATGATCTTCAGTATGAATATATTGGGTTCTGGGTTGAGCACAAGACAATCTTCATGATTACAGCAGCAGCTCTTAGGTACAAATGTACAAGCTCCAGGAAGGATTATCCACTGAGGCAGGGGTGAGACTCGGCATAAACTGTATTATTATTATTATTTTTTTTCAATGCAATATTTAGAGTACACAAGTGGGACCATGGACAGCAGCAGAAAATGAGTCACAAGTGCAGAAACTACATGCAGAAGTAGATCATCAGGATGAATCAGGCAGGTCCGGAGGGCAAGAAGAGACACAGCAGCGGCGATGTGTCAGGATCTGACACTTATAGGCAGCAGGAGTACATGGAGAAAGAAAGAGAGAGAGAGAGAGAGAGAGAGAGAGAATATTAGTTTCATTAGACTTCTATTATAGTGAGAGACAAAATAACAACAAAAAAATCCAGAAAAACGCATGTCAAAAATGTTATACATTTTTAAATATATATATAATATATATTTGAAATATATATTTGACCCCTCTGCAAAACATGACTTAGTACTTGGTAATGACTTAGTAATTACTTTTAATTTTCAATGCCCTGGCTGAGGGAAGGAGGTTCACTAATGCAAAACATGCTACATGAAACATGCAAATGGACAGAAAAAAATATATCCTTATTACAGCACATAAAGCTGACTTAAATTTTTTTTTTCTGTTTATGTGACCCTGTCTTCTGCATGGATTGATAACGCATGAAAAATGCAGTAGTTTTCTTTAGTCACTGATCTATCATTAGAGGATCTTTTTGCCGTTTAATCTGACATGGGGAACACACACTTTTTAATGGCACATAAAGTGTCCTCATTTTCCCATTTGTCCTTCAGAATCTCCAATAGAATCAAATGGAATTAAATAGAATTTAAGACTTGATCCTCATTTAAAACACTGTATCTCTACTATCTATGAACTGATTCATACTACAAACCCAGGTGTTCCTGCTCAGGTTAAGGGGAGGGGGGCTTGGTCACCAAGCTGTCTAAAGAGACATGGGGGAACATTCTTGAATTTGTTCACTCATCGTCAGTATGTACAAGGCACGGCTTGTTGCAGTGGAAAAGTTTACACAGGATCTATTATACTAGTGCCAAACTCGCAAAGATATACTCCAATGTTAGTGATGCATGCAATTGATGCAAACACTCACTGTCCAATCTCATGCAAATGTTCTGGGCATATCTGAAACGATTTGATTACTGGACTAAAATATTTAAAACATTGCAGGATGCCTTCAACACAAACCTCTGTAATTGCTGTTTGTAATTGACAATGCAAAAGCCACTGGTTTTTACAACTTTATTAGCTAGGCATTTAATTATTTGAAGTTTAACCCCTAAACCTTGATATGTGGAATAAAGAGGTATTTATTTGCAAAAAGCTAGAAAAAATTTGATTCTCACTCACAGGCTCCTTAACCCTCTACTGCATGAATTATTACATTTACATTATAATTTTTTTTAAATAATAATAATAAAAAAAACATTTAAAAGTTATATCTTCTAGAAATGAAATACTGTAAAAAGAATGTGGTGGATTTACTCAGAATACTCAAAATACACACAAAAATTAGATCCAAACATATTTCGGGTGTCTTTTTAATGCGTTCTCTTGAATTCTTAATACTTTCTCTTGAAATATAAAATTTAGAACATAAGGTACAAATAAAGTGAAAGTACAACATGAATGAAATATGAACAATGAATGTGAAACAAAATGTAAATATACTATTAGAGAAGCTTAGTATCTTTTTTTTTGCCATGTAGGTCTGTTTCAATTAATACCACACATTAAACTACCACACATACCATAGTTCCATTATCACATGTTCTTGCTATATGCCAACAATTACGTTTTACCATTTAACACAATACTCAAAATACATAAACTTGTTTAAATGACAAAAAAAAAATCCCTTTAAGTAGTTTTGCCTAAATATTGTAAAATGAATATCATTTTGAGACCCGTCTGAGGATGACCTTTATCATGCTATGTGATTGCAGAAAAGGAAGTGCAAATAGCACTTCCTGGTCTTTTGGCATATATGTAACTAGAAAATGGGGGCTTTAACTCTGACCAATATATTGCTTGGTCAGAGTTAAAGCCCTCATTTTTTAGTTACATAGGAAAGTAGTAGTTTTGTATTATTTCCTATCAAAAAATATGGAAATAAATTAATTGTTGTCATATGGCAACATCATTCAGTAAAGGGTTAAAGACATTTGATAAGGTATGTTATCCATTTTTGGATAAGGTACTGAGTTGACTCTACAGACAGTTCTGTTCTAATTTTGTTTTATTGCTGTGCATGATATTTTACTGCTTAATTTATGTAATTTGTTCATGCTTTGTTGGGAATCTTAACTTGTGGTGAATGCTTCTGTTATCACTTGTTATTCCATATAGAAAATCCAATAAAACAAAATGTTAAAAATCTGATAAATGAAAATAACAAAAAACAAAAAATAGATTCTACTGGGATCATCACCTACAGTGTCACCTGTAATAATTTTAAATCACTGCTGAATTCACAAACCTTCAGTGGGGGGTAAAAAATGACAAGGTACTATAGAAGGAAGGAAATGATATCACAAATGATTAGAATGCTAACAGCTTTTTTCAAAGTCACCCAAAACACTTTTTTCACATGAACAACATTTTCCAGGATGTTCAGCTTCTTCTTCTTCTTTTTCTTTTTTCTTTTTTTTTAGAGAATGTAGAAATGATGCGACAGCATTTACACTTCATCCAGCCTGTGCATTCAGGTGCATTCTCTTGAAACGATCTAATCATCCAAAGCATGTTATGTAAAATGTAGGCTAACTTTGAAGGTTAATGGCGGTTTGTTTGATCCAGTCAGTCGGAGATAAAACTCTCAGTCGTGAAAACTCTCTCAGCTTCATTATCCCTTCTCCTTTTAAGAGTTATCACCTGGTTGGTATTAGAACAGGGTTTAAGTGGTGGATACTATACATTTTTTTCTCTTTCTCTCTCTCCTCTCTGCAGAATGACACATGGAGTGAGCTGTACTCCTTTGCAGTGTTTAAGGCGATGAGTCACATGCTGTGTATAGGTTATGGCCGCCAGGCTCCAGAGAGTTTGTCTGATATATGGCTGACCATGCTCAGCATGATCGTAGGAGCTACCTGCTACGCTGTCTTCATCGGCCACGCCACCGCTCTCATCCAGTCACTGGACTCCTCTCGCCGACAATACCAGGAAAAGGTAAGAAATCCAGTCATGTGGGATATGAATAAAGGTGAATGTTTGAAGGACGGATTGGTCCTATAGCTGCTTATTTTTTTCATTTTGATCAAGAAAAAAAAGCCTCTTTCTCGATTGAGAAATGGAGATCTGATGGGAGGGCATTATTATGAAACCCACTTTACAAGACTAAGATAAATTTAATGATATGGGCATCAGAAATCCCACAATACAGCTTAAACAAACACAACCCACATAAATCAGCTTGTTAGCATAGTTAAATTCTAATTAAATATTTAAAAAAGAGGCATCAAAAATAACATAAGATGTTGTGTAACACAAAGTCATCTCTTTTGCACTACTGAATGCTCAATTCTGATTGGTCAGAAGATATTGATTAAAGGTTTACATTTTATATTATATAGAATATTATATTAAGGAATTGTATATAGAGGAAAAAAAGAGGCTGAGGAAGAAATGGTAATAGTTGCTATAGCATAAATGATAACAGTGATAAGCTAACTTATATATATATATATATATATATATATAAAAGTTGTAATATGTAATATCAGCTTACATAATTCGGTCGTTAATAAGAACATTTTTAATGGTAATATCACTGTCATGTGATATGGGAAAAGGGACTAAAACTACGTTTCCCATCAGTCACTGCACTGTGTTACATGTCACTTTCATCTGATTCATGTTTGGCTCATTAGCACTTATGTATAAATGGTCACGTTCTGCACTGCACAGGTTGTCTTGTGTTCTGCCACGTTGTGGAGGTGAGGACAGCTGCAAGTGAGGAATCTACTTTCAAATGTTTTAATGAGGTACAAACAAAATATAGAACAAGACTTACAAGAACCCAGGGCTAGACGAAAGTGATACATAGAGATAAATCAAACAACGCAAGACAACCAGAACGTGACCATTTATACATGAATGCTAATGAGCCAAACGTGAATCAGGTGAGAGAGACATGTAACACAGTGCAGTGGCTGATGGGAAATGTAGTTTTAGTCCCTTTTCCCATATAACATGACAGTGATATTACCATTAAAAATGTTCTTATTAACGAATGAGTTATGTAAGCTGATATTACGAAGTAATTTATAAAATGTTATGCATGTAGCTTTAACTAGCTATGGGGATTCATACAGGTTTATGCCAAATATTTGAAAATATTTGAGTGGTTTATAGCATAATTAATGCGGGATTCATAGGAAAGGTCAAATGATCTATGTGGTGTCACAGCAATTTATAAATGAAGCAAATAGAGTACTAGTAGTTTGTTGGAATGGTGCAAGGCCTTGGGAAAAAAAAGGAAAAACAAGCTACTGTGTCAGTTGAGACACTAGCACTCAATCAGGCACTGGAATGACAGAAAGCTACAGCTACAGCAGTTTGCAATCACGCCAGAGAAAGATGTACAGTATTGGCTGTGGGAGTTGAGTGGAATGTCCTGCCACAGCAGGAAATTGTCTTATTGTTTGGAAGAAAAATTCACTGGCCTTGGGGTGTCCATTAATACCACACAAAAGCCTTTTACAGAGAGGCCTAGAGAAAGATTTATTTGCCGCAGGCAGGTAATTCTTGCCAGCAATCATGATGAGTCTCCACACAAACATATATTAGCTATTGTAGAAAAGCATCTCACATCAAACCTTGAGGATGATGGGGCAACAGTCACAAATGAACTACTGTCAGTCAAGAATAGGTTCATGAGGCTTCAGTGGGCAAAGGCAGACCAAAAAGAAAACCGTTGAAGAACAAAGGAAAAAACTAGTTTGAATATTCAGAAAACCTTTTGTTTTATATTATATTTTAAACGTCTGGGCTACTTCAAATGAATAAATCTTGAAATTAGAGAAAGATGCCTCACATTAGCTTTTGTATTGTAAACACAATTAATCAATCAATTACCCAACTAACCAACCAACAGTGTTGACAAAATATCGAAGGCTGAATACTAAATCCACATTCCTGAATGTTTTTAGTGATTATGTTTTATTACATAAATGGTAAATAGTCTGTACTTATATAGCGATTTTTATTAACCTTAGAGGTTCCACACTGGTTCTCATTCAACCATTTACACACACACACACACACACACACACACACACACACACACACACACACACATACACTTACACATCAATGGTAGCAGAGCTGCCATGCAAGGCGCTAGCTTACCATCAGGAGCAACTTGTGGTCCAGTGTCTTGCCCAAGCACACTTTGGTATGTGGAGACTTGTGGGCCAGGTATCAAACCATACAATTAGCCTGAGCCACAGCTGCCCACTGGCTGATCTAGACTCATTAAACTCCTATGACAAAATTGAACTTGTATCATATATATATATATATATATCTTTGTTAAACACCTATGAATTTATATGGGAAAAGTATATTCCCACTGATATTTTACATTTTTGTAGTACACCTGGGTGACTATATGGGTATAACTGGGTATACAGTGCCTTGCAAAAGTATTTGTATAGTATATTATATATATATATATATATATATATATATATATATATATATACTATATATATAAAAAAATACACAGGTGGCATGGTATATGCTTATAACTTTTGCATAAGGCTTTGAACTAAGACAAATATGTTGTAAGATTGTATAAAAAGATTCAGTCAGATGAGCGTTCATCTAAAAGGCAGTAATGTTTGCCCAACAACAAAACCAGTCAAGGGACATTGAATTATTTAACACTACATGCTAAAAGTTGTGGTTATGTGTTTACTATGTTGGTACGTGTGGGTTCTCTGTAGTGAGCAATGCAAATGAGCATGGTGATTAACAAAATATATTTGAAGTATTCTAAAAGGATTCTCTTAATAATGCAGGTCACTGTTTTCTGAATACTACCCTTTCCAAACATATTGTGAACTGAATACAGATATTTTAATTCTGCATTCTGAATATGTTACACCATTATTTATATTCAGTAACAGTCCAACCCTGTCAACCAACCTTTCAACTGAAACTGATTCACTGATTTAAACTCCGCCTTCAGCTAAGCTCACTAATAACACACTTCCCATGATTAAAAGCGGATTAATTGTACAGCCCTAATGGTTGGTGTGTGTGTTGTGTGTGTGTGTGTGTGTGTGTGTGTGTGTGTGTGTGTGTGTGTGTGTGTATATATATATATATATATATAAGATCTCATAATGATCAAGGCAGACTATTTATTTATTTTATATTAACCACAATTCATCAAATAACATGAAGCCCTGCACAGATTAATCACTCTGTCAAATGACTTGGCTGTTTCATTTACCACACATCAGTCATCAGACTGTCTGCAATTTCTTTCACTTATGCAGCTTTATGACATTTTGAAGTTGAAATTAAGTTTTAAACTATATTTTTATGAGAACAAAGCACTAAAAAGAAATTGTCCAGTGACAAAAACACTTCCAAAGGCATTCCTTTCCTTCTTTTTTTAACCATTCATTCCCATCCCAACCTATATACACACAATTGCAATCAAAATTATTCAACCCCCAATGCAAATCAGGTTTATTGTCAAAATGTACAGACTTTCAGCTGTTTGCAATGAACAAATCAAACAAAAACAATTGAAGTAGTTCAACACAAAACGAACGCTTCAAGTGGTTTCCTCAAATTCAACTGAAAATGCAATAATGACTTCTCCAGTTTCAAAATTATTCCCAGCCTGAATTGAATCCCCCACAACAGCACAAATATGCAAAACAGGACAGGCATTGTCCCAAGCACACCTGATGCAACCAATCAAGGGCTTCATTAGTTGCACCAGGTGTGCTTGAGCTGGAACACATGAAATACCTGAACTAGCTCTAAATCATATAAATAAGCCACAGAAGTTTTGGGATTCTTTTCTGTGGAGCAATGAAACAAAACAATATATATATATATATATATATATATAAAAACATAATGACCTAGCGTATGGACTTGTGTGCTCACTTGCTTACTCGTAGGGTTCCACATGCTCTAATACTTTCCTTATGTCTTAGATTACTTCACAAAGGGAGCGATGGATTCTTCTCAAAATAGATTATTAAAGGTTCCCACAATTTGTAAAACCTTTTCAGCTGATCCCATAAGGAAGTATTGATTTTTTTTTTCAGTTTTAAGAAACATCATTAGGCAACTAAGCCACAATGAAGCTCACAGTGAAGGTTGTTTAGGTGAATTTCACTCTAGAAGTATGCTCCTTCTAGATCTCAAGGCTTGTCCTCTATTTTTAGTTATTTGGACATCGTCTCCTCTGACACCGATCAAGGCCATTATTGGGTTAGGTTGAATTCATAAGTCAAAAATTTTAAACCAATTCTCAGTTTGGAACATGACCAGAACATATGAGTTAGATTTGCCTTAGCAGCATTCCAACTGTTGCATGTTTCATCAATATTGGGGTGTACAGTTCATCCAACTTGGTCTTACTGTAATGAATACCATAGGGGATTTTCAGCTGAATCAAACTGAGTCGTGCACAAGATGAAGTTCCATCCACTCTGTCAATAGCTTTATCCCAAGTGTCTTCAGATATGTCAGTTCCTAGCTCTTCTACCCATTCTGCGTTTATCTTTTCTATTGATATACTATATACTGGAATGACATAAATAAGTTGTATATGTTTGAAATGAGACCCTTAATATATTGACCTGTAAAACAGAATTCATTCATGATTCTGTGGGCAATTGAGGTAATACAGATCACTGAGCTTGGATGACGTGACGAGCCTGACGATAGCAAAAGCCTAGATGCTACCATTGCTTACAAAAGATAAAATCTAATATGATGAATGGAAAATGATGATTGTTGATGGATTGCTATGGGGTTTATACAGTCAGTACGCTGAAATGCTTGTCTGAACTGATCCTGTATCTTAAGGGTCAAAATCTCTACTGGAATTGTGGTGAACTGTGATGGCAAGAATGATGACTTCATTGTGATCAGTATAGCAAGTGAGGTTGACAAAGTCACTTTCTTATAATCTCTCTCTCTCTCTCTCTCTCTCTCTCTCTCTCTCTCTCTCTCACACACACTCTCTTGTCTATACCTCCATTCTTTCTGTATCTATCTCTCTCTCATCCTCTTTCCCCATAACCTCTCCACTTTCTGCATCTCTCTCTCTCTACCTCCCTATACATCCTAACCTCTCTCTCTCTCTCTCTCTCTCTCTCTCTCTCTATCTGGTGTGGTGTCAGTTCAATTTGATTCAATGTAGATAAATTCAATCCAATTCAGCAATGTTTTATGTACATAAATATTACAAAAGCACATTCAAGCCTTATTAAACAGTAGACATATATAAGAGAACAAATTACTAATAGTCACATCACTACATTTGTGCACACACTCACATACAAGTATACAAATATTCACATTAGTGAGAAGTGTGTAGGTGGAGTCTCTCACTCACAGTCCCTCAGGTTGAGGCATATTTAAAAAAAAAAAAATTCTGCATGCAGAGGTACTACAATATTTGTCTAAACTAATGTATTTTTGCACAAAGAAAACACATTTTGGACCGATTATAATGAGTAGGTTTTTGTTTTGTGGAAAATGTTTCTGTTTTCGGTTTTCTGACCGTTCTTTTTGTTCCCCCTGCCTGCTCTCTCTGTATCCGTCTGTGTCTCCCAACACACTCTCTTCCTCACACTTTCTTTTTTCGGTGTCTACATGGTGTTTCTTTATCTGTATATGTCTCTACTGAGACATGCTCTCTTCCTCACACTCTCTAGCGCTCTGGCTCATTCCTGGAAACCATGCTGGGTTGCCTTGAGGCCGTCACTTTTTCTGATTATTGCAATGACTAAGTATAAAATCAACCCATAATCAATCATAATCATGAATCTCAGTAATAATATTTGGTTAGGTAAATACTGCCATGGTCGTAAAGCTTTCTAGTGTGTGTGTATATATATATATATATATATATATATATATATATATATATATATATATATATATATATATATATATATATATATATATATATATATACATATTATTGCTTTTGTTGTTGTTGCAAGTATTATTACATATATATTTTAATTGGTGCTCCTTCAGCTGTTTTAAAAACAGAAACTGTTTCAATGTCTACACTGAGTATTAAAGCTAACAGCCCAGCTGCCATTTTCCTGTTGCACCTCAAGCAGCTTTGATTCCTTCTTGGTTTCCAGCTGTCACAGTGATCAGTGCTACAGCACTCTTATGAATACTGATTGAACGAGTCACTATATCTGCACCGGTGTCCTATAAAACTCTGTTTACAACCTCAAGGAAACTTTAAACAAACCTGCAATCCAGTCAAATCGCTCTCCTGTGACCATAGAGAAGGCTGTGGTAATTCAACGTTCTGAATGGAAGCATGAGGAATGCTAATTGTTCTCGTTTAACAATACGAAGGAGTGCACACTTGAGTGAAGGACAGAACCCACAAGGTATGACTGTGAGATAATGTATGAAAACATTGCAGCATTATCGAGGCCATATCGAAATCTGAAGATCTGAAGGTTGGCACTTTTTTAAGGAGAGAGTAGCTGTAATAAGTGTAATTATCATGTAATAAGAACACAGGATAATTACCCAAACTTCTATGTACTATATAAAGAATAGGTGATGGGGTTTGAATAATAAGGAATAATCATGCACTAATACCTGAATGAATACTGACTTAAATATGAACTAATGATGAGTTATGATGAGATGTATTAATCACGAATTAATGAAGAGCTAACCTTAACTACGACGTGAGTCTTATGAATTCATGCATGAATAACAACCATCTTAAGTACATGTTAGTACATGTTTGTTAGTTAATGTATTAATCAACACGTAGGGGTAAACTAAATCACACATGCTCTATAGGAAAGAATATATAATTTGCCATATGAATAAGAATAAGAATATATAAGAATATATAATTTGCCATATGCAGCTGCGTACACAAATGTCATTGGATTATTTTCATAATTTACATCGATCCTCCTTATCGAAAGTAGAAAGACGCACTAAAAATAAACACCAATAATTTCATCTCAACCCATTTTGTGTCGTTTATCCATCCATTTTTCTTCCCACTGTAGTACCAGTACATGGTCTGGGTGGATAAGGCCTCGGGCACTGTTCCTTTAGCCCACACACGTGAAATATATCAGAGATCAAAACACCTGTGCAGCTGTCACTCACTTCAAGATTCATATATCAGTTGGATCGTCTGCTGTTTTGTAATGCGGAGAAAAAATGATGGCTGCTGTTTTTGTGTATTTTGCCAGAGGTTAACACACTTCCCAGGTAACATCGGTACAAATGCAATGTAACCACTACCAACAGCAAATGCACGTCATTACATCCTGCATCCTTTCCATTTTATTGAATTGGCACATCGAAGCTCTGCATTTCATAGCTGTATACTAGATGTTGAAATGCAGAGCTTCGATGTGCCAATTCAATAAAATGGAAAGGATGCAGGATGTAATGACGTGCATTTGCTGTTGGTAGTGGTTACATTGCATTTGTACCGATGTTACCTGGGAAGTGTGTTAACCTCTGTCTTGTGAGCCAATAGAAACCTAGTGGGGTTTTTGGCAGCTAATTATGAAGTATTTTCTTCACAGTTTTGTTGTAAAATTCTGTATTTTTTCTCTCCGTCTGCTAGTGTTTTTGTGTTAGCAGTGCAGTCATAAAGCTACATTTTAAGGACAGGTGCCTCTTCTATGTAAGAGTGTGTATTTGAGCCAATATATGACCTACTTACTGATCTGCAGTCTGCAGTTAGATTCACCTAACATCAGAAGCAGGGGCTGTGTTATGTTGTGTGCGCATATACGCTTGGATGGGTGCACATTATGGGATCATCCATGAGTGTGTATGTGTGTGTGTGTGTGCACTTGCGTGTGTTTAAGAAATTACAGCGTCCCATTAGACAGGCTTTAATTGTTGAGGCAGCAAACCAGCGTTCTGCCCGTGTCCTTTTGAAGGTGATATACACTATGTGTGTGTGTGTGTGTGTGTTTGTGTGTGTGCATTTCTATGGCGCGTTTGGTGTCCTTGAGGGTGGAGTAATAAGCTGATGAGAGGCAGAAGGGGACAGAGTATTTCTGTAGGTGACGTGTAAGAGGTGGCCTGCATTATATTCCGTATTTCCGGAGCTGCTTTCGATAATTTTGTCACTAAAAGCACTGCTTTAATTTGAAGGTGACTATTACAGTAGTGTGGATCAAACCCCTCTCCACCTCTACACATCCTCCACTATACACTTCCTTTCAGCACTTAGAGATGTAATCCTACCTCTTTTGTGCCACTGCGACACCACGTGAGAGAATAGATTTGCGTTTCCTCTTGGAACCCCCCCAAAAATGCAAATGCTGGCTGACAGAGAATGGTAGGTTGTGCCAAGCAGTCAGCATTTTTCTGTTTTCATTGTTCTAATTCTTGCTTTCTGGGTTCAGGATTAGTAACATTTCACGTTTTTTCAGAGAGGTGTTCCTTTAATTCAGAAATTGGAAGCAGAAAAAAAGACCCTACAGTCTGAGTAGGTCTATAATTATCCTGTGCATAGTTTATCCTGACATAATCAATCTTTTCGTGTTCAGGTCTGCGTCTGTGTTTCATAAGGACCAATCTTGTGGGCTCTAGTAGGGGTTCTCTATTGTCCTTAAGCTTATTATTCTCCTTAGTGCGCATATTTACACACACTCCGGACTCCTTATGAGGCGCTCACATTCCACTTGTCAATCATGTCAGCATCATTGACAGAGTAATTACTGACTTCAGTGATCAGAACAAGGTACAGATAAAGTCAAGTAAAATCACATGAAAGGCACATTGAAAGATTGATTGCAGATGACACTCGACCTTGTCTTCCTCGAGGACTCGATGTGCTCAGCTTTGTGCAGCGAGGAAGACTCCTGGAACCTCATTGCAGAGAGTGATGAGTGGCTTATCAGTTGATTTCGTTTGTTCGGTGCAATTTTAGTTGATCTCTGCCACCTCTTTTTGAGGTGGCCTTTTTTGGAGTCCTCTGTGACCAACCGACCAACTATGAGCTGAATAATAACTCATCTTACGCAGCTAAACATTATATTTCAAAATATGCCAATGCCAATGCTGGAATTTCACACTTTTGCAATTGTAACTGAGGCAATAGATTGCACACACATAGACATAGACTTACAATCACCCAGCTTTCAAGAAATACATGTATGTGAACAGGAAAGGCAGCTCTATTAATTTATAAGCACGCCATGATGCACAGTTGGACGCTTCTTGAATCGTCATGGCTGGCTTATTATATTTGTATTTATTTCTCAGGCGGACCATTTGCGGGGTTTTTTCTGATAAATGCGACAAATCATTTGGAATAGTGCCAAATAAAAAAAAAAACAGTTTTACTTTGTTCAACAGCAGTTCATCTACTTAGATGGTTTGACAGGATCCATGTTGAGCAGTACCACAAGCAGACTACTGGAAGTTGTTTACCATATATGGCAGTTTGGGGGCGTTTATTTATGTAAATGAATGTGGCTGTGCAAAAACTGAGCAATTTACAACGTGTAGGATTTATCAACATCCACTACATACTGGCTATTTATATTTATAAATTATATGTTCTAATATAGTTATAATAATTTGATGATATAATTATAAAATAAAATGGCAAATTGTAATTGGCATCTTTAAATGATCATTTAGAGATGCCAATCAGCATACAGTGCATGTCTTTGGACTGGGGAGGAAACTGGATTACCCAGAGGAAGCCCCTGAAACACAGGGAGAACATGCAAACTTCATGCACACAGGGAAGAGGCGGGATTTGAGCTCCCAAGCTCAGAGGTGTGAGACAAATGTACTAACCGCTAAGCCAGGGGTTCCCAAACTTTTCCAAGAAAAGGCCCCCCAAATGGCATTGACATTTGACCAAGGCCCCCCTTTTGCAAGATGTCTTTAAAATGCATAAAAAATACAGACTTCTGAATATATCTCCCTTTTGTTTATTATTAATAATTACATCTTACATCTTTACATTACATTACATTAGGAATTGATTGTGTGTGTGTGTGTGTGTGGTGTGTGTGTGTGTGTGTGTGTGTGTGTGTGTGTGTGTGTGGTTGTCTGAGAGTGAGAATTAATTTTTCACACCAAATTGCTGAGGTCCCCCGGGTGCCCCCTGGTGGCCCCCACTTTGAAACCCACTGCGCTAAGCCACCTGCGCCTCACAAATTGAAGCATATGTGGTTTAAATGTATATTTAAAAAAAATTACGACACATTATGACAACTGTGTTCTCAATTGATCAGTGTAGCGTGAAAAAATCATGATTGGTCCTGTCAAAATTCGAGGGATAATTCTTTTCCTGGGAATATTTAATTTTGTCGAGCGATCACATTTTGAAGCCAGTGATTCAAGGGTTCGCAAAACGTGTGCATGGTTTTGAGAAATATGTTAAAGGGAATACTGGAAGAGCAGAGACACTGCTTTCTAAAGCCAACTGAGATCAAGTTCAAGTATTCACAGAATAAGTCATAGTGTTGAGACATGAGACATGGCGACTGAGTATTCAGTGCCTGAAGATGGCACGTGACACAAAATCAGCCCTCGCGTCTCTCCGCATATGCTGCACTAAATGATTCTGTCTACTGTGTGCGATTCCTTCAGGCGTCTGACCTACTCAGCTCTGCCGTTTTAGTTCTGCTTCACAGTATGCACACACAGCTGTGTCCCTGTGTGTGTGTGTGTGTGTGTATGTGAGCGTGCATGAATGCGGACCCCGGTGTACAGTATGTACATGTCTGTGTGCATGTATGAGTATTTCTGGGTGTGCATGTCTGTGTGAATGTGTGTGTGTGTGTGTGTGTATGTGTACATTACATTATCTGTCAATTTGATAGCCTCTATAAAACTATGTTGGATGCCTGTAGTAAATCAAAAAGATGGAGAAACAGATTGGATAGTAAAGAAAAAAAAAAAAGTGAGTGAGCCAGAGTCTTCATCTGTCTTTCCTACACACATATACACACACACACACACACACACACACACACACACACACACACACCCCAACCCCCAGTCCTGCAGCACCTTCCTCAAACTAAAATCCCTCAAATTACATGGCAGCCTACAGCTTTCTTTAATGCGCCAAGAAGATTTGGCAAATGCGGAAATATCATACTTTTTAACACTGACATTTTAAACTTCTCCAGCAGGCACATTTAGTTCTCTGTGATTTTATTCTGAGTACATAATGCGCATTACTCATGTTGTGTTAGTGCGGTGTACAAAATGAAAATGTGAGCATTTTGAATTCAATTAACTTGATCATATTTTGTAGTATATTTGATGACAGTGGTCAATTGCTGCTCATTTCTGCAGGGGAAAATACTAAATGGTTGAAATAAATTTATCATTTGTGGATGCAATTTATTATTATTTTTTTTTACTGTACTGTGCAAATGATGTGTTCAGAGGGAATTGAGAAATGTGTGTGTTTGACCTGGAACTGCAATACTCTTGAAGTGGGCGAAGGCCAAGGAGGAAACCACTATTGAAAGAAAGGCATAAAAAGGCTGTCACGAATCGTAGGGAAGGGGCACGGAAGCAGGTGCAAGCGGCGGACGAAGCGTAGAGTAAGAGTGAGAGAGTAAGAGACAGAGTAAGAGAGGCAAGGCAAAGAGCGTGGTCGAGGACGTAAACAAAGGTCTAGGTAACGAGGAAATCAAAGACGGTAGCAAGGCTTGGTAACGCAGAGAACGAGATAACTGAGCGTATACTTCGCAGTGCAACTCTGTGACTGGCAAACCTAAGTAGCAGTGCCTGAGTGTGAGTCTGTGATTAGCGGCAGGTGTCTTGGATCAGAACTCCGGGGATGGGGAGCGCATGCGTGCCTGAGAAGCACGCATTGCATCTTGGGACTTGGAGTTCTGATCTGGCTGAGCTGTGATAGAACCCCCCCTCAAAGGGCTCACTCCGGGAGCCACGTTCTTTCTAGGTCTCCCCCGGGGGCGAGGGGCCGGTAGGTCAGGATGCGAGGCGTGAAAGTCACTAATGAGTTGCGGGTCAAGGATGTCCAGCTACGGAATCCAACAGTGTCCCTCTGGACCGTAGCCCTCCCACTCGACTAAGTATTCCAGCTTACCCCTCCTGTACCTGGAGCTGAGGATGTTCTTGAGAAGGTAAGCTGGTTGCCCTTCGATATCCAGGGGAGGCGGAGGTGTCTCTGAGGGCACATCTGAGGCTAGGGGTCCGGGAACAACTGGTTTCAGGCGTGAGACGTGGAAGGAAGGGGCGACGCGGCTGTGCCGGGGTAGTTGCAGCGATGCGTGACCTCATTGATTCGTTTCAGGATCTTGAAGGGACCAGTATATCTCTGTGCGAGCTTTTTGCAGCTGTGTGGTTGCTTCAGGTCCCTTGTGGATAGCCATACCCTATCACCGGGTTGGTAACTTGGCTGCTGTGCCGCGCGTGACGGTCAGCTTTGCGCTTGTACGAGTTGGTGACCTGTGTCAGACGCTGATGGGTGTCTGCCCATACCTGTTCACTCCGCTCAAACCACTGATCGACTGCGGGTGAATCCGTGACATCTGCATTCCACGGGAATAAAGGGGGTTGGTATCCCAGTACGCACTGAAACGGGGTGAGATTAGTTGCTGAGTGACGTAACGAGTTCTGGGCATACTCGGCCCATGGTAAGAACTTGTCCCAATCACTGGGGTTGGCCCGCGCAAGGTTCGGGAGGAAACCGGCCCAATTCCTGATTGACTTCGTTCTGCCGCCCGTTGGACTGTGTGTGATAACCTGAGGTTAGGTTTACTGTGACCCCCAACTTATACATGAAACTAGTCCAGACTTGGGATGTGAACTGGGGGCCTCGGTCACAGACGATCTCTTCAGGGATGCCGAAATACCTGAAGACATGGGTGAACAGCAGCTCGGTCATCCCAAAGGCAGTGGGTAAGGTGGGTAGAGGGATGAAGCGTACAGATTTTGAGAACCGGTCCACTATGACCAGGATGGTGGTGTTCCCCTGGGATTCGGGTAAATCGGTCACAATATCCACCGCAATGTGAGACCATGGGCGTTCCGGAATGTGTAGGGGCTTGAGTTTACCCATGGGAAGTGTTCGAGGGACCTTATTCTGTGCGCAGGACGAGCATGATGCCACCATTCTGTGGATGTCCCTCTGCATGTTGGGCCACCAGTATTTCTCCTTTAGTAGGAGGTACGTTCGCTGACCTCCAGGGTGACCTGTGCCGACGGTGGTGTGTGCCCACACGACGATTTCCTGGCGATGTCCCTCGGGTACAAACTGTCGGCCTGTGGGACATGCTTTGGGGATTCGAGATGAGGGTATGTTCTCCAGTTCCTTGTCTAGCTCCCATTCGAGGGTGCCGATGATACATGAGGGGCGAACAATGTATTCTTTCTGGTCCTTGTCAACTTCTGGGTGATCCAGACGGGAGAGGGCATCGGCCTTTGTGTTCTTTGACCCAGGTCGGTAAGACAACGTGAACTGAAATCTGGTAAAGAACAGTGCCCAACGGGCCTGCCGAGGTGTTTGCTTCTTTGCTGTGCGTAAGTACTCCAAGTTCTTATGATCGGTATAGACGACAAAGGGGTGTGCCGCTCCCTATAGCCAGTGACGCCATTCTTCGAGAGCTAACTTTACCGCCAGGAGTTCTCTGTTACCCACGTCATAATTCCTTTCCGACACTGAGAGTCTTCTTGAGAAGAAAGCTACTGGGTGGAGCTTCGGCTTATCTCCGAACCTCTGCGAGAGTACCGTTCCTACCCCAGTTTCTGAAGCGTCCACCTCCACGACGAACGATCTGGATGGATCGGGATGCTTGAGAATAGGCGCTGTAGTGAAGGCGTTCTTGAGCTTCTCCAGGGCATTCTGGGCTGCTGGGCCCCATGACAGGTGCTTGGGTTTCCCTTTTAACAGAGAAGTCAAGGGATGAGCAATCCTACTGAAATTGCGGATGAACCGCCGGTAGAAATTGGCGAATCCGAGGAACCTCTGTAATTCCTTCACTGTCTTGGGTGGAGGCCAATTCGTGACTGCTTGAACCTTTTCCTGGTCCATGGTGACCCCTTTAGGGCTAATGATGTATCCCAGGAAGGAAATAGTGTCTCTATGAAACTCACACTTCTCCGCTTTGATGTATAGTTGATTTCGGAGCAACTTCTTCAACACCTGGCAGACATGGTGAATATGTTCCTCCTTTGACTTGGAATAAATTAAAATGTCGTCGATGTACGCTATTACGTTGCGTCCCAGCATGTCACGCAGCACGTCATTGATTAGACACTGGAAAACCGAGGGCGAGTTGGATAGCCCATACGGCATGACTACGTATTCGTAATGACCAGACGTGGTACTAAACCCGGTTTTCCACTCGTCCCCCTCACGAATCCGGATGAGGTTATAGGCACTGCGTAGATCCAACTTGGTGAAAATGGTGGCTGAGCGTAACTGTTCCAGGGCAACAGGGACCAGAGGTAACGGGTAGCGATATTTTACGCAGCACTGGTTGAGGCCTCGATAATCGATGCAGGGTCTTAGACCTCCCCCTTTCTTCTCCACGAAGAAAAACCCTGCTGATGCTGGGGACGTGGAGCAAAGCCTCTTGAATATACTCCTCCATGGCCCTCTGTTCGGTTAGGGATAGCGGATAAACTCTCCCTCGTGGGGGTGTTGTGCCTGGTAATAGGTCGATAGCGCAATCGTAGGGCCTGTGAGGAGGAAGTCCACTAGCCTTCACCTTACTGAAGGCTTCACGAAGGTCATGGTATTCGGGGGGAATTTGGAGGAGCTTCGTCTCCTCCGGGCTTTCTATGGAAGTGGTTGCCACCACTGACAGGAGTTTGCAGACAATGGTGCATGCAATGGGGTGACCAGCGCACAATTTCTCTGTGAGACCAGGAGATCTGAGGATTGTGAAGATCCAACCAGGGCAGACCGAGAACCACTGGGTGACGAGCGGACACTGTGACATGAAAAATGATCTGTTCCTGATGAAGAGCGCTGGTATGGAGAACGATGGGTTCTGTGCAGTGAGAGATAAGTCCGTTACCCACGGGGGCGCCGTCAATAGCTTGGATGCGACGCGGGATGAGGAGGGGACGGATGGGGATGTTGTGCTCTTGAACGGTGGTCTAATCAATGAAATTTCCTGCCGCTCCCGAGTCAATCAGTGCTTCTAGGACACAAGATACACCTGAATACTCAAGTCGGATTTGCATGACGAAAGCAGATTGAACGGAACGCTTGAGGGGGCATTGCTGAACAAAGTGTCCCTCTCCTCCACAATAGAAGCAGCAAAGTTCGCGGCGTCTTCGCTCCCTCTCCTGTGTACTTATCTTGGCATGACCCAGCTGCATGGGCTCTGCGGAAGGTTCAGGTACTGAAACCGCCACCAGAGGGCGCACTGAGCGGCGGCTTCGGAGCAGCCAGTCGAGGCGAATTGCGAGGTCGATCAGGGACTCCAGTGTGAGCTGGTCGTCGCGACATGCCAGCTCCGTCACGATGTTGGTGTTTAATCCCTGACGAAAAACAGTCTTAAGTGCCGGTTGGTTCCAGCCGCTTCGTGCTGCGGTAGTGCGAAACTCGAGGGCGTAGTCCGCGACGCTACGCGCTCCTTGTTTCAGGGTGAGGAGCTCCTCTCCGGTCTCTCGGCTGTCAGGGGAATGATCAAAGACTGTTCGAAATCATGTGGCTAGCTCCTCGTAAGTGTGAATTGCGGTGGATTCCTGCTCCCACTCGGCTGTTGCCCAGAGTAAAGCTCTCCCGGTCAGAAGTTCCATGAAATGGATGATCTTACGGCGCTCCGGCATCTCCGGGTATGTGGAAAAGAACAGCGAGCATTGCAAGAGAAAGCCTCGGCAGCGCGCCGGATCTCCATCGTACTTTTCCGGTGCCGGTGTGGGAGGTAAACGTGTAGAAGCCGCCAGCGTGGCTTGGTTTAGCCGAGTTACTTGCTCGGTGAGGGCATTCAGGCGTTGATCGTGAATGCTGATCATCCGGCCGTGTCCTTTGATAGCTTGAGGCCAACTTGTGCCGCTCGCTGCCTCCATAATAAGGCGGCGAAGTATTCTGTCATGAATCGTAGGGAAGGGGCACGGAAGCAGGTGCAAGCGGCGGACGAAGCATAGAGTAGAAGATAAACTAGATACGTAAACGAGTAACAGGTGGGGGTCAGGCGATCGGACTAACAGAGTAAGAGAGGAGATGAAAAGAGCGTGGTCGAGGACGTAAACAAAGGTCTAGGTAACGAGGAAATCAAAGACGGTAGCAAGGCTTGGTAACGCAGAGAAAGAGATAACTGAGCGTATACTTCGCAGTGCAACTCTGTGACTGGCAAACCTAAGTAGCAGTGCCTGAGTGTGAGTCTGTGATTAGCGGCAGGTGTCTTGTATCAGAACTCCGGGGATGGGGAGCGCATGCGTGCCTGAGAAGCACGCATTGTATCTTGGGACTTGGAGTTCTGATCTGGCTGAGCTGTGACAAAGGCAAAATCTTTCATAGATAAGCCGCAGTCTTTCTGGGATAATGTTCTATGGACAGATGAAACCAAAGTAGAGCTCTTTGGGAATGCAGTGCATCAGTTTGTTTACAGGCAACAAAATGAAGCCCATAAGAAATATAACACTCCACCTACAGTAAAACATGGTGGAGGTTCTATCATGCTGTGCTGCTGTTTTGCTGTTTCTGGTACTGGAGACATTCAATGTATCTAAAGAATGATGAAATGAGAAGATTGCCAAGGCATTTTAGAGAGCGAAATATGTTACCTAGTGCCAGAAAAAAAAAGTTTTTAGGCAAATGACACATATCTTACAGCACAAAAGAATGGCTGAAAAGGAAAAGATGGAGTGATATAAATTAGCCAGCAGTGAGTACTGACCTAAATCCCACTGAAAACCTTTGGAGAGAGCTAAAATCTGCCATTGCAAAAATGACTCCTGCAAACTTAAAAGTGCTGGAATGCGTTGCAATGGAAGCGTGGCAGAAAATACCAGCAGACAGGTGCAAGAAGCTTCTACACGGCTTCAAGAAACGTTTAGAGGCTGTCATTGTTGCCAAAGGTTATGCAACCAAATATTAGTAAAGGGCACCAATAAGTGTGTCCAATTTAGTCTGTATTTTTGATTTCACTATATAAAAGCCTTTTTTTTTTGTTGTTGTGCAACATGTTATTCAAATATTCATTTGCTTTTATTTCTGAAGATATTCAAAATTCTGTACATACGATTCAGGGGTGCCAATAATTCTGACAAGGACTGTATATTCAGTGATGTACTACAGTATAACACTGTGTATGAATAGAATACACTGATACATTAGAAGAGGATAGCATGCATTATACACTATAAGCCCAGTTCACACTGCACAGACAGATGTCGACCAACGGCAACAATCACAAACTGTAGGAGTTGTCCATTGGATTTAGAATGTTGGGACATTACCCCAACATACACCAACAAATCTTTTTGTTATGGACAATCAGACTGGTTTAAAAATGGATGATCCTTTTAGCACAATCAAAATGTTGCTATTATTAATGTCTTTATGTGTCGTTCTTCGCCTGAAACGACGAAGAGTGAAACAGAACAGGTTGTGGGTGAAGCCTTGGTTGTTGTGACGTGAGAAATAGGGCACTTACTTACATCTATGCAAACACAGGATGTGCAGAAAAGTTTCCTCGGTTTGCCTCCAAACAGTTTCACAAACTCAGAGAGGGGCATTTTAAGGTAGACTATGTGGTAATCTAAGACCATTGTTAGGTCCTACATTATGAACAATATTTTTTGTGTGAATGTAATTTATAAACATTTGTTTGCAATTTCGCTTCTTACTCTTACTCCTATTCTTACAGAATATGGAAAATGGTATACGGTTAGCGAGTAAGAGTAGATGATCCTTACCAGGGGTAAAAAAAAGAACTATTTTAATTAAATAATGATAATGATAATGAGTCTTTATCGGTCACATATACATTACAGCACAGCGAAATTATTTTCTTCACATACTCCAGAATGTTGTGAGGTTGGGGTCAGAGTGCAGGGTCAGCCATGATACATGATACATGATACAGCACTACTGGAGCAGAGAGGGTTAAGGGCCTTGCTCAATGGCCCAATAGTGGTAGCTTGGCACTGCTGAAGCTTGAATCCCTGACCTTCTGATCAGTAACCTAGAGCCTGGCAGTGCTGGGGCATGAACCTTCTGATCAGTAACCCAGAGCCTGTCAGTGCTGGGACATGAACCTTCTGGTCAGTTACCTAAAGCCTGGCAGTGCTGGGACATGAACCTTCTGATCAGTTACCTAGAGCCTGGCAGTGTTGGGGCATGAACCTTCTGATCAGTAACCTAGAGCCTGGCAGTGCTGGGGCATGAACCTTCTGATCAGTAACCCAGAGCCTGTCAGTGCTGGGACATGAACCTTCTGATCAGTTACCTAAAGCCTGTCAGTGCTGGGACATGAACCTTCTGATCAGTAACCCAGAGCCTGGCAGTGCTGGGACATGAACCTTCTGATCAGTTACCTAGAGCCTGGCAGTGCTGGGGCATGAACCTTCTGATCAGTAACCTAGAGCCTGGCAGTGCTGGGGCATGAACCTTCTGATCAGTAACCCAGAGCCTGGCAGTGCTGGGACATGAACCTTCTGATCAGTTACCTAAAGCCTGGCAGTGCTGGGACATGAACCTTTGAATCAGTAACCCAGAGCCTAGCAGTGCTGAGGCTTGAACCCCTGACCTTCCGATCAGTAACCCAGAGCCTGGCAGTGCTGGGGCTTGAACCCCTGACCTTCCGATCAGTAACCCAGAGCCTGGCAGTGCTGGGGCTTGAACCCCTGACCTTCCGATCAGTAACCCAAAGCCTGACAGTGCTGGGGCTTGAACCTTCGAATCAGTATCCCAGAGCCTGACAGTGCTGGGGCTTGAATCTTCGAATCAGTAACCCAGAGCCTGACATTGCTGGGGCTTGAATCCCTGACTTTCCGATCAGTAACCACAACAACAATTTAGCACACCTAGCACCTAGCACACAGGCTTTCATTTCTATGGAGTTTTCAGGGACGCTTGCAGATTGAACACATTAAGTTGGTGATAAAAAGTGCCAACCAATAGCAACAGACGCCGACAAGGTTAACACGGCGATTTGACAAAACCGAACAAATGCTGTCTATTGGTGTCTGTCGGAGCAGAAGGCTTTACTTATCCCACAGTACTGAAGTATATCTTCAGAATATGTTGGTAAGATTTATATATGTGTTTGTTCTATTGTCATTTCTCACAGGGATTATTTTTTATTAGGATTTTTTAAATTAATTTTTTAATGTATAGGACATGTATGTAATTTGTTGACATGGTGAAGTTTTCTGTCAGGAGACTTTTATTTTTGCATTTTTGGAAGGAGTCTCCAGTGTGTCGCCAATTTGTTACAGTCAAAGGTAAAGCTGTTCTGACACAGGGAATTGTTAATGGTTTAAGAGGCATATAACACTTCAGGATGTGTCCTTCAACTTCAGGGTCTTAATTCCTAACCCCGTCCTTGTTTTTTTATGTTTTTTTTTTTTATAACTGCGCACTTCATCATTTGTTATTCCTTACATATACAATTTACAGTTTATTTCACACAGTTTTTTGCTCTTTATATGGATACCATTCCTTAATATGGTTATTTAAACAGGTATACAAACTTGTTTGCTGTAAAAAAATTTTTACTCTAAACTACGAATAGCTGAGCAAGCCACATCTGGCTGATTGGTGCAGAAGGTGGAGTACATTGTAAGCTCCCTCTGTAGCTCTTTTGGCTTTTGTAGATGCAGCTGCAGTTCAGGTACAGTCCAAAGAGCTAAGCATGAAGAATGATTCTCTCTCTTTTTATTTCTAAGCCCCAGCAGTCGTTTGTCTTCTGCCGCATTGCTCCTGCTCCTTATCGCTTATCACCTTCATTTTCCCCCCATTTCTGGCCGTTTATCTAATACGGCGCCTTGCCATTATTCTTGTCTGCACACAGCTAAAAATATGCACCCCTATAGTGAATTGATCTTCAACCTAGGGAATTGCCTGGTCTCTTTATACTGACTATGAGACGATGTGTTTGCTTGGTTACAGTCAGGAAATTCTTTCAGTGTTTAATCAATACTGCTCATAGTTGCCTGACTTACAAGGCTTAGAAATTGCCAACCCATGCAAAAAACTAGCCAAAAAACCCCCAAACCAAACGTCTAAACACCAAATGTTTCTTGTTTCATGACCCAAATGATATAGTCTAAATGTTCAAAGCTTATAAAGCCATTGTTATTTCCAGCACTTCTTTTTGTGCCATTTGAGATTTTTATAGCTCTGAGAGCTATAGGTCATTTTTTACAGAAGTATACAGACGGGCTTTACAGCAGCAAAAAGTGTTTGGGAACTGTGGGACATCCGTTTTAGTCGTTTCAGTCGTTTTAGTTTTGGCTGCAGTCCAAAAAAAAGGGCTCTGGTCCGCTTGAAAATGATTGTACATGGTCTCAGGTTCACCTCAAGTCCGCTCGGTTGCAGACAGCACCATGTATGTAAGATATCCAATACCTGGAACTGGACAACGTGCCAATATTACATCTTGCTTTAAGCTTCAGAAGCAGCTCATTTGCTTATTTATGCAAAAAATATGAGGTTACAGAATGTTTCTGGTTACAGAATGTTTCTGAGGTTACTAATTTAATGGGTCCCATGGTATGTATCAATATACTGTAGGTCTAACAGTATAAAATTACATAGGAATGGAAAGGGGATACTGCAGTCAGCACAACTTGTGGTTGTTGTGCAAACGTTTGCATGAATAGCATGGCAGAAGATGCACATCTCATGACTATTGCCAAAATTGTTCTGAAGTGAGAATGACATGCTTGAAGGTGGTGTGTGACCTATACTGCACAGGACAATAGCCACAGGACAATAGCCTCACTGGAAATATATTTACTGAAAAAAATGTGAAAAAAATCCAATACTTATTTCCCCCGCTGTATTTATACTTTACTTATTATTGTATTATTGAATTTAAATACTTGTACTCTTTAAAATTTTTATTTAGACCTTCAGAATACTCATTACATCAGTTTAGCATCCAATCATTTCAGTTTTGGATCCAATCAAGATGATCAATGTAGAAAAAAAAAACCCTTGTAGGAATAGTGCCATTCTGTCAGCTACTGAGACCTTCTCATGCTACACAATGTAAAAGTGTAACGCTAAAGCTATGTGTGTGTATGTGAAGATGGAGAATCCGCCAGACTGCATCGTGGAACTCGAGGATAAGCGTACCTGTCACGAAACGTGACGTCAGGAAGATAGGACAAATGCAAACGCAGTTCGAACGGTACCTTTATTTACAGAGAGGTTCGCAGACAAATCTAAAACGTAATCCAGACACGTAATCCAAAACAGGCGAGAGGTCATGTGATCAGCAAACAGGCATACAGTGGTGTGAAAAAGTGTTTGCCCCCTTCCTCATTTCCTGTTCCTTTGCATGTTTGTCACACTTAAGTTTTTCGGAACATCAAACCAATTTAAACAATAGTCAAGGACAACACAAGTAAACACAAAATGCAATTTGTAAATGAAGGTGTTTATTATTAAAGGTGAAAAAAATCCAAACCATCATGGCCCTGTGTGAAAAAGTGATTGCCCCTAAACCTAATAACTGGTTGGGCCACCCTTAGCAGCAACAACTGCAACCAAGCGTTTGCGATAACGTGCAATGAGGCTTTTACAGCGTCCTGGAGGAATTTTGGCCCACTCATCTTTGCAGAATTGTCCTAATTCAGTCACATTAGAGGGTTTTCGAGCATGAACGGCCTTTTTAAGGTCATACCACAACATCTCAATAGGATTCAGGTCAGGACTTTGGCTAGGCCACCCAAAGTCTTCATTTTGTTTTTCTTCAGCCATTCGGTGGTGGACTTGCTGGTGTGTTTAAGATCATTGTCCTGCTGCAGAACCCAAGTTCGTTTCAGCTTGAGTACACGAACAGATGGTCGGACATTCTCCTTCAGGATCTCTTGGTAGACAGCAGAATTCATAGTTCCTTTTATCACGGCAAGTCTTCCAGGTCCTGAAGCAGCAAAAACAGCCCCCAGACCATCACACTACACCACCATATTTTACTGTTGGTATAATGTTCTTTTTATGAAATGCAGTGTTCCTTCTACGCCAGATATACTTGGACACACACCTTCCAAAGAGTTCCACTTTTGTCTCATCGGTCCACAGAATGTTGTCCCAAAAGTCTTGGGGATCATCAAGATGTGTTGTGGAGAAATTGAGACGAGCTTTGATGTTCTTTTTGCTCAGCAGTGGTTTTCTCCTTGGAACTCTGCCATGCAGGCCATTTTTGCCCAGTCTTTTCCTGATGGTGGAGGCATGAACGCTGACCTTAACTGAGGCAAGTGAGGCCTGCAGTTCTTGGACGTTGTTGTTGGGGTCTTTTGTGACCTCTTGGATGAGTCGTCGCTGCGCTCTTGGGGTAATTTTGGGCGGCCGGCCACTCCTGGGAAGGTTTACCACTGTTCCATGTCTTCGCCATTTGTGGATAATGGCTCTCACTGTGGTTCGCTGGATTCCCAAAGCTTTGGAAATGGCTTTATAACCCTTTCCAGACTGATAGATCTCAATTACTTTCTTTCTCAATTGTTCCTGAATTTCTTTGGGTCTCGGCATGATGTGCAGCTTTTAAGGATCTTCTGGTGGACCTTACTGTGTCAAGCAGCACCTATTTAAGTGATGCCTTGATTGTGAACAGGTGTGGCAATAATCAGGCCTGGGTGTGGCTAGAGAAATTGAACTCAGGTGTGGACAACCACATATATTATGTTTTAACAAGGAGGGGGCAATCACTTTTTCACACAGGGCAATGATGGTTTGGATTTTTTTCACCTTTAATAATAAACACCTTCATTTACAAATTGCATTTTGTGTTTACTTGTGTTGTCCTTGACTATTGTTTAAATTGGTTTGATGTTCGGAAACACTTAAGTGTGACAAACATGCAAAGGAACAGGAAATGAGGAAGGGGGCAACAACTTTTTTCACACCACTGTATACAGGATAAGGCAGGAAACTGGATCGAGAAACAAAACGAGAAACATGAAACATGACGTGGAACTGGGAGCGGATAACCCAGCGTGAACTAACTCTAAACATGGACTATGACTATGGCTATGAAACAATCTAAGTTAACATGGAACATGAAACATAAAACATAAACTATGACTGTGACTATGAACAGGACATGAACAAGACTATGGAAACTATCATCTAAATCTAACTAAGTCTAAACTACTCTACGTTATCTCTAATATACATTAATCTTCCACAATGAGTGTTGCATGGTATATATACCGGCATGATTAGCCACGCAACTGCTAACAGCTGCGGGTAATCCAAACACACGTGACTTGACAACACATGACAGGACATGACATCAACAATAACAAAGACACGTGTTTATGCACGTGTCGAAATGTTACTGCTGTCCACAACGGAAAAGCAGGTGCTCGCGCGTTTGCGCTTAGAGCACGCTGCTTCAAGGGGAAATCGTGACAGTACCTGGCTGTACCTCAGTAAAATATTCAATATGCTGGAGTAAGCAAAAAATAAATGAGGCGTTTTCTTTGCCTCTCTAGAAGGCCTCAGCATGTTGAGGTCATTTTCACTAATGCCAGCTTAGACCAATGTCAGTTCCAGTAGCTAATGAAATCATCGAGGCTGCAAGTCAAAATCTGGCTAATGCTGACCATGCAGACGTCGAGACTGAATGATGTTTTCAGGCATAAAAAAATCATCTTGTAATAATTGTAGATAATTATGTTGGCTTGAGAAGGCCAGCATGCTGTTTTGCTTTATAAGCTTGTTATTAATCTTCAGAGACCCGAAACGATCAATCTCTACTCCTCCCAGAGCTTTCAAGCTACATGCACCTTTCAAGCTACATGCAGCCTGTTCTGACTCGAGTTGCTGTATCTTTTCGAAGTGAACGGAATTCCAGAATTCCTGGTACAGAAGTTCAAAGTGGCCAAAATTCCTATTGAGTTGCATTTAAAAATTTTCACTGTTATAACTCGCTGAGTTTTCAAGCGACTTCCAAGGAACTCAGCAGAGTCCTTCCGACTGCTCAGGCTGTATTTTCCCCAACTGATCGGACCCCCGGTATTCCCGCCGTGTAAGATGAAAATTCCCAAACTCTCCCATTCACTTTACATTGAGGGAATGTCAGAACTCACACACACCTGAGTGCACACGCCTGAAGCCTAAAAGTATTGGGACGCGGCCCAGCTCCAAAAGTAATGGAACCTGGCATCTCCAAAAGTATTGGGACGCTGTCTGGCTCCAAAAATATTGGGACGCTGACTTGCTCCGAAAGCATTGGGACACTGTCCAGCTCCAAAAGTATTGGACCACGGCATCTCCAAAAGTGTTGGGATGCTATCTAGCTCCAAAATTATTGGAATGCTGTTTAGCTACAAAACACTTTAGCAACATCTAAGCAACCACCCACAACACCTTAGCAACAGCCTAGCAACCACCCAGAACACCCTAGCAACTGTCTAGCAATCACTCAGAACACCCCAGCAGCAGCTTAGCAACCACCTATAACACCCTTGTAATGGCCTAGCAACACCCGAGCAACCACTCATAACACCCTAGCAACCACTTAGAACACCCTAGCAACCGCCTAGCAACCACTTAGAACCCCCTAGCAACAACCACCTAGGAACACCCTAGTAACCGCCCAGAACACCGTAGCAAGCACCTAGCAACACACTGGCAACCACCCAGAACACATTAGCAACTGCCTAGCAACACCCTAGCAGAATTACTTTCTCAAGCTGATATCAAAGTTTGTTGTGACGAACATTACTTATCTAGTTAAAGTTACTTTTTACATGAAAACATTAACTTAATTTCATCAGTTAAAAACATTACTTTTTAATTCCAGAGTACATGTACTTAGCAACATGTTTTTACTTTCAGTTGAGTACATATTTGGTTGGATACTTCCACTTTAAACGAGTAAGATTTTGACATATAATCTATACTTTTACTTAAGTATAATTTTTCAGTGGGGGTACGGTGGCTTGAAGAATACAGTAGTTATGGTTAGTGGTTAGCACATTTGCCTCGCAACTCTGGGGTTGGGGGTTCGTGTCCCGCCTCTGCCTCGTACGCGTGGAGTTTACATGTTCTCCCAGTGCTTCTGGGAAGTACTCGTGAGTACCCATGACTACCCGTTCTTGGGTACTCCAGTTTCCTCCCCCAGTCCAAAGACATGCATTGTAGGCTAAATGTCATCTCTAAATTGTCTGTAGTGTGGTGAATGTGTGTGTGTGTGTGTGATTGTGCTCTGTGGTTGTCACCCTGTCTTGTGCCCCAAGTCCTCCCTATAGGATAACCAGTAAAGAAAATGGATGGATGGATGGATGGATAATTTCTCAATATTTTGTCCAGTCCTTTTTCCAGGGAAAAATTTTCACTAATACATAAGCTTAGCCACTGCTGTTGCTCCAGTTTTATTCTGAAAGACAGAATTAAAATAACACCTAAGCTTGGTGGTTTTCAGTGACACTGATGACTTTAACTTTAGAGCTGAAGTACAGGTGAGGAATAGTTCGGCACATAGCTTTGGGGCAGACTGGTTTCAGCACGGTCCTGTCTGCCAGCAGCAACGGTGATGCTCCGTAATTTAATGAATCATTTTCAGCCCAAATCAGAGGTACGTATTAAGCATCTCCCAGCTGACCGTGTGCTGAGGTGCCTGTTCCCAACCTTAAATTAGTCAAACTTCACTTGCAGCAGGAGGGCACTGCGACAGAGCTGCAGGAGGTTTGACATGCTGTGCCTAACACACACACACACACAACCCCTGCTGAAGGTTTCTCTACTTAGCAGACGTGTAGTTTCCACTTAGCTGCTGTGTGTTGGTTGAAGTGTTTGGTTTTAGATTAGAAAATCTTTAAACGGTGAGCAGTGTGAAGTCCTTGGGGTGCAGTATAGCGTGTCTAAACTGAGCAATGAGAATAGGAGTTGAGCCTTTGACATATTCAAAGAGAAATAATTTTTTTTTTTATATGACATGCTTCGTAAAGATTCTCACACAGAAAATAAGACACTATGTAGCTGAAAGGGAGAGAACAAAACCTTGTCAAACAGAATTATTTCTATTCTTCTGTGACCTTTTCCAAAAGACGTGACTATTTTTAGCATTGCTGTAATGCTGTTTATATTGAGGAAAGCATTATCATTTTCATAGTACAAATGACATTCAGCTCTTATGTCCTTTCTATGAACTCAGTGGGTAGCAGCATTTTCTTTGATACACACACAAACCTGCAGAATACAGTTCATGTCAGGAAGGCCGTTATTATGCTGCTAGCCTGGCACTATAGGGGATAGGGATGTAACCATATACATGAACTTGTATACTTAAACTTGAGTGATATAAATGAGGCTGAGGAAGCCGATGCTGACATTTAAACTCATTTAATCTAAAAACTAAAAATAAATTTTAGACCACGCCCACTTTGGCTTTGAATACAGATCATGATATTTGCCGCACTAAATAGATAGAGATCTAGATTGTGTCACTGTGTTACACCTTTAGTAGGGGAACACATGTAATGTGGCCCCTCAGGGAAAAAGAATAGTTTAATGCTTGGAGCTGAAGGATTATTCTCCTCTCAATTATTCACACCCAGACATTTAGCCTCCAGGGCCACTTCCCTTTCCCTCCTCCTTTGTCTCAATTCCCCCCTCTCCTTTTCTCTTTCTCTTTCTCAATCAGTGGAGCTGGATGTAAAACTGAAGGTCACAATTGAGGCATGTGGAATAACCATGCTGCTCTCTCTATAGATTAGTCCACATCACTGATTTAACTATTTATTGATTCTATTATTATCAGGGACATCTAGAGGGTTCTTTGGACACAGGTACTCAGGTCAAACCATTTTACTGTAGTTCGTCTTACAGTGATAATGTAGTGTGTGATGGAGTAGGCTTATATCATTTTATATACAAGAAAAAAAAAGTTATTTTTTTTATCAGACTAAAAAAAGTAGGTATATCATGATAATCGTTTTTCCTCTCCCCTGAATGAAAAAATTTTAAGATATATGCAGCTTCAGCTGTCTGCTTCTTACCGCTCTTCATACTGATAGACAAGATACAATCTCCCTCACTGCCTGCTTTCTTCACTTATTGTCTCTTAATTTCTGTCTCGTTTTTTTGTGGCGCTATAACTATGTGGAATGAACACTGGGTTAGATCGCAAGTAAATCAGCAAAGCCAACTAGCAAACAGCTTAAAACTCAATTTCGACTCAATTTGGAGACTTTTTGGACATACTTTTTTCATTGTATCTTGTCTTTCAGCATGAAGAGCGGTAAGAAGCAGACAGCAATAACTGCATATATCTTCATATTTTTTCTTTCAAGAGAGAAAAAACGACTATACTGTTATACCTACATTTAAAAAAAATCAGTTAAAAAGCATTTTCTTTTTCTTATATATAAAATGATATAAGCCTACTCTATCACACACTACATTATCCCACTGTCGGACGATGTATAGTAAAATGGTTTCACCTTAGTACCTGTGTCCAAAGAACCCTCTGGATGTAAGTGATAATAGTTAAATCAATAAACAATTAAATCAATCAATTAAATCAATAGTTAAATAATTTTTTTCAGTGTACCAGTGGACATTTATTTTCCTACCTCAAGGACTGAAGCACTGCAAAACATAGCTACTGTACACTAGAGAAACGTCTGAAGATCTGAAGCTATATTTTACTTGTAAGACATCTGATAAGCATTTATTGCTCTGCCACATTTAAGAAACAACATTATATGTGGGGAAAAGGCACATACTCACTGGCCACTTTATTAGGAACACGGATACGCTTGTTTATTCGTGCAATTATCCAATCAGCCAATCGTGGCAGCAGTGAAATGCAGAACAATATGCAGATAAAGGTCAAAACCTTCTGTGAATGTTCACATCAAACATGAGAATGCGGAAAACGTCATTTTAGTGACTCTGGCATGGTTATTGGCTGATTTGAGCGTTTCAGAAAATGCTGCTCTCTTTACACAGAATGGTGTGAAAACAAAACAAAAAAAGAGCTGCAGTTCTGCATGTGGAAACACCTTGTTGTTGTGAGAGGTCAGAGGAGAATAACCAGACTGGTGTAAGCTGACAGGACGGTTACGCTAACTCAAATAACTACTTTCTACAACTGTGGTGAGCAGAAAAACATCTATGCACAGACTGCGCAACCTTCAGGCAGATAGGCTACAAAACCAAAAGACTACATAAGGTTTCACTCCTGCCAGCCCAGAGCAGGAATCTGAGGCCACAGTGGGCACAGGCTCACCGACTGGAAATTGAAAATTGGAAGAATGCCGCTTGGTCTTTTTGCCACTTTCAGCTGTTCAGTTTCTGTGAGTCTGTGCCCACTGCATCCTCAGATTCCTGTTTTTGGCTGACAAGAGTGGAACAAAATGTGGTCAGACTGAACCAGCCTGACAATTATCCTTTGACCTCTTTTTCCAATTTTTCTTTTTCTTTTTATTGGATGTGCACATTCACTGAACTCTTGATCTGCCTGGATGATTTTACACATTGCACTGCTGCCACATGATTTGCTGATTGGTTAATTGCATAAATAAGCGGAGGTGCAGGTGTTCCTAATAAAGTGGTTGAAGTCAGAAGGTGCCAATGTGCTAATATTTACATATGATAATATATACAGTATCTCACAAAAGTGAGTACACCCCTCACATTTTTGTAAATATTTGATTATATCTTTTCACATGACAACACTGAAGAAATTACACTTTGCTACAATGTAAAGTAGTGAGTGTACAGCTTGTGAAACAGTGTAGTAGTAAGTACACCCCTAAGGGAAAAAATGTCCATATATATATATATATATATATATATATATATATATATATATATATATATATATATATATATATATACACACACACACACACACACACATGCATACATACATACATACATATATATATATATATATATATATATATATATATATATATATATATATATATATATATATATATATATAATTTTTTAAACATTGTAATTTCAGATACTTTTTGTCTAAAATAACTATTGTTTTGCAATTGTGTACATCTGGTGAGTTAAAAGAATAGGTACGGGGTCCAAGCACTATTTATAAATAGGATCTGCTTATTTATAATTTCGTAGATGTTCAGTATTTAAAATTCTGAACATGTGTTTTTTTTAATATGTAATTCTGCTTAGGGCTACTGTATATTGGGCTTCATTGTGAGCATCAAACTTTTGTGTGAGAGTGTGTATTTTTTGGGCTAAATCTAAATGTCTGGTGAAGCTTAGCATTTATAGGTAGACCTACTGTAAATCAGGGAGAAGGAGGCTGACACGAACCAGCACACCGAGACCTCCTACTGTCCCTGAGCCCCTGACTGCACATCTCACTGGAACCCTGTGGCATAGCTATAAATACAAAGCTATAAATCACCCAATGCAACACAGATAGAACAGCCAGACAGCTGTCACAGCTCTTTATTACGTCCCTGTATGAGAAACACACCTTCAAGTACCACCTACTGCATGTGTGTTTCATTCCACTACTAATTATATTCTAATATTTGTTTGGAAATGATTGCTGCTATCTGTTTGAGTGACAATGAGCGGATGATAATAATCCCCAATTCAGCCAATCAAAACCAGCGATGAGATGCCTGACTCAGGCACTAAGCTGCTAATCCCTAGGGAAATGGAAGTCTTGTAGAAAATGACACATTGTACCTCTTATGCCTTTAATCAAAAATAATTCAGTTATTTTTCCCATTGCATCTGGATTCTGTTCTGAGGTCAAGCAGCCACTTTGTTACACTACATAAAGAGACATCAGTCTACATCAGTGGCTTTAATCTAGAATATTGTCTCTTAGTGTCTTGCTTTCTCTCTTGAGTCAACCATTATGCACATTTACCTTTATTAAGCCATCAATGAGCTCAATGAGCTATTGAGCCATCATGGCCCAGGTTTCTTTCTACTACTTAATGCTTATTGAGTAGTCTTGTGTTAAAGTCGCTTAATGGGGCAAGTAATCAAGCCAGTGTGGCCTTTAGAGTCAAATGAAAGACAAGCTCTATACCCAGGGCTATTAAATATTTTTGTTAGGCTACAATTTGTTTAAGAAAACCATGTACCTAAAGAGGGTTTTACAGTACCTAGATAACGTGTTGCTCTGCTGTCTCACAGTTCCAGGTGCTTGAGCCTGAGCTTGTGTTTCACTGTCTGCGCAGAATTTTACATGGTCTCCCAATGTGTTTCCTCCAGGTTTTCTGGTTTCCTCCCATCTCCCAAAAACATCTTGATAGGTGAATTGGCAACTTTAAATTGCCCCTAGCTGTGAATGAGTATGTGAATGAGTGTGTATGTGCATGGTGTCATGTGATGTACTGGCATCCCATTTAGGGTGTATTCCCACCTCGCACCCAGTGTTCCCAGGACAGGCTCTGTCACCCTGAGTATGTCATATATGATGCCAGGAGTTGCAAATGATCATGATAATCTCAGTGGTAAATGCAATGACAGTTATCATAATGTTTGATGTCAGTAGTATTATGACAATAATGAAGATGGAGAAGGATGTGCCTAGACCTGGTGTTTATGGTAGAACCACAGCTATTGGGGTTTTACACACCTTGCAATATTCGGTAACACTGTACTTGGACCATGTATCAAACACGTTGTATGCTGTCATGACAGTTCTGTTGAAAGATATATCATTATTGTTACTGTTATTATGCTTGTCATAAAGTATATATACTGACTCCATTAAACAAAAAACTTAAACTGTCATGGCATTAGGGACATGGTGGCTTAGTGATTTGCATGTTTGCCTAGCACGTGTTTCCTGGTGCTTTGGGGGGTTTCCTCTGGATACTCCGGTTTCCTCCCCCAGTCCAAAAAGATACGTTGTAGGCTAATTGGCATTTCCAAATTGTCCATAATGTGTAAATGGTTGAGTGTGTGTGAGATCGTGTCCTGCGATAAGTTGGCACCCCACCCAGGTGTCCCCCGCCTTGTGCCCCGAGTTCCCTGGGATAGGCTCCAAGTGACCCTGGAGTCCCTGTGTAGGATAAGTGGTACAGAAAATATATGGATGGATGGATGGATGTCATGGCATTTAATTTTATGATAACTGTCATTGCGTTTACCAGTGATACTCACATGACATATTATGTCACTGGACATAGACTGTCGTGGCAACTCAGGGCCACACATGAAATTTATAGCTGGTTTGCGCCTACAGCATCCTTATAAGATTATTACGTCCCACACTGTATGACATGATTGGATAACATCTTATCCAAATTCTATAACTGACTATGTGACATTAATGACATGATTATATTGGTCATATAATGCAAAAAAGTGTTAACCATATTTTTAAAGCCTGCAAATGCTGTTGTTCATAGGAGACACTCTTGTTGCTGTAGGGTCATGCCACATTCGGTGTGACCCTTTTGCATAAATATTTGTCATCTACTTGGAAGCAGAAATTAGTAGTTCATAAAATGTATATTCTTAACGTTAAGGCTGGCATAACCTTGTTTCTGTATGTTAATTGATTCAAAAATGTGAACATTTTCTGTGTCAAAATGAACAATCTGTGAGATGTTGCCTCATTAACTAATGATGAAACATAAATTCAGCGATGCAGCCCAGCAGTGCAAAGCTGCATCTGTGCAAATATGAATATATGCATAATATAGAAAAAGGAAAAGAGACATCGTTCCTTTAACACACACTATCAAAGATTTAAAAATATATATATATTTTTGTTCTCTTAGTACAAGCAAGTGGAGCAGTACATGTCCTTCCACAAACTTCCAGCAGATTTCCGGCAAAAAATCCATGACTACTACGAGCACCGCTACCAGGGCAAGATGTTCGATGAGGAGAGCATCCTGGAGGAGCTGAACGAACCGCTCAGAGAGGTGAGACAGAGCATGCTCACTTTGTGTGGTGGGGACGTTGGTGTAGATGTATGTGTGGAAAAACAATCCCAGAAGGCCATGCAGCTACCTCAGTTCTCTTCTTACTTTCCAAAACAATAAAGGGATGCTGACAGTGAAATGTGTTGCACTGCAAATGCAATCCATGTCTCAGGAAAGCCACAATGTAGATTATTTTTAATTTAATATATTAGTATTATATTATGGTTTTTGTTTTATTCTACTCTCAGTAAGGATGTAGTAGTTGGTGCATGACAAAATGCTCTTTTGTATGTGTTTGCAAATATGCAGCGCTGCATTTACACTCACCAACCACTTTCCATATGGCACTCATATGTGGGTGCCAGACGGACTGGTGTGTGTATTTCAGAAATTGCTAATGTTCTGGGATTTTCACGCATGACTGTCTCTAGAGTTTACTTAGAATGGTGTGACAAACAAAAAACATACTCTGAGTGGCAGTTCTACGGGGAGAAATGTCATGCTATGTTCAGAGGAGAATAGCCAGACTGGTTCAAGCTGACAGACTGCCTACAGTAACTACTCTTTTCTACCATGGTGAGCAGAAAAGCATCCCGGAACACAAGGCACGCTGATGTATAGAGACTGCAGTATGTGAAAATAGATCATCATTTTTTGAACTACTCAAACCAGCCTGTCTGGTATCAACAACCATGCCTCAATTAATACCATTGAGATTCCATTGTCCCCATTCCGATGTTTGATGTGAACATTACCTGAAGCCCTTGACCTGAATCTGTATGCCTTTATGTATTGTACTGTATACTGTATATCATTTTTATTGGGTGAATACCTCTTCTACCCTCCATAGGAAATCGTGAACTTCAACTGCCGTAAGCTGGTGGCTTCGATGCCTCTGTTTGCCAATGCTGAGCCCAACTTTGTCACGGCCATGCTAACTAAGCTCCGCTTTGAGGTCTTCCAGCCCCGGGATTACATCATCCGCGAAGGCACCATTGGCAAAAAGATGTACTTCATCCAACATGGCGTGGTCAATGTCCTCACAAAAGGAACTCTGGGAATGAAGCTGTCGGATGGCTCCTATTTTGGAGGTAAAGTGTCCTGTCATCCTTGAAAGGAACCTGTTTTCATAACTGCCTAAATGAGGCTGAAATTAAACTGTCACATTCTGTAATTAAACTGCCCAAATTCTAATTAAAATGGTACAACATTTAGAACATGATTTACCTCACTTATGAGCTTGTTTCACAAGAGGGAATTAAAGTTGAATATTTAAGCATCTTTTAATGGGAACCATCAAAATCTTTCCACCCAGGCGATAACACCCAACAGCGCCTTCTGAGATCATTCTGTCATTTATGATAATTTCCTGAGCTGGTAATGTAATTTTACTAGCATAATTGTATGTGACAAGAATGATTCCATCAGTACTTAGCCAGCTACAATGCTCACGCTGATAAACTAGCATGATAATTATATCCCTGTTATGTGGAAACCAATAATGAGTTTATTTTCAGTATATGGCAAAATCTCTGATTTGTTTGATGTAGTCTAGCTTACACAAACCTTCAGGCTTAGATTAAATAACAGTATCATGATGCTGTAATACAATACTTGCAAAGGGCACCAGGCCAGAATGGCAGGTTATAATGGAAAGTCAGCTGATAGCAGAAAACAGCAAGCAGATTTTGTAGATCTCAGAATTATGTTCATTAAATGCAGGTGTTAGCCTTTTGTGTCCTATTGTTTACAGTGACGGTGTGGGCTGTACAGATAATTGCTTTCTTAATGTGCTCCACATTTAATTAAACTCCAAGCCCATGCTCCAATGCATCTGGAGTTATTTCCCTCCAATTCCCAATTTCACTCACTGCACCATAATGCAAATGGTGAACGCTTACAAACAGCTAGGCTTGATAGTCAATGACCTTTTTGTTTTCAGAGTTGTGTAATTTGCATTTTTAGGGAGCTCTTGGCTTCTGGGGGTCCAAGGCGATTGCCTACTTTTGCCTAGTGCTATGTCCGTCCCTGATAGTAGAGGCATTACTCATAGTAGTAATATTAGTAATAGGAGGAGTAATAATAGAAGGGGTGGCAGTAGTAGTAGTAGTAGTAGTATTGGTGGTAGTAGTGGTAGTAGTAGTAATAGTGTTGGTGGTAGTAGTGATAGTAGTAGTAGTATTGGTGGTAGTATTAGTAATACTATTGGTGATAGTAATAGTAGTAGTAGTAGTATTATTGGTGATAGTAGTAGTAGTAGTAGTAGTATAGTATTGGTGGTAGTAGTAGTAGTAGTAGTAGTAGTAGTAGTAGTAGTAGTAGTATTGGTGGTAGTAGTAGTAGTAGTAGTAGTGTTGTGGTAGTAGTAGTGGTGGTGGTAGTAGTAATAGTAGTAGTGGTGGTAGTAGTAGTAGTGGTGGTAGTAGTAGTAGTATTGGTAGTAGTAGTAGTAGTATTGGTGGTAGTAGAAGTATTGGTGGTAGTAGTAGTAGTAGTAGTGTTGGTGGTAGTAGAAGTATTGGTGGTGGTAGTAGTAATAGTAGTATTGGTAGTAGTAGTAGTAGTATTGGTGGTAGTAGTAGTATTGGTGGTAGTAGTAGTAGTAGTAGTGTTGGTGGTAGTAGAAGTATTGGTGGTGGTAGTAGTAATAGTAGTAGTGGTGGTAGTAGTAGTAGTGGTGTAGTAGTAGTAGTATTGGTAGTAGTAGTAGTAGTATTGGTGGTAGTAGAAGTATTGGTGGTAGTAGTAGTAGTAGTAGTAGTAGTAGTAGTAGTAGTAGTTTTGGTGGTAGTAGAAGTATTGGTGGTGGTAGTAGTATTAGTAGTAGTAGTAGTAGTAGTAGTTTTGGTGGTAGTAGAAATATTGGTGGTAGTAGTAGTAGTAGTATTGGTGGTAGTAGTAGTAGTAGGGTTTATTAAACTAAGGCTTTTGCTTAAAAAACCTTAGTAAACCATCCTGAATTATATCCAGTAAATATATTTGTAGCAAAGTGTGGTATGGAAAGGGATGACTAAAGGACATGGCTGATTTCAGTCTGGAGAAAATAAATCAAGAGAACTCATGAGAAAAATTAACAATATTTAATTCTTTCCATATAAGATTTACTCTACACTAGTAGCACAAATGAATGAACTTCAATTTTTCCTTTTTTTTTGACCAACGAGCACTGAAATGAAATAGTTCCCGGAGCCTGCTAAACGATGTAGATCTGTGCAGATTTTTTCTCAATTTTAGTAGACGTGAAAGATTATCCTTGTGTGCCTTTAAAATCCTGATGACTCAGCACTCCTGAGCCGCAGTGAGCAGGGAGGAGCGGGAGCTTTTCCCCCGAGTGACCTTGGAAAGGTTGCGACTAAAACAGATGCCTTCTGTAGCCTGAGTTAAAAGGGTTTTTCAGACGGTCCTCCCCTGGGGTGTTCAGTGGGACAGATATTGAACACAATCATAAAAGAAATATCAGTAGCAACAGCAGCATGGTTTTTGGTTCCTCTTCAATGCACTGTGCCAGCCTCTGGCGGCTTCACAAAACATAGCTGAGATAGAGATTAGATGCAAGTTGAGCTGTTTCTGTGTGTGTGTGTGTGTGTGTGTGTGTGTGTGTGTGTGTGTGTGCGTGTGTGTGTGTGCATATGTGCCTGTGTGTATTCATGCATGCCCGTGCATGCGTTCTTGTGTTTGTGCATTCATTTGTGTGTGTACTTTCACATACTGCCTCTTGACTTGATGAATGCAGTGAGTGAGTGGCTGTGGAGTGACACCACTGTCTATAATTAACTTCAGCCTCCTGGAAAGAGGATATTGGAATTTGCATATGCTTATCCAGAACTGATTGATGGCAGGCAATGTTAATACAGTGGCCAGAGTTTATAATGTAGACAAGGTGTGCTAGAACATTTTCATCACTCAATAAGGAACGGAGAACTGCACAACTTTGTAAATAATGTTTTTCGCAGTCCTGCTAAAAGCATTAAAATATGTAGTCAAATAATGTCTTAACAATGTGTTTTCAATATAGTACAGGGTGAACTGAACTTACAAATCACTCTTTTTTTTTTTTTTTTTTTAGAATTGAATCTAATCCAACGAATGATTTAATTTATTTATTTTCCTTCCCCATTTTCTCCCCATTTTGGTCACCTGCCATTCCCACCTACAACCCAACTCTTCACTATCATTCAATAGTGTTCCAACTGTGGAAGGTGAAAGCTAACACTTTCTCTTCTTTATGAATTGCTGTTCATGCTGTGTCACAGGGCAGGGTAACACACTCAGAGGAAAGTGCTGTTTGCCCTCTTCCACATACATGAGCTCACAAATGTCCACGATTGGCTCGTGGCACTGTGATTTGTAAGGGAGATAAAATATGCCATCCTGTCCACCCTGAGTGAAGGGACAGTTTTGCTTCCTTGGCTCCTGGCCACGGATGGCTCTGATTTCGTTGTGATTGGAACTCATAACCTCCAGATGATAGGCCAATTGTTGCTTCCTCTTGCACTTGCTGGCCATCAATTGGTTGATAATCTGCTTGTACAGTACTTGCAAATAATCCGATGTGGATAGCAGAAATGAAACCTTATATTGATGTCTGTCTATTTTGGGACTTATACTGTATACCAGCAGCCCCTGTCTGTGGACATTACACTTCACTTCACTGTGTAGTTAGAGATAATGAGTGAAGAAAGTCTTCTGATCATTCCAATCACCAAAACTAATCTACTGTTATTAGATGATACATATTTGTCAAACTGAAACTTAAATGCGCTCATAAAACTGAATTGCAGCCATAGACATCACTTCAAACATCTGACTTTGCCTCAACTTCTGTGTCTTTTTTCTATGTTCTCAAAAGTTCCCATATTTGTTTTATCTCACAGTTTTTCTGTCTTAGGCTTGAGGCTGTTAACATCTATAAATGGAAAAGAAAACGTGTTATGTTTAACTATGCAAAATAGCAGATGCAATCGAGTTGCTTTGTGTGTTTGTGGTTTGATTTTCTCTCAGAAATCTGTTTGCTAACACGAGGGCGACGGACAGCGAGTGTTCAAGCAGAGACATACTGCCGTCTTTACTCACTCTCCGTGGACAACTTCAATGAGGTTCTGGAGGAGTACCCTATGATGAGAAGAGCTTTCGAGACTGTAGCCATTGACAGACTCGATCGTCTAGGTGAGAGTTTTGTACACTCCTATTAATGTGCACATAACATAAAAAACTAAACAATAGTATAGTCACTTGTTTCTCTAAGATGTTGAAGGTGAGTGCTGAAGGTGTGTCAACTGCTCAGAGAAAAAGACAGTGACAATGAAAACAAAATTTGTCTTTTGTTTTCCTAGTACCACATGCAGGGTGCTAAAAACAAATATTTCCCCAGTCTCTTTAGGTCAGCTGAGTCATGCAATTACCTTAGGAAAAATGTTTTTAAAAATGTTTTAAAATGCTGTGCAAGTATATTCTAGACCTTTGATTAATTGCCATTATGATAGAAGAATGTGCAAATGTGCCATGACAACCTTTGTAAATAAATTACCATCTTCTATCCATTCCCTGCCAGGTAAGAAGAACTCCATCTTGATGCACAAAGTGCAGCATGACCTCAACTCTGGTGCCTTCAACAACAGAGAGAATGAAATGATCCAGGAGATTGTGAAGTACGACCGAGAGATGGTCAAATTGGTGGACTTTCAGCGTCCACGTGCCATGTCTATGACGGCCGCAGTCCCTGGTGGCATATTTGCCCAACCGGGACAGTCGCAGGGCACCTCAGCCATTGCCACCCTACAGCAGGCTGTAGCCATGAGTTTCTGCCCACAGATGATGAATCCTTTGGTGGGCCCGGGCACTCTTCAATCTCCCCGGATGGTCCGGCGTTTCCAGGTAATCCAGAACATTTCCAGCCCTGCATCTGTCTCTCCCATGCAGCCACATCCACCAGGGCCAATGCCAGGGGGTGCGTGTGCTTCTGCTGCCACATCCAGTCCACCTGTGCAGAGCCCCTTGGCACCAACGTGCTCAAGGACATTCCAGTATGGCTGCAGCCCCATGGGTGGGCGCACAGGATCTCAGCTGTCTCTTGTCCAACAGCATGTGCCCAGTCCAACGCGCAAAGGTGCCCACTCCCTGCAGCATGCAGAGAGCCTGAGTCAAGATGCCCGTTCATTGTCTACTTCCCAGCCTTCTTTGCCCCAGGATGGAGTGACAGGTGTGGGTACCAGCCCACCACCCTCAGCCCACGTCTCCTCCACGTCCATTGGGCCACAGCATGTCCCTCACCCTGCAATACCTGGGCCCTCTGGAATCAGAAGCTCTGTACCTCATAGAATTGTACAGCCTCACCAGATGTCACCCTCCACACCGCCCCCTGTTGGCGGAGCAGGCCCAAGCTATCTCGAGCCAATAGTGCACAAGAAAGATTCTATAGTTAGCCTTCCTGAGACGGACTCCACTATCAGATCCAGGCTGTCCTCGAACCTCTGACCAAACTCTGGTGTATTCTGACATGGTGGCACTATTGTGTATCCTGAGGTTTTCTGTATCCAAAGGAAGCAGAATGTGTATTGTGTAGGGGGAGTAATCAGATCAGTCTATCGCAAATAGGTGCACCACTGTAACTAGGTTGAAGAGGTGGGATTTTCCTAGCTGGCCCACTCGTGTAGTTACTCCCTTCTTGTTCAGCTACCAATTTGCCCTTTGCTGTCTTTGTTATGAAGAAGTACATGGAAAGAGAAATTTCTGTTGTATTCTGTACAGTCCATACAATGCAATCTGGCCTGAGCTGGGACATAAAGAAAATCAGGGACTTGTATCACATGACAATGATAAAATTTTAAGCTTTGCAAAGTGTTTTTGAGTGTCCTTTGTTCTGTATAATTGTAGCAGAAATAACTAGCTGTTCTTCATATTCTTGTAAAATATCAATGAAAATTGTGTTACAGACCGCTGGTCGATCTTATATTGATATGTAAATATGATACATTTAAAAAAAAATGAAAGAAAATATCTTCATTGTATCAACTTAAAAAACCAAAGTTGAGCTTGGTTGAGTTTGGTCATGTCCGTGTCAAATGAGAAAAACAATTCAAAAGATATGCCATTTATTTAACTGCCTTTGTTCCAAGTTTAGAAGCCATATACAGTCCATGATAATTGTGAGTCTATGTGGGAGTGAAGGGGGGGATTAGAGGGGTAGGGAGTAAGTTCGTCATTTATTTATCGACTTGTTTTCTCAAGAGAGTGTTTATTTTGCTGGCCATTTTGACAGATGTGTTTGTAATGGTAAAGGCAATACCCCAAAGCGTCTAGCCTGCACTGAAAGTTCTTATTGATGAACATCACTGACTCTCTATTCGTAGATACCAAAACAGGAATGACTAGGAATGGATAACCAAAAGAATGTATATCTGAACTGAGAGGCAAAATGCAATATGATAGTGATTTTACAATACCCTACAATTTAGTTTTTTGTTGTGAATGCTTTATTTGGGTGTATTTAAAAGATAATTAATGGCTGTAGGTAATGGAGGGTAATAAAGTGAAACGAGCAAGCAAATGTTTAGGTAAAACATACTTAGAATTTAGCCTTTATCGTAAATATTAAATTCCGGAATTATAGTTTTCTTTGCATGGTACAATTCAGAATTGACATTACCCAGAAAAGCCGTTTTAAGCAGATACTAGTAGTAATAAAGTGCTACAGTAATTCAGTGAAATATAGATTGAACCAGTTGATCATGGTTCCATTTTACATTTTAAACCAGCATGACTTACCTGAAAAATTCAAATAATTTTATCTTGTGAGGAAAAAACTAGCAATTTATTATATTAACTTGACAAAAGCGTTATTTGTTCAACTTAACTAGTATTGGCAATATTCTGCACTTTACCAAAACCTTCCAAGAATTTTTTTATGAAGATGCTGATGTGTGAGCATTTTTAAAAGGATCGTTAAACGAATCTTGCTTGGTCATTGATCGAAACAAGATGATGTTTGATTGAAAAATATGTTAGCTAAATAATTAATAGTTACTAGTTAACCGCTGCATTTTCTTCACTTGGATTGTAAATACGACCTTGTACATCAGCTGTAAATGAGTCTGATTAGTAAAGTGAGCATACTTAATACTGACAAAAAAGAACGCTGAACTCAGATGGCCAATGGTGCGTATTCGTTCTTGAATGTATGCCGACTGGCGTTTACTGCCGTGTAAATAGAATCATATCGACTAATGCAAAATGGAAAACGTGCATATTTGCTGAGTGTTTATTGTGATGGTCAACTGTTAATTAAGCTAATTAGCTCATTAATACTTCATTACAAACGATCCGTTTGTGTTACTTCTGCCATTACTTGCTAGAAGCTGGATGTTAGACATTAAAAAATGTGGGGGGAAAAAACAAACAAGCATACAAAAAGCACACACAATATCCCCATGAGCGCCCTCTAGAGACAGAATATGGCAGCATATCACAATATTCGTAATAGCCACAATGAGGTGAGTTTTGGCAGTTTGACAATTTGCTGAAGCGGATGCAGTTTTATCAGTATGGTAAAATAGCGGCATGGGCATTTGTGCTCCATGAGATAACTCCCATTCATGCTCAGTCCCATATCTTTATTATCATCATTCACCACTAGCTGTAGGATCAGCTATTAAAATGAAGGATGGTGCAATTTGAGTCAATATGACTGACTGAAAGATTTTTTATTTTGAGTCCTCCTGAGCTGACATTGCCATTTTCTAGCAGTAGTGGGATACTTGATCTAATGAATCCTTAGAAACCCGATTTGCGGTGTATGTATCTTTAATTATGCTCAAATGATTCTTCATGTACTGCCATTATTTCTGAATGCCAGAAGTTTTTTTCGTTTGTTTTTTTTTTGCTGCAATTCTCATTTTCAAAGATTAGCGAATAATTTATTTGTTGATCCCGTTTGAAGTGTATACCGTAAGTCCCCAACATACTAACAAATGTATTCTGAGTGAGCTGAATGAACTGAATGCATATCTGTTATATGTATTGCTGTGGTTTTACTGCAAATGACTGAAACTCTTTATTTTTGTAATCATGCACTTATACTGGCCCTATTTACGCTGCTATTTTAGGCTTTGCTCGAAAGAAATGTCTTCAGAGTATTGTGTACGAGGTGGTCACAGTCAGTGCAAACACATGATCCTTTACACTGCCAGATATCCTGGCGAATATCGAAAGGAAGAAACTGATTTTAAGTTCACCACGGAATCGATTGGCTTCATTTCGCTGTAACAATAGCAATCTTGATTGGAGTATTATTCCTTTAAGTAGAGATTTTGAGTATCTTCTGTTTTTCTGTACTTCTCCCTGACCAAAAAAAACAAAAAAAACAAAAAACAAAAAACAACAATCTTTGTTTCTGGGGCAGAAAGGTCAGATGTCAGCTTTCCTCACCATGGCTGAATAATGGACAATACTTTGAGAGGACCGTCATCCAAACCACTTGTTTCACCGTACCGCATGTAAACGGTACAGAATGCCTTGGTATAAAATGTCTTAGTAAATCAGGGTACTTTGTGTTTGTTTTGTTGTTTTTTTCGTCTTTACGGTGTGCCCCGATGCACAATTAAACGTAGGCCAGCATACCTAGTGCCTAGTAATATCTAGTTTCCACATTGTCTATTTTAGTGGTACTTGACCTTGTAAAATGAAACTACATGTTCTTTTTTTTTTTTTACCTTGCAATATATGTATAATATAGCTGCTGAATAGTTGTTAGCAACATAAAATGAATAATCCAGCATAGTCTTTCCCCATGTTGGGAGACACAACTTGCACATTCATGTTTTTCTGGACTTTTGATTGCAGTGGATCATGGAGTACATACCAAACCTTTGCTCCACCGGAATGCTGCTTTTCACTGGAGCCACCAGAGCAGGCTTTGCTTTTGCGATCCGTAGACATCACGCCAGATGGCTCTTTAAAAATCAAACTCGCCTCAGTCGATGCCAGCTGAGCACACACACACACACACACACACACACACACACACACACACACACACACACACAGATCAAATGAAAAACATCAGGGGTGAACTGAACTCAACATAAAATACACTAGAAATCCTATGTTGAAATGCATGTATATATATTTTTTTAATGATGAGTATATGACAGTAACAGTTTCATATATATGTATAAGTGAAATTTTAAGAAATTATTTTGTATAGATATACTATAAAATACTACACGGGATTAATAAATAGTTTCCCTGTTTAAACATATTGCTACTTATATGTGGCGAGAAAAAAACCCCAAAAACATCGGTTGAAAGTTTAAAGTTGTAGTCAATGATTGGAGGAAGTTGAAAGCTGAAATTGTTTGTGCCTCCTAAGCCATGCCCCCAAATCCCATGCGCATTTACTGTCATGAAGAGACAACTCCTTTTTTTTATTGTTTGGGGAGAATTTGAGGAGAAACATTACTCAGCCCACCTGTTCAAGACCAACATTTCAGAATGAGGAATGCAGAATTCCCCTGAGAAAAATGAGGCCTAATTGGCCATCTGTCATTTCTTAAACCCATCAATGGAGTACAGTAGCAAAGCTTTGTAAGATGACTGCTGGTTTTCTTGCGCTGTGTTAAAAATGATGGTAAGATGGTAAGCTCTTTCTAGAGATGTGAATTTAAAAATTAAACACATTTGTGTGTGTATGTGTGTGTGTGTGTGTGTGTGTGAATACCGAATATCCAGTTGGTTTATTTTGCACTTCCACCTTGAAACACATTCAATATTGAAATATTTGTGACGTGCTTTAGCGATTCTGGTGTGAATTTGCTGTATTTTTGGTATTCCCATGAGAAGATAGTGGTGGTGTACTGTGCTGTACATGCTGCATCATCACAACAGGATCTTGCCAGCACAGTTGGTGGTCTTTAATAGGAGAAAATATTTCAACGATCTACTTTCAATGTCATTTTAATGAAAAAACATTATATAGTTGCACTGAGTCATAGCAGGGACTCGGGCTTGGCTGGTTATCGATCTACAAATTAACGAGTGTGAAGGCATAGATGGCAGTATTCATACAAAAGGTGAACCTTCGGAAGTTGATCTGTTTGAGCACTTTACAGATGGAGGTGGTAGTGAGCGTGCTGGACAGAATAAAGTAGTAAAGTGCCACTGCATCACTCTATTGAAATAGAGATGAAGTGAGGGCTAAATCCCACTGGTGTCACTATCAGCCAGTAGTCGAACAGCATTGTGGGAAACTGTTAACCGAAGTGAACATAGACTGATAAAAGAAGTTCAATACAAAATAAATCTTGGACACCACTGAAAGTCACTTATTAATTCTAAAGATTAATATATAGGCATTTTGGGTGAATTTTTTCTCAGTAATTGTCTCAGTAAGAACAAACTGATTTCACTACTGCAAATAAATTTTTAAGATTTATTCAAATTCACCAGGACGATCACAGCAGTTTTGCATAGTGATAAAGGTTCTGGGGCTTTTCTTGGGTACCGCAAAAGTGAAAACCCGAAACTGACATGAAGCCTGTGGAGCCAGACTAGAAGTCGTTTTAAAAAGTGCCAGATTAAATGCCTCTTCAATGGGTACAGAAAAAATGCATTCAGATTTGTGTCTGTGATGATTCGAGCCCTGCTAAGCCCCCAATCATGCTAGGGAAATTCTGTCAAGGGTTTAAAGAGTGACTTTAGCAGAATGAGATCTTTCATTGGTTTGGATTTGTACTTGTAATATGTCCAGTGGCGGTGAAAAAGAATTGTCTCCTCCTTTGCTGCTGTACTCCTGCTTATTTGAGTCTTGGTCATGATTAGCTGTGTGTGTGTGTGTGTGTGTGTGTGTGTGTGTGTGTGTGTGTGTGTGTGTGTGTGTGTGTGTGTGTGTGTTTGGGCGCGAATTAATGCACACTTACCCAGTCAGATATTAGTCATCCATCGCCTGTGGCGGTTGATTGAAGTGCACTAGTCTAAGATGGTCTCCCCACCATGCCCAACCTGCTTGTTCAGTTTTTTTTTCCAGCTCCTGCTTTTTCAATATTATTCAAATTGATGATTTTGTTGGAGGATATGGACATTTTTGTTTATTGTGATGACGTCATAAAATATAATGACAGACATTCAAATCTTCATTCTAAAACCTCAATAGAAGCTTCAATGTAAATATAACATGACAAAAATGCCATTCGGTACAGTCTAGTATGAACGGTCAGAATAACCGCTATGGCCATTCTAGTTGTTATAGATTTCCAGTAGTTCTAGTGTTAAACACCCTTCCTTCTATCTATTCTCTGTTTCAGTTACACACACCTCCGCCACTAGCACACCTCTTCAGTTACACAGCCTGATCTGTGGGCAAGTAAATGCTGATGCTAGCCCTGTAGCAAAGATAAAGCAAGCATAAAGCAAACTCCAAAGCAAATTATTAGCATTATTAAAAAAATTTATTTATACAAAAATTTATTAGCAATTGATGACAATGTGACAATGACAATAAACACAATATGACAGTAAGCTCTGGAGTGATGTCTATGGCAGTGACGTGCTAAAGCTTCTGGTACTAAGCATTATACTTGTCTTTTTCAGTAACCTGCTCCATCAGTACCAATGTTGTTAAAGCATTCCTTACAGATGAATAATTGTTGTGCAATAAAAATGGAGAGCATTGGCATATGATCACATGTGACTGTCTTGTTATTTTAAGGTCAAGTCTCTTCAAAGGAGAAAATATTTACAGGAAAATGAACAGTTACAACACACCGAGTAAGCAATAAAAGACAACAGGATGGAAAATAATATGGTCTGACGTGAAGCTGTTACAACCCTGAAATCCATTATTGATATATTCCTCGTATATCAACACTTCAGTCCATGTAAGATTTTGCTAATTTTTTTGTGATTGTTGCGGCTAAAAATGCTTGATTTTGCTCTGGCTTTTTTTCATTTTCAAAATTTATGATGCAAGTTGCCTAGTTGTTTGTGCTTTTTTTTGTTGTGAAAACTACTTTACAATAGAAAGGAATTGTTTTAAAGGTATTTCGCAGTGATGTTTGGGGGTAAATGAGACCTTTTGTCTGTACTCACGTTTGACGCACTTGAATCAAAGAGGGATTTGGCTGAATGTGCATCGTGACACCTTGGGCCAAATCTGAGGTCATTTTGAAAAAGTGCAGCTCCTCTGAATATTGCACCGTTTGCTTGATTTTGAAAAAAAATATGCGATTGCAAATTCACAACATCATGGTGGGACTGGTTAGTAAGAACCCGCAAAGCCCTCCATCCTAAAAACATAGGATTACATCTAGGCCTCTGACTGTTACAAAGACACTGGAGACTCCTTCGAAAATAAATGCCTCCTCACAGAAAAAGTCACTATATCAACAATTACACATACTAAAAAATAATAAATGATCTGGAGCATCTGCTAAACAAGTGTTTGTTATAACTATAGCCTGATAACATATTGAAATGAGATTAATTAATTAAAAATTTTCTCCCACAAACTGGCTTTTAGCTTAGCTGCTGCCTGCCTTAAAAACCTTTTGGCATACCCATCTACAGGCTGAGGAATTGACAGACATAAACGCATGACCTGCGTATTAAAAGTTTATATCGCCTATTAATTCTTAACCCAGATAGAAACTCATAATCCTAACTTCATGAAATGCGTTATGATCAACACTGTGACCTTTTCACAAACATTAAATTATTGTCAACATAATAAGTGATGTGATTGTTTTGAAATACCGAAGAGATACATTTTATTACAGTTTAATTACCATTACTGCCACAAACCAAACAAAATGATAGTGAATAGCAATTAAAGAATGACACCTAAATCTTTGTGGAGCTCATTAACTGGTCACTCTCATCCTAATGGAACTCTAAATACATGCTTTATTAGAGGCAGGCTTAAACACATTAAGTCTATAGATAAAAGACTCATAAATAGTACTAATATTAGCTGTAAAACTTAAATATGTGGTTTAAGTCTAGAAGTGACTAATTAGACTGATAGAATTTTTACCCTTTTCTGATTTGATCTAGATTGTTTCAATAAAATTAAGGGATTCTAACATTACCCAATTCACAAACATTTCTTTATTCAGTGAGATTTTCACATTTTAGACTATTATAGATTAGATAGCTTCCAAAAACATTATATTTGAACTCTTTTGTGCATTAACACTCCCACTGTATTTGGAATTCCTTCAAATTCTTACTAAAGCTCAAATAACTGGCTAATATTAGTGCCAACCCCCTTAGCCTTACCTGCCATAAACCCTTCAAGTTTGTTAGCTAACATGTAGGTAAAGCAGGTAACCAGCTAACTATATTGGCTATAATTTGCTACAAATTCATGTTGTAGCTAGCAATGTGAATTTATTCTGTAACTAATTACTATAACACTATAACAAATATGATGTACAGTATATTGCATAATGTTTATATTTGTAAGCTATTAGCCAACATGCTGTCATAACTTCAGTGGTTACCACAGACTCTGCTTTTACTTTACAAACTGAGTAGTACAGCTAAGGCTATGAAAGATTACAGCAGCAGCCTCCTCCAGATCCTAGTGTCCAGCCATCTTAATATATTGTGAGTTTGGAGATGCAATGACATGACTGAATAATGAAAAATTATTGATTTATGTATTTATAGACAAATAATGCATATTTGTTTAAGGGTTGGGGGCAAGGGCAGAGCAAAGGTTTCTTGGGGTTTGGGGATGTTCAGGGCCTCCTTATTATTAATATCTTCTTGTATGAAAAAAAAAAGTAGTGGCAGTAAGTGCAACCTCAAACATGAATGGAAACATGTATCTATTCAACAGTCTGGATCAGCAAACCAAAACAATGTAGGCTAGGCACTGTATTCAGCAGTCTTTCAAATAACACACATAGTATTTTTGCATTTACATCATTTGGCAGATGCCTTTATGCAGAGCGGAATACATTTTTATTTAATTTATACATCTGAACAGTTTAGAATTAACTAAGGGCCCAACAGTGGCAGCTTGGCAGTGCTGCTGTTTGAACTCATGACTTTCCGATCAATGCCCCAATAACTTAACCACTGAGCTACCACTGCTCACGTAAACAGTCAGTATTGTGGGTTTATTGTGTGCAAAAACAATACATTCCATTTAGGGTCAAAATAGTTCACAAAAAGGCATTCAACAACGATTAAGCCTACATTAGACTAAAACACAACAGTGCAGTTTTACCAACTACAAACAAATAGATAACTTCAAAATTCATTGACAGTTCCAACATGTTATGTTATCTGACCAAAACAATCAGACAGTCTGATCAAGAAAAACAAGCAACTGAACGAACTCATTAAACACATTCAAAGGGGGAAAGTTTTTCAAATGAGAACCATGCATTACTGAACCAGGTTATAGGCCACACAAGAAATAACATTTAGGCTATTTAAAGCTTCATCTTCCTCACCATTTCTTTGGCCAATCTGGTGACTACCTTGTCCTTGTCAATGTTAATTTCCCTTTTGATGCAGAGCAGTGCTAAATTTGACAGATGCGACTCACCCATGCTTTACCGCATGTAACTTATGGTGAGTTTCAGACGGCTAAAAGTTCTCTCTGCCTGTTACTGTTCTAAAGGGAAGTGACGCATATGTAAACAAATTGCAACTCACAATGTACTAGTTTGCAATGTAATGATTTTGTAAACCAATTTTGTAATAAAATGATGGGGAACGGACATTCGATCTATGTTTTGTTACTAAAAAAGAAAATAAATTTGCACAAAAAATTATCTTCATGACCAGTGGCAGCCCTCCTAGGAGGCAGGCCCAGGTTGTTCGTTGTTTAAGCCAGAGGCAACAGGTGCCAGGAAAAACTTCTTGAAACGACATGAGGAAAAAACTTGAGAGCAACTATTCTCAAAATGGTATCACTTTTCTTCTAGGTGACACCAGATAGTAGGATTATTAATCATTACAGTATTCAGGTGTAGAAGAGTTAAGATAAGTAGTGCTAAGTGTGTTGACAGGATGTTCAGTATGAGTATGTTGAGTCCTGGGATGAGCACAGGACAGTCTTTATGATTAGAGCAGCAGTTCTTAGATACAAGTCTACACTATCCAGGTGTCATTATACACTAAAGCATAAACTAATTTTGGGAAATACAAATCATTACGGTACCCGTGTGGGACATTGGTAGCAGCAGAAAGTGAGTGATAAGTGTAGAAGCTGCAAGCAGGAGAAGAGCATCAGGATGAATCAAGGCAAGATGGCCACAGCAGGAGAAATGTGTCAGGATCTGGCACTGATATCACATCAAGCAGGTCTTACTTATCCCACTATCCGGTGTCACCCATAAAAGCATGGGTTCCTTTTGTCTCTGGTTCATCCTCATGTCAACTATATTGTCTACCATGCCACTGCTGTCTCTGGCTTGGTCATTAGGAATATAAATCTATGGCTACATCTGAATTTCGATAAAAATGCTTTTGGACAATGTCTGCTACTAACATACAAACATGAAACGCTGTCATCGCTTAATAATCAAAATCTGATACTGACTATAGAATATTTGGTCGTCTATGCTTTCTGCTACTGCATTCAGTCAGTTTTTGGACTTAGTTAAAGATGAAGTAATCCTGTAATTGGACAATATTGCATTAGCTTTTCATGACTAATGTAATGAAATCAGTTCTTGCTTTTGGAGTCTGTTCATTTTAACAGTGCAGGCATGCATGGGTTTTAGTAGATGCAGCCCTCAACCACCCAACACCACCCTCCTCCCAACCCCAACTCTCTAGAGATTGAAGATCATGCTTATTGCAAGTAAGCTGATGACCTATAAAACATAGCTTTTGTATTCTGAATGAGACTCTCTTGGGGCATGAGCAATCACACAGAGTGCCAAAATGGTACATGTAGTATAGATGACTAGCACAGTTACAATTGGGAGTAAGACAATACCTACCTCTTTCCCTGCCATGAGACTCTCTCTCTGTCTCTCTCTCTCTCTCTCTCTCTCTCTCTCTCTCTCTCTCTCTCTTACACATACACTCCTCTGGTTCTCTGCAGACACTGTCTGTGCTGCATCAGTGATGAGGTGTCTGTATCTCAGAGTCTCCCATTAGCGTGTACAGCAGTGGGGAAGTCAGTCCAAGGGCATACGCCTTTACACACTAGCACAAATGCTATGGTATTGTATGCATTGAAGTGAAAACCTTCCCCCCAGACACACACACACACACACACACACACACACAAACGGTATGTAATAGCTTGATTATTGTTTCCTCAGTAAACTGGGGGATGCTTCAACCAGCATTGTTCATGCACATGCAAGCACGTGACTAACTAGGTCAATATTTACATCTTAGACGGCATGGGAAATTAATATGTGTATTGCAGAGACAATCCTAATTTAGTCATCAAGATTTCCAGCTTTTCTCCCAGCCAAAACATTACCCACCCCTATTTCCTCCCATTTCTGCCACTCTCTCGCTTTCTCCTCATATCTGCGTATCAGCTTGTTTTCTTGTCATCCTGTGGCCTACTTCCATTAATCACTTATTCCCTGTCTTCAAGCCCCCTGTGTTTAGGTTCAAATTTCAAATTTCAAAGACAAGATCACAGAATTAAAGCCAAGTGGTGAATGTCAGAATTTGCATTTTGTTACTGGAAAGTCAATGAGAGTGCTTCAGGTGAATGGAGAGGGTGACAGAAAGGAAAGCGAGGCTGTGAAGACAAGTGTATTAGAAAATGTAGCTGTAAAGAAGGCAATAAAAGTCACAAGATTAAGGTCTGCATTCTTTGAGAACTTGCAAGACAGATGTTGGAATGAGATAAAAGAAATGATTGTGCTGGAATAATTGTGAGCCTCATTCATCTAACCAGACACTGACAAGGTTCTTATTTTTTTTAAACAATCCCTGAATACACCCTGGATGTCATGTCAATTCATTACAGAGTACCATGCATACTCACTTGCACACTGCTTCACACCAAGGGCTATTTAGAGTAGCCAGCCCCCCTACCACCATGTTTTCGGGAGGTGGAATCAAACCAGAAGAACCAAAGGAAACCCATGGATTGAACTTTGAGCCAGCAATTCTACCCACTGCCCCACCATGCCACCAGAGAAAACTCTTGTGAAAGTGAAAATAGCTCAAGGCATAACAATATTTTGGAGTACAACAGTATTTGGAGACTCTATAAGGATTCACTGCTTGAAACATACGATACTAGTGCTGGGTTGTGCACAATGCTGCACAGAAATATGTGAATGATCTGCATCCTAAATAACATGAGTACACCAAAGCAGTGTGATCTCACATTATGATTATGGTTAGACCTCAGAATAGCATACAGTTGCAATCAAAATTATTCAACCCCCATTGCAAATCATGTTTATTAACAAAATGTACAGACTTTCAGCTGTTTGCAATAAACAAATCAACAAAAGCAATTGAAATAATTCAACACAATGAATGCATCAAGTGGTTTCCCCAAATTCAACTGAAAATGCAACTTATAATGATTTCTAGTTTCAAAATTACTCAACCCCTTCATGGCAAGCATATTTAGTACTTAGTAAAGCACCCTTTGGGTCTTATGACCTGCTGCAAATGAGATGCATATTCAGACACCAGCTTCTGGCAGCGTTCCTGAGGAATCTTGGCCTGTTCCTCATGAGCAATGGCCTCCAGTTCAGTAATATTCATGGGTTTGCGTGCTGCAACCGCCTTCTTCAAATCCCACCAAAGATTTTTGATGGGGTTCAAGACAAGTGACTGTGATGGCCCTGTAGAATCTTCTAGAACATCTTCTGCAACCAAGCCTTGGTGGAATTTTAAGTAGGCTTGGCATCATTGTGCTGTTGGAAGTTCCAATGATACCCAAGCTTCAGTGTCCTCACAGACAGCATGACGTTTTCTCCTAGGATTTCCTGATACTTCAATAAATCCAACTTTGTTCATTGCAAACAGCTGAAAGCCTGTAAATTTTGACAATAAACCTAATTTGCAATGGGGGTTTAATCATTTTGATTGCATCAGGTGCCTTGAAACTGAAGCCCTGAGTTGGTCTGTGGCTGGTAAGAGTGTGATGAGACCTGTGTTCCAAAGGCAATCGTTTTGAACAGGGAGCCACTGGATTGACTTCAGTAGGGGAATCACATGAGAGAACATTAGGAAGTTGTTATCCAGAATTATAAACCAAGTAGAGATGTGCAGTATGCTACAAATTTATTGTAGGTAAATTTCAGTCATTTCTGGTTGTGTTTAAAGAAGGAATCTGCTAGATTCGGTGACTGAGGTTAATGTAATGTTATTAAAGAAGTTGAGCTCATCATGTAGAATCACACCAAGACCAAACCAAAGTGTGAGGATGTCTGTGGTGGATAAGAGGTCCAACACAGGAAAGTTATTTTCTGCTAGGTACAGTAGATCAGACCTATTTTGTCAAGATTGAGTTTCAGATGATGGTTCTCTATCCAGGAAAAGATTTCAGACTTGGAAGATGGATGGCGAGAAATAAACCTGTGTCATTGCAGCTTTGAATAATGAGACTTATGTAATTCTGTCACAGTTACATTTTGTGTATAAAGTAACTCATTATACAGTTCAGTCATTACTGATTACCAATAACCATTCATACACTCTAAAGACTCTTTAGTTTTCTGCCAAATGTTGTAAATGTTAACACTTCTTTGCAGTGTGTGATTACAGTGGTCTCAATAACATATTGTCTGAATTCTATATCAGACTGTCCATTCTTCATGTCAGATTATACAATGAAGATCTTCTAAATATAGACATGCAGAAAATGGGCTTGCACAAGGAGAAACATTCTTCAAAGTGAGTTTGTGGTAATAAGAATATTTTTCTATCCTTCAGAAGGTTTTATTTATTTTTTACCATTGCCAATATCATATTTGTAGCTGTCACATTCTGGGGTTTTAATAATAAAAATAATAATAATTAAATAAAAAAATCAGCTACAGCATTGCTTATTTTGGAAATAATATCAAATATGTCACAATCATTTCTGAAGTATGAGAATATGTACACTATTGCCATAGTGCATCCCTACTGTTGATTAATAAAAAAAGTACTTTTGCTTTAAGTGAATAAAAATAGCCAAAGAAAAATGGTAACTTAAAGTCAAAGTTACTAATTAATGGTAAGTAATTTATGGGATAGATAGATGCTGTTTGATAACACTATATGGATTGCAGTGGCACTGTGGGAATAAACACCATCTGTGCCGACTGTCTGCTTTCATAGACTAGTTCAGTAGACTGTGTCGTAAACGTCAGTCCGAATGTTAGGGTTTCTTATTGTTCACCCATGTGTTTAAGCAGCTTCTTGAATTATAGGCCAATAAACTACAGTAAAGCAATAATCCTGACTGTTGCATTCATTCCATCTTCATCTAATCTACATTACTGTGGCTGGTAGTAGGTTTACCAACCTGTCTGAAGAACATTTACTTTAATTAGTCTCTTTGGCAGATCACCATGTTTCTCTATACGTGGCACAGAGTGCTTTGAACATCTGGCTAAAGTTGAGAACTGGGCCAATCAGTGATGTAGAGTCCTGTAACCCCAGCTTCTCAGGAGGATAGAGTGACAGAGAGACAAAATGACCTGTAGTTAGTCTACTAATGTTGATAAATTTGAGTATTTTTGTATTTGATGTATACTGTTCAAGGTTTCATTTAAACCTTGGCTTTGAGACTATAGTATACAAGTGACAAATGAAAAAAACACAAAAGAAATAAACAATGGCTCTGTTATATTATAGCATTTTGTTGCCATCATCAAAACATCAATTGAGGGAATATCTTTTGGACTTGCATTTAGTTCCAGAAACTTGTATAATCTATACAAGACACATTGAAACTGTTCTGGTAGCTCATGGTGGCCCCAAACCTTACTAATACACTTTTATTTGTCACCTGGCTGGATGGCACACCATAGCTTTTCCAACTGGTCAGAAAATACAAGAGTTTTTAAACTTTTATTTTTACTGGTAATTGGTAGAATCTAATGAGCATAATACCTAACTGGGTTAATATTCAAATAATGGCATAATATCAGCTGTTATATACAAACAGAGTAGTAGCAAGTTCTGTTGCTTTTTGCCTTTGTATGTTTTACTTGGGAAGGTGCATCTAGTGTGCCTTTAATGAAATGGTATAAATGGATAAATGGTAATCATATGTCCTTAAGGTCCGTGTAAATAATTGTAAATGTACACTGTATTCACATTTACTATATTTAAGGGTAGATAATCATTTTCATGTGGGAGGCAAATGAGACATCCTGTATGAACTCCAGTGAAAGACTTCTTACTGAGACAATGCAAGGAGTAAAAAAGTATGTTTTTGTTTCTCCTGGAAATTTAGCTGAGTAAGAGTACAGATCTCCCTAACAGTATTTAAGTACAGTAAGAAAGTAAGATTAGTCTAGTATTTTCCACCCCTGCCAATGAACCCCTAAGAAAGCCTTTTTATACTGTAGGTGTGTCCCATGTGTTTGGTGATTAGCGTTGGTCTAAGCTGATTCTTCAGCAGCGACATTAGGTACTGGGTTTCTCTGTCTTTCACTAACTCTCTATGACAGCATTTCTGAGGACTCGCTGAGTTTTTTATCATGTTTATTCCAACAGATGGAGGCCTAATCACATTTCCCCCTAGCCTTGCACTCTGTAATTGATAGCAGAACAGTTGCCTCCGATGATGTGTTTAAAGCGAGGCGCTGTCACCCGCTTTCATGAAAATGTTGTGGTAGGAAGATGTGTTTTGAGGCAGCGACTAAAAGAGAAGTCTGACGAACTGCTTTGAATTAAATTTCATATCCATCATTTTCTCTGTAATAGCACCTGCACTTCCCAAAGTGTGTGTGTCTGTCAGGAATAGGAAGTATTCAAATCGATTTTGTATTCCAATGGAAACCCAGTTACGCTTCAGTAGAAAAGATAGACAGTGAAAATTGGGTCCTGTTGGCTTGCACAATGTTCCCTGTGATACTATTTTGAGTTGAAAAATTGCAGATGACAGAGCAAAAAAAAAAAACAAGGCCGCCTATGGGAAAGAAACATAAGACAAGAGATCCCTGTAGTAACATCTCTAACATTTCTCTTAGACAGCTCTGAGATCAGATGAGGGGAAAAATGAGTCCTTTCAGATTTTTATGCTGAACCAAAGACTTTGGTACTATCACGCATATATCTCCTCTTGAGATTAAACTCCCTATGAAATGGCATCCCAGGTGTGATTTCTTTTGAAACAGGAAGTCTGAGTGACTTTGTGTCAAATACAACACAGTAGTGTTTGAGATACAGTGAAGAAATCCAAGTTAGTAAAACCAGTCCCAGCAAAGTGCCGGTAACATTACTGCTACTTCATACAAATTCCACCTTCTTCAAACCATTTTTTAATCAACCAATGCAATGCCCCCCTTTACAGCTAATTAGCTACTACTGTATAGCAAGACCCACCCACTGGAGTGGGACATATTGTATATGAATCTAGAGAGCATTTACAAATTGGATAATCATGAAGTACTGTCTAGAAATGAGTCATCAAAAAAAAAAAATTTCCCTAATTTTTTAGTTTTTTATTTTTAGTTTAGAGAAGTATATCAGTGTCATTGAAGAACAGGTACAAAAAAAACTGGAAACACAAAAAGTAATTTCAGGGGCAATTCGTGCACATATCTCATTGTCATGTAACATGTTTAGGGTTGCTGATAGGGATTCTTTTGCTAGTTTTAGATGATGCATTTATAGCCTGGAGAGGTTTCATGATTGGAGATGCTGATGGAATTAAAACCAAGTCATACGACAAAACAGACCAAGCATAAGGTGGAAGAAAAAGCCTTTTTTTTTGCCCCATTCACACAGGGATATAGATTCACCATGCTACCCTTGCTTCCCTCCGATAGATCAGGCTGCTGAGGCAGGATGTGAAAAGGATTCATACTCTCTCTCAGATAGAACTCAAGAAGGGGCTCTGGAACTTAATCTGTAAGTCTCCTTACACACACACACACACACACACACACACCGAGTAAGAGAGAGTGAGAGAGGGGTGGGGGGTGGGAGGGTGGTTATTGCGGTTCTGTCTTGGCTCTCCTTCAGAGACAATAGCTTGGAAAGCTTAACAAATAATATTTCCTCATGAACACAGACCTCTCTGTCTGAACAGAGAGAGACAGAAAAAGAGACAGAAAAATGAAGCGAGACTGAGATTTCAAGATGTGTGTGTATGGCTGGTTTTATATCTTATTATTTTATATAAAACATCCACATAAGGATAGGAATATCTCAGTTTTTTTTTTACCTTTTAGGGACATTTGACTGGTTCCCACAAGGGAATAAATAAATAAATAAATAAAAACTAGAAGAGCTTAAATGTTTTCTTTTGGTTACTGAGATTAAGATTGGGGTTCGATTTAGGCGTAGCATAGAATTAATTAGCTGCATTAATAATTATGTCAGTGGAAGGTCCTCACAAGGATGGTAAGTCAGACCTTCCCTTCCCTTTCCTCTCATTTCCATTGAACAATTCCATTGTAATGTACTGAGAGCTCTCAGAAGACCCACAGTCCAAAGTGCTTTCCGTGTCTGTGGGTGTGTGAGATATGAGACGATTAGATGTTTAGCATGCCGATCTGACAGCGTGAAAAAACAGCGGGCTCTCAGGCATGAAACTCTACTGCGTCACATGACGCCAGCACTGATGCTGTTTTTCATGACGCCAGCAGTGACTCAGCCACCTGCCTCCAGGGCATGCAAACTACATTTCCCATAAACTCTCCCCGACATCTCACTTGTCACCCCAAACCTGTTTGTTCAGCATCAGCAGTCCATCAAAAACTCATTCTGTTGTCTCTTGAATGACTCCTCGACTCTCTAATAAAATATACCTCTAAAAATATCATTACTGTCATGTGTTTCAGAGGTGCTTGTCAGACGGTAGGTCAGCAGTCTGCAGGGTGGGCTGTCTTCCTGCCACATCAAAATGTCTTCAATGGAGCCTCTTTTGCATATTACTGTAATTATGCATAAGTTTTGCATAAATGTGCTTCAGTACCGATCTCCCCAAAGTTCATAAGCTAGTGCTTGGTTTTGTATTAAATATTCATCAAGCAGTTTGAAAAAACTAAATATTCACCATGACGTTTGAGAAAATATTTAGCTTCAAGTATATTATATTAAGACAGATCTGGCAAGTTGGTATGGTGTTATGGGAATACACCAAAATAGACAAAAACCTTCTGTTTTTCTCCTCATAAAAATTGCAGAACGATTGACAGTTCCGTAGGTCTTTTGACTAAAGATCGGCCGATATTAATTTTTTTTATAACCGATCCCGATTATTTGCATGTTTATGTGGCCGATAACCGATATGCAGGAGCAATATTTATTTATTATTTTAGTTTTGTTTTTGACACAATGATAACACTGCCAATGAACTGAACAAACCGTTTATAATAATTTTATTTATTTTATTTATAACAATTTTGTCAATTTCACTTCCTCCATGTATGCTTTTTAAAGAGATAAAAAAAACTTTTATCTTTTATTTATACACCAATAAATAGAGGGGTCTGAAAGAGTACAAAAATAAATAATAAAGTGTCTAAAAAATGCTTTGATAGAGTAAACAGATTATGTGACTCCGTGAGTATGTCTCTATTTCTTATCGACCAAGCAGCTTATCAAGCATTTATGTAACATTAATGGCTGTTATGTTAAATAATGTTTATTAATTAAAGCAAAGCAAGTATACTTTACATGTGCACACTGTTGTTCGTCCCTCCTCGGTACAGTGTTGCAATGGCGGTCCTGTGCACAATTGTCAAAACACCCACAAGATGGCACCATTTATCGGTGGAGCTGATATTACAAAATCGATATCCGATTATGGAAAAATGCTTAAATATCGGAAAAAAATTGGAAGTAAAAAAGATTATCGGTCGATCGCTAATTTTGACCTCTCTTTACAATATTAACTGACTCCTTAGAAGCCACGCCCACTTCACCCATCTCTCATTAGTAATCGCTCATCTTGTATCATTTTTTCCCCGCCAAGTTTTTGAGTTCATTAATGTGAAATAAAGTCTATCAATGTATGTTTGATTTAGCTAACATTCGATAAACATTAGAAAGACTTTGGCTGAAAATGGCACTAGAAAAATTTGTAGGCACACTTTTAAAAAAATTATAAAATCCTAGAATTTCCTAAGAAGAATGAATGTTCATGACACAGTTGAAGAGGCAGATGGAAGAAGGATGTCATTATACAAGCAGAGAGAGACATGGAAAATAACTTTCTCACAAACCTTGACATACTAGAGAACAAAATATCAACAATATTGGTAACATTTTTAGGATTTTTAGGATTTTTAAGTCCACTGGTCAAGCTTACTAATTGTTACAAAGCACTGACACTGGAGACTTCTCTTCAATAAAGGTTAATTAAATGTTTACTCACAGAAAACGTCACTCTACTGACAAACTGACAGTTTTCTTAGTTTAATAACAAAATGTTTTTTTTTTTTAATTATGATTATTATTAGGCTTAGATTAGTGAAAAGTGTCCACAATATATTTTAAGTCCCAGAACGATAACGTATTAGAATGACCTCAGCAAATCTGTTTCCTAGTTTTCCCATTATGAAAAAATGGATGAGCGTAATGTACATGAACTTGTTAGCAATATTATCAACATTTGGGGTTTTTTTGGTTATATTTAGATTGTGAGTTCATCGATCCCTCTGTCTCTTTCTGCAGAGGCTGCGTCTGCCTTTTAAGCTATCTTAGAGCCACTGCTTCTTGCACAGTGTCTAGCATAAGCTCTTTAACCCTTTCTGGTAGTACACCGGTGTTGAGAAATTCATCAGAAATTTTCAATCAGTAAAAACAAATGAATTCTTTTATCGCTGCAAGTCTGTTATACGATTAGTCAAGACCCTGTTGGGTTTCTGTGTGTAGAGTATGGTGACTCTGTGTTTAGCTGAAGGTGAGCAGGGTGATGGGAAAGGGGAGGAGTGTGAGCCCCCTGCTGGGCAAATAATTCACATCTTTCTACAAAAGCATTAGTTCAGAGATCAAACAGACAGCACAAAAGCTTTTTTGATAGTAAAACACAGTATACACCGCATACTGCTACAATAAAATTATTACATTTAATTCTAGAGTAGGTAAAAAATAAATAAAAATACTCATGAAAATCTGCAAAGCCCTCAGTGCCTACTGTCATATGAGCCATTAACTACTGTGGAGTGTGATATCAAAAATAAACACAAACACCTCCAAAACAGGCAGAGATTCAGTTTTCAATTCATAGTCATGTTACAAAGTTACTTCTTAGCTTCGTTCCCATGAACAACCTAAACTGGAAATATCGACTGTGTAGTTTGGAGATTATCTGAGATGATCATAAGATTACAATGATTTTGAATCAGATCTCATATCCAGTTCTAGTTGTAGTCATAGTGACTGAAATATACTAACGTCTTTCACTTCATAGGCCACTCCTTACAGGTCCTGGGCTGTTTTCCAATTCTTTTTGGCATACTTCTCTCATTAACTTTCTAGAAACTCATCAGAAATGGCTGAAAGTGCACTGACTCTCTGAAATCTCAGCTATATTGTGTCTCCTGTGTTTAGCCATTTCTGGACAAATGGAAAGAAGTGTGGATTAGTGGTGGCTGTGTCCCAAATCTCTCAGGTTATCTCACTCTTTTTAGACAAGCAATCTTTTACTCACTCTAACTTGTTTTTTTTTTTGTTTTTTTTCTTCGTTTTTTTCATCTTCCTGAAGTCTAAACACAGCAGTCTGGAACAAATATTTGATTGGGGTATTGAATTTAACCATTGATGAATACCAGTAAATCCCTTGTTTTTCTCTCTGAGAGATCTGATTTCTCTCTGGGCCACACTTTGATTTGAGATATTTCTTTGGTTACTCTTGTTTACAGGATGTTTGATTGCAGTCCCATGCTGGATCACTTTCTGAAGGTTCAGGATGTCTGATTCTTAACCCCCCCCCTTTTTTTTAAAAAGCTGAATCTATAATTGGAGCTGTGGAAATGCAAGTTTGTGCTGTAAAGCCCCTATGACTCACTCCTTTTTAGACTTTAATTCAGACATATTTTCTCTCTTTTACACACCTTACAGACACATGCTTATATGTATTGCTACTTTAGGATTCTGTTAAACATTAAAACTAGGGTTTATTAACAACGCTTGTCAATACACATTGCCTAAGAACATTAGCTTTCATTAGCGAGGCTGGATTTCTCATTGTCCAACAGTCAGTAGGTTCTATGTGTCCTCTCATAGACGCACCACTCTCTGCAACACAAACAAACCTGAAATGTCACCAAACACATTATAGCCACCAATTCTGCCACAATAAGTTGCACCGCCAGACCATTTATCCATGAGAAAACTGATCATTAACATTTCATGTCATAGTTCTGATTCAAATCCCTGGTGGATACCGAACAATGCCAGCTTATTGATATGTATGAAGCAATGGCACTGTATAGGTCCTGTTTATAATAAGACTTAATAAGACTAGTAGCACTTGAGAAAAGCAATAAATATCAATACACAGCAAAAATAAACTTCAAGTGATTTCATTTTAGCTTCTGGATTGGACATATAAATATGAGCACCGTGTTACAGTAAGTGTTAATATTGGGAATTTGCTTTGTCAAGAGAACTGTAATAAATATGGATAGAGTCTGGCTGATATACAGTATATATTACTCTGTCTGCTTTTTCTGTGGTAATTTCAGAAAGGGAGACAAGCCTGTAAAAACAAAGTTTTGTATACTGTAGATTTATTTTTGTGGCAAAAGCTCTACTATACAAACAGTATATTGTATAAAGCTTTATTACAAGAATGAGTTTGACTATAGAGTTTGATTATCGAGTCATTGTTTCTAATACACTTATTTGAAGGGGGAAATATATATACAGTATATCACAAAAGTTAGTACAGCCCTCACATTTTTGTAAATATTTGATTAGACCTTTTCACGTGACAACACTGAAGAAATGACACTTTGCTACAATGTAAAGTAGTGAGTGTACAGCTTGTGTAACAGTGTAAATTTCTGAGGATCTGAAAAAAACAATTGTTGCTCTACATAAAGATGGCCTAGGCTATAAGAAGTTTGCCAAGACCCTGACACTGAGCTGCAGCACGGTGGCCAATACCATACAGCAGTTTAACAGGAGAGGTTCCACTCAGAACAGGCCTCGCCATGGTCGACCAAAGAAGTTGAGTGCTGAGCGTCATATCCAGAAGTTGTCTTTGGGAAATAGACATATGAGTGCTGCCAGCATTGCTGCAGAGGTTGAAGGGGTGGGGGGTCAGCCTGTCAGTGCTCAGACCATACGCCACACACTGCATCAAATTGGTCTGCATTGCTGTCCTCCCAGACGGAAGATTCTTCTAAAGATGATGCACAAGAAAGCCCGCAAACAGGTTGCTGAAGACATGCAGACTAAGGACATGGATTACTTGAACCATGTCCTGTGGTCTGATGAGACCAAGATAAACTAATTTGGTACATATGGTACCAAGCGTGCATGACAGCAACCAGGTGAGGAGTACAAAGACAAGTGTGTCTTGCCTAAAGTCAAGCGTGGTGGTGGGAGTGTCATGGTCTGGGGCTACATGAGTGCTGCCGGCACTGGGGAGCTACAGTTCATTGAGGGAACCATGAATGCCAACATGTACCTTGACATACTGAAGCAGAGCATGGCCGCAGGGCAGTATTCCAGCATGATAACAACCCCAAACACACCTCCAAGATGACCACTGCCTTGCTAAAGAAGCTGAGGGTGAAGGTGACATGCCATGCATGTCTCCAGGCCTAAATCCTATTGAGCATCTGTGAGGCATCCTCACATGGAAGGTGAAGGAGCACAAGGTCTCTAACATCCACCAGCTCCGTGATGTCGTCATGGAGGAGTGGAAGAGGACAACAGGCAAGAGAGTTAAGGCAGTGCTGGAAAATAATGGTAGCCACACAAAATATTGACACTTTGGACCCAATTTGGACATTTTCCCTTAGGGGTGTACTTACTTTTGTTGCCAGTGGTTTAGACATTAATTACTGTGTGTTGAGTTATTTTGAGGGGACAGCAAATTTACACTGCTACACAAGCTGTACACTCACTACTTTACATTGTAGCAAAGTGTCATTTCTTCAATGTTGTCACATGAAAAGATATAATCAAATATATAAAAAAATGTGAGGGGTGTACTAACTTTTGTGATATATTGTGTGAGTATATATATATATATATATATATATATATATATATATATATATATATATATATATATATATATATATATATATATTAGTATTATTATTATATCCTGTCAATAAAAGGAGGGCAGGAAAAATAAATCGATTTTGTAAAGATGATGTCTCTTTGTCACGTATCTGGGAAATCTGGACTCCATTTCCCATCAGCCACTGCACTGCACCACATGACCACATGCACCACAACTGCACTTGATTCACGTTTTTGTTAATGAGCACTCATGTGTATATATAGCCTTTGTCTGCACTCTCTCCTTGTCTTTCATCATCTGAGACTCCTTTCTTTCATGTTGGTGTGTTTTGTTTCTTGCCATAGTCTCTTGCCAAGTTGTCTTAGTGTTTGATTATTAGTCTGTTTGTTTATATTAAATGTTTGGAAAATCGCGACTGCTTCTGCCTCAACCTCCAATCGTGACAGAACGAAAGACCGTGACTAAGAAGCAGCAGATTTTTTTTTCCCGATGGACGCCTGGTACAACAACTATGCGGAGTGGTATCTCAAGATCACGGAGCAGGGAAGAAGGTCGAGGGTACTGATGGCTCAGAGTAGCCGCGATACTCGGAATACCATCGTTCGCGTACGCACGCAAAACATACACAACACCCCCGTCGTTGTAGAATATGCCAAGTTACACGGGTTGGAGCATATGCTCGGAGATGAGACCGAATCCGCTCTCCCTCCCTCTTCTGGATGTCACTCTGCCTTCCCGTTCAGCTGAGGTCGTCCACGGAGCCGTCCCGTTCAGCTAACAGTCGTCGCCCCGTCCCCGTCAGCTGAGGTTGTCGCGCCTAGCCTTTCCGCTCGCGGCTGTGCGGCGCCGCGCACACGCCCTGCTCGGCTGTGGACGCCGCTCAGCCTTCCGGTTCGACAGTGGACGTCACTCTGCCTTCCGGCTCGGCTGTGGACGTCGCTCTGCCTTCCTGCTCGGCTGTGGATGTCGCTTGGCCTTCCTGTTCGGCTGAGGTCGTCGCTCGGCCTTCCTGCTCGGCTGCGGTCGTCTCTCTGCCATCCTGCCTCGTGGAGGACGTCACTCTGCCTCCATGCTCCGCTGAAGACGTCGCACCTTTCTGGCTGTGCGCTGTTGTCTCGCGTGAGCCTCTCGTGGGGGACCTCGCGTTCCTCTTCTGCCCCAGGAAGGAGCCCCCCCCTCTCCCCCCAGCCCTCCTCCCCCGTTCCAAGGGACGTCCTTTTGCCTCCCTGTGCGTTGTGCCGGGAGCCGCTCGGTCTACTGGCTTTGTTGAGGACCTTTTGCCCGGGGCCTGGGGCCGCCGGTGGGGCCCGTGTGGGCGTTCGGTTAGCTCGGGAGTAGTGCCCTTGGGGGAGGGTTCTGTCACGTATCTGGGAAATCTGGACTCTATTTCCCATCAGCCATTGCACTGCACCACATGACCATATGCACCACAACTGCACCTGATTCACATTTTTGTTAATGAGCACTCGTGTATATATAGTCTTTGTCTGCACTCTCTCCTTGTCTTTCGTCGTCTGAGACTCCTGTCTTTCATGTTGGTGTGTTTTGTTTCTTGCCATTGTCTCTTGCCAAGTTGTCTTAGTGTTTGTTTAGTGGTCTGTTTGTTTATATTAAATGTTTGAAATCTGCGACTGCTTCTGCCTCAACCTCCAATTGTGACACTCTTGTGTGGAATGATGACAAAAAACTGCAGTTTGTAAGCTCTGCACTGCTAAAAATTTTACACTGGACATAGAAACTGTGAACTTTGGTAAACCTTTGTCTATCAACACCATTCGCCGCTGTATCCACATATGCAAGTTCATTCTTTACTATGCAAAGCAGAAGCCATATATCAAAACTGTCCAGAAGCACCACCAACTTCTCTGGGCTCGGTATCATCTGAGATGGACAGTAGCACAGTGGAATCGTGTTTTGTGGTCCAACAAGTCAACATTTAGAATAGTTTTTGGACAAAACAGCTGTTGTGTTCTCAGAGCCAATGAGGTAAAGGACCATCCAAGCTTTTATCAGCGTCAGGTCCAAAAGCCAGCATCTGTCATGGTATGGTGGTGCAGTGTCCATGGCATGGGTAACTTGCACATCTGTGATGGCATCATTAATGCAGAAAGATATGTACACATTTTGGAGCAACATATGCTGCTATTCAGAGCAGGACAACCCAGAACCACATTCTATCCGGAATACAAGCACATGGTTGTGTAAGCAGAGGTGCTAGCATGGCCTCCCTGCAGTCCTGACCTGTCTCTGATCCACAATGTGCGGCACATTATGAAGTGGCATATAAAGCAACGAAGGCTCTGTACAGTAATCAACACTTTCTGACCAATCAAATTTGACCACTGTGGTATCATTTTGAATCACTCATTAAAGACAGACCTTTTGTATTAGAGACAGACCACTCCGAGCCCACGGGAAACATGCTAAATATTTATCGATCTTGTGTCCCTGCTCCCATCCCATCTGTTTTCATAAACATGACATTTACTGTCACTTGGTCCTATTTCCATTTTGCTATTGCTGACTCATGCTCAGCTGCAGTTTGTTGTCTCTGGCTACTCATTCATCCTGTAGTGAGCACTAGAAATAGTGCTCTAGCGATCCCTCCGTGATGTTGAATCATTGTGGCATTCTGGATTGCCTGTGTACAAACTCAGTGCACATTGGGAAGATGATGTCATGATGGGTGCAGTGCCTACGGAGAAGAGGTGCTTGCTATTTAGGACAAGCCCCCATTGCTCAGCTCACAACTCTGAAATGACGTCATTATTTGCTACATTATCCATTGTTGTGGCTGCATTAGACACACACACACACACACACAATGCACAGACACAACAGTTGACCTTGTTGCATGATTTTCGCTTTGTTAAGGATCACTGAACCATGCTGAAGAGCATGTTGCAGATTAAGACAACACAGTTTTGACTGAAGGTGGGAATTCAGACAGATTCGTCTGATATACAAAAAACAGTCGGGCAATGAAACATTATGCACCGTCACACATAATGAAGTTTTAGATGCAAGAGTGGGATGCAATGTGTGTGTGTGTTCTGTGGGAGAATAATTTTCTTATGAGCAGTGCAGTAGGCCTATTATCTGGGAGAAAAAATACCAACATATTAATGCAACAGATGTTTCATAAGCCTAGTAGTCATTTGATTATTTTTTATCTTTGTTTTTTACTTTTTTTTTTTTTTTTTTTACCAATGTGACCTTTTCTTATTTACTGCATACACATCAACTTACCATGCATAAACATACTAAATCATCATCTTGTTCTACCCTGATCTAATAAATGCATGCACTATGAATGTCAAAATACAGTAAATGATATTTACAATAAATCATGAATCCTGATTTCCATAACCCTGGCAATTCAGGCTTACATAACAGCTCAGCTCATTTACTTAGATATCTCACTAGTTCAAATCGGAATCCAAATGGATTTGAGGGGATGTTGTTAATCAAGGTACCTCCTAGTCACCACTGAAAACAATGCTGCTAAGAGTGACTTGTTTATAATGAGGTTTGGTGGCTCTGTTGTTTCTCAGTGTCCTTGCCGCAGCTGCTGCTAAGTTATTTGAGAGATGAGGTGTGTCGGTGCCTGTAGTATTCCCCAGGGGTCAAAAGGAGGTTAGTGGGATAAGGAAATGATTCCTACAGCTACTGCAGACCACAGCTGTTCTAACACATACAAATACACATACAGCTGGCTGCATGTAGGGGATCACACTCCTGAGAATAAATCATCTGGTAACTACTACAAGCAAACAGTTTTTGGGAAAACACTTGAGTCGATTCCTTTGGCTTCTGTATGTTAAATTCTTCAATGAGTCTGGCTTATATATTTATACTGTACCTATACCTAAGCTCATTCATGCAATTATCCAGTCATGTGACAGAGATTTGGACTGTTGCATGGTTGTTGGTGCCAGATGGGTTGGTTTGAGTATATCAGGATCTCATTGGATTTTCACATTGGAGTTTACACAGAATGGTGTGGAAAACAAGAAACATCCAATGAGTGGAATTTCTGTTGTGGAAAATGTCTTGTTAATATTTGTTGCTCTTTATTCTACACTAAAACTGTGTCCTGGTCGGCGCTAAACTGTCCTTCACTGTGCCTTTTGTCCTGTTTTAGTCATTACTGTATGGCACTGTCTTGCACTGTTTGCAAACATTTGGACATGTGCACTTTATGTAGTCCTGTGTAGGTCTGTATGCAGGGTCGGATCAACCATCTTGAGAGCCGGGAGTTTTCCCGCTGGGCCGATGCTAGGGGGCCGATGCATGTTGATATATATAAAAAAACAAATCAATATAATAAAATTTATTTTTTCATTAAAACCAGCCAACTATGAACAAATAAATATTTCAAACATGATACAAATATCACAATCGTTTAATTTTGAAAATAGACATTACCCCTTTGCTCCCCCATTATTCTTCGTTTCGCATGCCACCACGGCAACGTCATGACTTACAGATGATAGAGCGCAAAAAGAGTAAGAGCGGTGCAGAAAAATTTCGAATTAAAAGCTGAAAAGTCTGCAGCAAGATGCCTCAAAATGTAAAAATCACATAATACAAAAATCACTGACCTTTTATTCACAACAAAACCCCAAAACGCTTCAGTGTCGTCAAGTGTTCCCACTCAGGAGCTGGAGGAAGGTGAGACAGAGACTAAGCCTTTGGGAATATTACCAGATGATGAGGCAGCAGGGCCCAGCAGCAGCGGCAGCAGCCTAGTCAAATTCAATTTGTGCATACTGATTCTGAAAGTGATTCAGAGCCGGCTGTGAGGAAAGAAGATGAAGATTCCACATTTTCCTATTTTGCCTGGCCTCGTCCAGGTGAGCTAGAATTGCTTTTTCAACATCCATCCATGCCAAACATCTTTACACACCCTACTCAACAAAGTCTTTTTTTTCCTGCAAAGATGGGACTAACAGAAAATGGCTTTCTTATTATGAAAAAACAAATTGACCTCATTGACAAAAGCTACAAATCATGCAAGAACTGCACCATGTGTTGCTATCGAGCTCTCCTGAAATGCAACCTATTCATAGATACGTATAATGTCATTGGGCTTGCATACAAATATGTTCTTACTCTGCCAGTCACCCAAGTGGCATGTGAGAGGAGTTTTTCAATTCTTAAGTAAAAAAAAAACAGACTTAGAAGTACACTGTCACCGACCGGATAATCTGGAGGCGTTTATGTTAATGTCAATGGAAAAGGATATTCTCTCCAGGATATCTCTTAGGTATTTAAAAAAAAAAAACTGAAATAGGTCGTCAGTTATGTGAATCAATTTTTGGAGCTTAAATATGTCTAGTGCTGCATGAGTCTCCCAATCCGACTGTGTCGGTGTTGTCTTAGTTAGTCCTGTATAGTCTCACTGTGTTGTTTTGTATGTAGCACTTTGGTGCTGGAGAAAACCTTTGTTTCATTTCACTGTGTACTGTACCAGCTGTATATATGGATGAAATGACAATAAAGCCACTTGATTTGACTTAACTTAATGAGCGAGGTCAGAGTAGAATGGCCAGATTGGTTTGAGTTGACAGAAAGGCTATGGAAATTCAAATAACCACTCTTTACAACCTTGTTCATCAGAAAAGCATCTAAGCATGAACAAAACATAAAACCTTGAGGTGTATAGGCTACAACAGCAGAAGACCGCTTTGGGTTCCACTCCTACCATCTGAGGACAGAGTGGGCACAGGCTCAATGAAACTGAACACTTGGTAATGTTTTTAAAATATTTTTGGTGAGGTGCTAACATTTTGGGTATGTGCCTTGAATGAAACTCTACAGTGATGGGGCTTAATTTGTTTACATTTCCAAACAGCTAGATTTAGTTTAATCAAAATGGACATTACTGTAAATTTTGACAGATAGAATTACTATGCGCATACAGTATGTAGCGAAGTAAGATATTTTCTTAATACTTTCTCAGAAATTTTGATCAGTCTACATGAGAACCACTCAAATCTAATAGAATTCTCTTATCTAATGCAGACCCAAAAACACAAAACCCACAATCTCTTTCCCCTTCTCACGTTCCTACATTGTCTCTCACACAGACACATATAATCATTCGTTTTGCTTAATTAGTTTTTGCACTTGGATGAAAGCTGGTCCACTGGGCTTTTGTTACAGGGTCAATTATGGGCGAGAAGAAGCTGAGGGCTTTAAAAGCAAATAAGAAATGTAATTCCCCTCATGCTAAATAAAGAGATGGTGGTGGTGGGGGGGGGCACACTCTGTTTATTCGAAATTAATGTAGTAATGAGTGAATGTGTCTCTCGGCTGGGAAAGATCTATAATATGTAGGCTCATAATGCATGGCAGTTCCTGGCACTCGGAATGAATATATGTTGCACACAATTTTTTAATGACATTGGGCAACTATTCATCAAAGGGTGTGTGCAGCACTGGGAACTTGCATGGTTACTCAGAGGCAAATACTGTGAAGAGTTTTCCAAGGTTCTCTTTAAAACTAGTGGGCTTGTGATGCCTTTGAACAAATGTCCAAAGTCTAAAATCAAAGGCTACATCCAGTATAAAAGCTTTATTTGACTTTATTTTTAGTGTATCAGTAAATAGGACTTTGTGTCTTCATATATGGTGGTGAAGTGAGTAACGTTGCTGATAACCAACTCCAGGGTCCTTGGTTTGATCTAGAGCTTGGGGAAACTGTCTTTGCATATTCTCCTACAGGTTTTCTCCAGCTTCCTCTGACATCCCAAAAACATGCCAGTAGGTGAACTAACTACTCTAAATTGTCTTGTGATTAGCAGGGTGTAGGATCAAGAGTGTATTCCTGCTTCGAGCCCAGTGTTCCCAGGATAGGGTCTTGAACCACTACAACCCTGACCCTTATTGAAGACGAATTAAAGAATATCCTAATATCTCTTCTCATGTGAAGAGAGGTATAGTGTCAGGAGGTATTGCTCCAGGAGCAGGTAGGTTGTGTCATATCAAGGGACCAGGCATGGCAGATAAGGACAGTTTCTTTTGTACCCCTCTATGTGTAGGCTCACTCATGTCATTCTCTCCCACCCACCAAGCACCAGACATCCATGGACATTGTAATTTGGGATTAATCTGTGCCGTGGCCTTTATTTAGCCCAAAATTAGTTGTTGAAAATTGGGCTCTGTTTAGTCTGTCTCATTTGGTCCTATGGATGGACGTCAACGTCTTGAAAAAGATTTCCTTTTCAAAAACCTTTCACTTTTGAAAAAATCTCATCGTTGTTGAGACATTGACAAAGCTTTCTTTTCAAACTTTTTTCAATGAGTTTTTGCTGGGTGGGCAGTGACGTAAACTCAAGACTCCTAGTCTTGGGTGAAATATGGAAGCTCCATAAACTCCATTTTAAACCAGCCACCTAAAGTTAACATCTACTGTTCTTCTCAGATCTAACTAAGTTTATGCAATACATTTTAAATTGTAGCCATATGCATATTTCACATGCTTTCTCCTAGCAGTCTTGGTGTTATTTTAGTCTGTGACAAATGTGACCGATTGGTAAGCAGGTTTCAAATTCCGTTTCCAAAGAAAGTTTGGATAATCATGTGACAATCAGTCAGGTGTGTAATAATTTCCAATGGATTGCTGTGGCAAAATTTGGCAACACATCAGAGACTGAGAAGAAACTGTTGAGGGGAAAAAATGAGAGGTGCTGGAAACACCAAAGGATGCTGAGAGCAGAGTGTAAATTTAAACCTAAAAAAGACTCTCCAGAAGCTTGCTAATTAAAGCAGGTGAGAAGTTGACTGAGACAGGCTGAATTTAGCATTGACACCTTACTGTGGAGCAGATATAGTAATAGAAAGGGGAAATTTGGAGCCTGAAACACTGTTTCTGAGTATGCACAATAATTTAGCAGTTGACCTTTTCAGTGGTTGAGCTTTGGTCCACTGACAACGTTGCCGATCCATATTAGATTTTATGTGATAAAATTTTTTTTACAAAGGAAGGTCTCTGATAAAAAAAAAAAAAAAAGATTCCCAATCGACTAGGCCAGGTACTTTGAGCATGTCCAAAAAAATTTTTTTAAGATTATGTTTGATGCGAAAGTTCACGACACTTGCCTGCATACAATATGCAACTAATCGATACTATTTGCTCTCATCACTCAGTATGTTTACATGGACAACAATAATCTGATATTAACCTGATTAAGAAACTAGCATGTAAACAGCAATTATTGATGACATTAATCCAACTAAAGTCATACTCGAAGTAAACACAAATGGAATTAAGACCTGTGGAGTATTCCTGTTTTAGTCGCATTATCGATGTTCATTACAGACATGTACACACCTTAATCACACTATAAACTTTGTGTGGGAGTTCTCACCACATTTTGCGACAGGCCACATACACACACGGCAGTGATTTACTGTTTGATGGCAAACGAGACAGCAAGGCTGTGTCCCAAACCATGTGCTTACTTACTGTATTGTTGGTGAAATACATGTATTTTGGCTACTTTACTATAGGTAAGAACGTGGTTTGGGACACAGCCCATGGGTTCGAGCATCTATTAGCAAGTTGTTTATTAGAATGTACAGCATGAAAAATAATTAACCGCACTTGAAGCTTTTGTAAAATTAAAAACGAAACACCCAAAATTGTGTATGGTACAATAACGAAGACCAACTGACTATGTTTACATGGACAACAATAATCTATTTATTGACCTTATTCTGAGTAAGACAATATCCTGATTAAGGTGTTTGCATGAGCCGCTTTTAGAATACTCATTTCATGTTCCCGTTTTACATGTTATAGAACACAGATTGATTAACGTCACACGTCATTACGTCCCCACACCACGTATCAACATACGGTTCGTCTTCATTATGGTACTGTATATGGTTTCGTGTTTTTCATTTTTAACTTTACGGAAGCATCAAGGGCAGTTAATTGTTTGTCATGCTATACGTGCAAATAGACGACTGCTTGAAGCCATGGGCTGCGTCCCGAACCGAGTATTTACATGTATTTTTCGCCTACAATAGTAGATAAATATGCGGTTTGGGATGCAGCTGTGCTCTCTTGTTTGCCGTCAAAAGGTCGAGCACTGCCGTGTGTGTACGTGTCCTGTCGCTAAATGCGGTGAAAACTCTCACATGACGTTAATAGTGCGATTAAGGTGTGTACATGTCTGTAATACATGTCGATAATGCGACGAAAACAGGAATACTCCACATGTCTTAATTCGATTTGTGTTTACTTCGAGTATGACTTTAATCAGATTAAGGTAAAAGATTGCTGTTTACATGGTAGTTTCTTAATCAGAGTATTGTATTAATCGGGTTAATAGTGGATTATTGCTGTCCATTTAAATGCACTGAGTGACTAGGCCGGCCTTACCAGGCCACTTCTCCTCCAACATCTAATCTGCTCTGGAATACATCAGCTTCTTGGATCAATACATTTCTGGAGGAATTAGATATCATTTAAGACACCACAAAATATTTCTCCTATGAGACACAGTCATAAAATGGAAAAAAAAAACAGATAAAACATCACATGTATTGTGGGAGAATCCATTATAACACTATGCTGGTTGTCTTTCTAGTTTCTATAAGGCTGCTAAGCTGTGATAAAGAACAGTGGAATTTTCAAACTCACCTTGAGCTATATTACTGCATTCAGTGAGCACTGTGAGCAGTGATGCATTTCTATGCGTCACTGCTTTCGACGGTAAATGAACCCTAAATTACACTCACTCCACATTCTCAGGTTTATGAGCACAGGTAATTGAAGCTAACAAATCTAAGTACAGCTCTTACACTGAAAGGCTATACTTTGGTTTTAAAAATATTCGTTATGTACAGTATAATATTTATTATACTGTACATTTATTTTATACAACTGTACAATGCTATTGAATTCATGTATCTGATTTGCTCAGAAGATGTTGTTTCATTTTCTAAAACAACACGGCTCTGACAGAAGTTCCAGCTGTAAAGCGATTCGCAGGTTTACAGTATGTTAATGCACTGGTTCTAATGCATTATTGTTTCTATTGCAACAGCTACACACAGGGACTTGTACGGCATATGAGCTACATATTCTAATAATAATAATAATAATAATAATAAGAAGAAGAAGAAGAAGAAGAGGAAACAGATTTTGTTATTTAAACAAAGAAAACATTAAATCATTGATATGGTGAAGCTTTCTGTAAGTAGGTGTAGTAGATGTAGCTTTACGGAAGGAGTCTCCAGTGTCAGTAAGTTCTCTACAAACAGGAACATTTTCACAAGGGGGCTTTTGTGAGTTAATATGACAGCTGTTTTTGTTTGTTTGTTTGTTTTATTGAGGGAATGATTGTTTATAGCTAGTGTAGTGTAAGTGATGTAACTATAAATTGTTAAAAGTACTACATCCTTCCATTTTCCATACTGCTTATCCTACACAGGGCCATGGGGGAGCCTGGAGTCTCTCCCACTCAGGGCGCAAGGCGGAGAACAAGTCTCGGGCTATTCTTATAATAACAGGGCTGTAGCTGAGTGTCAAAAATTCAAAAAGAAAAAAAAATCAAAAAGGCTAAATGTATTGCAACAAAAATCTCAATAGACCAGGCCAGAACATCATAAATATAGCAAAAAAAAACAAAACAAAAAGGAAGCCCCAGACCCCCTCAGCAATTAGAGGTTGGTCCAGTGGTCCGTCCCACCTAACCCGATGAAAAATACAAAATGTCAAATATAATGTAAAGTAGAAGTAAAAATAAATGGAAAGAAGGAATCAGCAAGATAGGTAACAAATGTATGAGAGAACATGATCAGATAATCTTCCACGTGTAGCATTTTGTTTTTTGTCTATAACACAGTACTAAAATCCAATTCACCTACCAGTTATGGGAGGTGGGAGGAAACTGGAGAACTCTGAGGAAACCCACACAGAGACATGTGCAACTTTATAGGCAGTAACCTGAGCTCAAATCGATTGAACCAGGGACCCTGGAGCTATGAGGCAGTAACATTACCCTTCTGCACCACCATGCTGCACCAATGTGTATACAAGCTTTTCTCATATGCAGACTTTTACTCACAATGTTCTTATGTTACATCCCCAACACCATAACAATGTCCACATTTCATTATGAGCTTCATTCATAAGCTTTTTTGTCATTAGCTTAATAACCAAATCGGTGTCTTCCAGAGAAGAATAGGTTCTGTCTATTTGATGTTATGCAGAGCAAATCTATAAGATAGAAAGATCTCTGAAATATAATTTGTGGAGACAAGCTGCTCAGTGATTGCTAACCCAAGGTCACCGGAAGACCTTGCTGATATTAATGACAAGAGCTGAGCTTAGTGATGACGGCGTTTTGGACCGAGTGACCAGGAAAACATAAAGCTCTGTTGTCAGAACTTTGATTTGAAGGTCTCAGGGACAGGTAGAGTTGAATATTGTCACCATAGAAATGATAAAGGAAGCCATGAGAATGAATTACCGATGCTACATTATAATGGGGTCATGTTCCCGAAGGTTCCATATGAAAAGTCCACACGTGATATTTATGTGAGGCATAGATCCTGGAGGGATAGCAGTCATCAATCACTGTGACTTGGAGTCCTCAAATTGCCATAATCCCTTGTAGGATATTCTTAAGGGGTATGGGGTGATTTCTCTGAGTGCAATTCCTGTGATGCCAGTTGTAGAGTAATGTTTTCCAGCACCAAAAAACTGAACACAGATCCAGCGGTATGAGAATTGAAGCTCTTGCAGATTGTAAGGTGCCCATAACCAGGGGAAGCTGGTATATTTTGGTTGGTAGGGCATAGCTTTCCCTGTCTTGTTCTTAAGGTGGATTATTTTAGACTGGTGTGGAACCCAAAACAATACCATTACCAAAGGTTGTAAGAAAAATAAACAGACTAGTATGAAGAAGTGAGGCTAGGGCTGATGTCTTTCCTGCCAGCATTGTAGATTCATGCAGCGTATCTGCAGTGTTGCCAAGAGAGCAAAACTGGCCATGCTGTCTGGGTGGGAGGGATGGAATACTCGAACTCCCCTGTGAATCACAGTGACATTAGCCAATCATGGGCGTCTGTGAGCGCATGTATGCAAAAGATGGTAGATAGCACTTTCCTCTGAGTGTCTAATGCTGCTCTTTAATGGAATAGCTTGAAAAGATGTGGTTGTCTGGCTTCACATGTCTTGGAGCATGTGTTAGCCATCACCCTCCCTCATTGGTAGCTGTCATACGACATGGAAGGACTTGCGGGTGTGAATAGGCAGGTCAGTACATTAGGGAGAAAATAGATCAAATTCAAAAATAAAATTTAGTAGCATGGTAATAGCTGAGATATTTTAAAAAATATATATATATATATAGCTTTTCCAACGACAAGTTTTTGTACTGGCGGAGCAAACCCCTGAAGCACGAGAAGAACATGCAAACGCCGTGCACACACAGGGTGGGGTCAGGATTCAAACCCCTAACCCCAGAGGTGCGAGGCGGACGTGCTAACCACTAAGCCGCTAAGCATGCGGGATAACAGCATCATGCTACTTCAACTACAGAGGAGTATCTACTATTGTACTAGTCAAATATCCATTACCATATTTATCAATGTTTATGAGCATGAAATATCCATATGGCAATGTATGTTTGTTTGTACCCTACATACACTAGAATTATAAATACTGTCAACATCCAGAAATTTAAGTACCAGCATAAGAATGCACATAAAAGTAGGTAGGTTGAAATCTTCTCCTTTTTCTTGTGATGCCGTTCAAAATGTCCAATATTACTATGCTAGATGTATTATGTGTTACATACTAGCTGTATTTTACAAAAGGTATTCTGACAAAACCATCCTCAAGTATGTATACATCATTGCAGCGGTTCATGTCCAACTATGACTTTTCTTTCATTCACTCATTTTCAGTAAGCGTAAAATAAGTAAGCTTTATCCTGGTCAGGGTCGCAGTGGATTTGGAGTCTGTCCCAGGAATACACCCTTATTAGGACTAGGGATGTCATAAGACATACTTCGGTACCAAGTTGGTACCAACATTCTTAAAACGTGGTGGTACTTATTTTTATGCAGTAGCTGGTGGTAATGACGGTTGTGGTGTTCCAAAGGGAGGCAAAGGAAGGAAAGGTAGCATCGGCTGCCAATGTGCAACCGATGCTATCGTTCATTTCAAACAAAGCGAGGAAACACCTGGAATTTGGCGAAACACCCAAAAGATGGTCCTATATTGTGTTTGTTTGAGGCAGCTGGCATTGTAGCCCTGAAATCAGTTAACATTATGCTCCATGTAATGTTAGCAATAGCCAGTTATTTGTTAACGACTGTTAATAAATAACTATGTTATAAACTACCTCCTAATGGACCACCATGCATCGCCATTCAGCCCGTGTCCTGTCAGCTAAATGTAGCCTAACGTCAATAATGATTATTCAAATGTTCATGCTTTTAATAAATCTTTTTGGCCTGCCACCATATCAGTGAATTTAAACTAATGATAGAGAGAGAGAGAGAGTGTGTGTGTGTGTCTGTGCACATTTAAGAGTGCACCTTAGCACTTGTTATTAGCACTTAGCACTGTTTTATTAGTCATTGTCAGACAGTGTTTGATAACTAAAATCTCTCTCTCTCTCTCTCTCTCTCTCTCTCTCGCCAATATTAGCCAGAGGAGGATGTCCTCCAGGAGTTTTTAATTTTATTTTTTATTTAAAAGAATAAATAAAAATTTATGCCACACCATGGTATCGACTTTGGCACTTTTTGTGGTATTGGTACCGACTACTAGATTTTTGGTATCGTGACCTCCCTAATTGGGACACGAGTACATCGCAGGGTACCATGCACACACAGTTTCACACATAGGGGTAATTTAGGGTAATTTATCCACCAGTGGAATGTTTTCAGGAAGTGGGAGAAAATGGTAGAACCAGGAGGAAACCCACATGGCCACATGGAGAACATGCAAACGCTGACCTTCACCATGACCAGGATAAAGCAGTTACAGGTGAATGAATATGTGACATGGCATTCCAAAAAACATTCTTTTTTAACTGAATGTAAACCTGTCTCTTGAGAGCATTTTCACAATGAAATAAATATTTTAATTCTCACAACATTAAGCATGCAACTGTATGGATATTTAATTTAATGTAGCCTCATTTGCAGTACAAATGTGTGTATCCATCTAAATTTGGCATTTTATTTTTAACATTTATTTATTTATTTTTAACTACAGGTGAATATGGTAATGTTATATATATATATATAAAACATAGAGCCACGGCCTATTTCTAAGAATTTTTCAAGAGGATTTGTTAACTGCATATTAAATTCCTAAACCACTTTGATGTGCTTAGCCTATGCAGAGCGCGCCCTCTAGTGGTTATTAGTAAGTAATGCACCTATAATGGCACTCTGAAGGTCAATGTTTAATATCTAACGCTGTTATTATTATTATTATTATTTATTTTTTTTAAGATTATACAACAGTATAATTATGGGTGTATACATTGCTCGTATCAGGATAAACATCCTGTTTATATTTTCAACAAAACCAACTAATTGTCTATTATAATAATAGATTAGAATAATTTTTGTTTGTTTGCTCACGATGCGTCACTTCTTCTAAGTGAAGGAATGCATACACGAACTCCTCTTTTCAAAGTTCGTTATGAGACGCCGAAACTTAAAACATGGACTACGTTTCCCACAATACAATGCGTCGACGCGGCCATTACTCTGGACTTCGCGATGTTCCTGGTGCGTCTTGGGATTTGTAGTTCAACTCTCGATGACTGGCACCGTATTGACGTCGCGACGTCTATGAGGCAGACAATTTTCTGCAGAGGGAAGACATGAAAATAGAGGCCAGGTAATTTTTACTTTATTTACTCTGCTAATGTTGGTATTATGTCGATACACAGTAATAACGGCCAAATGTGAAACGAATGGGTTTTATCTGAGGGGTTTTTTGTGCCTGTTGCGCAGGCTATAGTACACAGCTAAACCTGGAGCGTTTTGGTGACGTGAAACATGGTTGTTTAGTTTGTTAGCTAGCTAGCTAAATGTACCACGTACACACACATATATAAGACATATACTAGTGTATGTATATATTTTTATATTCACGGAGTTTCTATGTAGAGGCGTGTTAGTATTGGTCCTGTTTTTAGGCGCCCAAACAAACAGCTTGTAGCTGCAGGTTAAGCTAAACTATGCTATGCTAAGCTAAGCTAATGAGCTAGTTACCTGACGAGCTAGTCTGTCGTTATGCCGCAGTGTTAGCACGTGCCATCTGCTGTTAAACAGCGTCTCGGTCTGCTTGCGCGCAGCACAGATATTTGCGAGTTAAATAACAGGCAAATCCTTTCTTATTATTATTATTATTTTTTTTTAATTTTGACTCGTGCATTTGATGAAAATAATAGTTATGCAACATGGGCGATGTTGTTATTCATCCGGTCATGCAGCAGATCTCAAGTGACCAGACACGAGTGCAGCGTTACAGTCTGCTGAACCCGAGCGGATTGTCTGTGTCTCATCAGGCTTATCTCACGAGCTGGAACAAACAAATCCTGTTAAACAAACAATCAAACAAACATCCTGCGCACGAGTGTCCTTTCAAAATCACGCGTTGAGCCACAGATGTAACCCCCCCCCTCCCCCTTTACAACTGTGTGTGTAGTTTTTGTTTTGTTTTGCTTTGCTTTGTTTTTTTGGTCTTGTCCTTAACCTGGTGTCTTTTTTTCTCTCCCCTCCCCTTTACACTTTGCCAGCAGCAGTTGTTGAACTGAAAACATGTCCAAGAAAAGGGGCAGGTAAGTCACAACCACTTTTACAGCTGGATTTTCCATAGGAGCATTATATCATTTCATACACATCATCAGTGTTCCAGATATATATAAGAAAGCAAACACAACGGCATGCTGTTGCTATAGGACGTTAGGGGGCTTTAACGCTGGCGGTTTAGTCCGAAACAGAGCACGTTTTGTATGGGAAATTGCTAACGTGAAAGCTGGCGTGGACCAGGAAGTGCACTGCGGTACCGAATAGTGATGTGTCCTTCATGAACGATTCATTCGTTTTGAATACATCTTTAATCGGACTCGGGAACAACGAGTTGTCTGAGAGAGTGACCCGTTCGTTTTTGACCACAACATCCGCGTAGGTTCTGTACAGGAAACAGAAATGATTAGTTCATGTCTCGAGTCTTTGGGTCCGAGTCGTTTGTTCTTCCGGTGACCGCCGCATAGACAATGCACCATGGAGTACCGGAAATGGAATGAACGAACGATGAGAACCCGAAGACTAGAGATGTGAATTAATCTTTTCTGTTTCCGGGGAACAGATGTGATCAATGAGATGTGCCAACAGAAATAATGACTTGGATCGGGAGGTGAGGTGAACTAACAGACCGCATAGCCTGAAAACCCAGCTACGCTGTTAATGGATCATTTCTGTTTCTCGTAATTCGGCCTTTGCTACATTATAGTTTATTTATTGTTTAAGTACTAGACGTGTTGGGGAATTTAACATGTAACATTTGAATTATATTTTGCTGAAATGACTCAAAATGATTTGTTCATTTTGCTGAACAAGATTCAAAGATCTGAGTCAGTAAAACGATCCTCTCACTAGCACCGAACCGGAGACCAGGTGAGGTAGGAGGTGGTTAGAGTTCGGTTGCGCTGGAACTGTGCCGCGATTCCCGTGAACGTGCGTGAAGTAAAGTAATTTAATTTTAGCCCATGAAGACGTCATTAGTTTCCACAACGCATGTGCACCATGAGTGGCAGTGGAACGCCGCGGGACACAGAAGAGGTCCAGTGCTGCGCATAATATCTGCACCAAAATAACGCGAACGCACCGGGGTTTGATAGACTTGAGGGAGTCCAAGACCAGACCGAAGCATCGGTGGGTGCCGAGAACAAACGGGCTCTGGCCGCAGCAAACGTCAACATTGGGTCGGTGTGATTCAGCCTGACGTGAAGCAGACTTACTGTTACAGTCCTGTAGTTGATTATTTTCCAGTAACAGCATGCCCTGAAGAGTTTTATTTTTCTTGAACTGCAACGAATTGTCCATGATTGCAATTTTTCATTTATTCAAGGGGTCATATGATGCTTTCCTTTAGTGTGTAATGTATCTGTTTGCACACGTATACGATCTGCAAAGTTACAAAGCTCAGTCACCCACAAAGGGATTTATTCTATCTAACAGAGAACACTGATCCAGACCTGCCTAAAATGCCTCGATTGAAGTCCAGATATTACTTCCATGAACATCTAGGTCACAATTTGAAATATCAGCATAATGCCGCCCAACGGCAGGCACGAAGAAAGAAGGTTGCCGCCAACTTGCGGAGAGGCTGTGTGTTTCGATGCGAATTCAAAACCCCTTTTTGTTTGGCCTTCCGAAAACGGACGAAATTGGGAATCAGTGGTTAACATTTATTTATAACGCTGTTCCCGAGCAGTACAACCCAAAAGTTTGCATGTGCACAGTGCTTTTTACGAAGGACAGCTTCCTGAACCTGGGAGGGTACAACACAGGCTATTCACAAAGGCTACTCCTGAAAAGTGGCGCGATTCCCACATTGCTCGGACAATCTTATGCTTCTGAATAAGAACCTGTGAGTATGTTCGATTATTTTATGAGGTATCTGCTATTGACTGTTCAAACGCGGAATTTTGTGTCATGGCCCAGATCTCAGTTGTAGACCTCAGCTAACATGCTAGCAAATCTTATTGTGTAGTAGTTTTGATATTCAGCTGTGGGAATTTTTACCTATAAGCGTCCAAAGTAACACACATTCCCGTGACACAGCTACCTGTCTGTATTTTGTGTCTTTATGTCTGTCGATCGTATCTGAAAGGTAAGAGAGTTACAAAATCAAAACTTACCACTGTGAAGCATTCAGCTCAAATCGCACTTGCAGAGTTGGTTCCGATAGATCTGCTCAGTCATTCGCATTTTCAGAATCTGACTCGGGCTCGAACCGATACGGTAAAACCGACCACATTATTAACTGTTTATAAATGCTTTAGAAGCCGAAGCTCACGTTTATAGTAAAGGGGCATTACATTTCCGACACACGTTTGAGATTTTTGGCCAATCACAATGGGCCAGCTGGCCAATCAGAGTACAGTGGGCTTTTCGGAAGGAGGGGCTTTGTACAAATCTGAACTCAGTCAGAGCATTTGAGACAGAGTGGGAATAGAGGTACTGCAATAATATGCAGTATGTGAATTATTATAATTTATATATATATAATATACATTTAAGCATGTTAACTTATTCTATTACACCCAATAAACAAAATAATGAACTTTTAAAAAGCATTATATGACCCCTTTAAAAAACGGGACACAATTTTTTTTGTAGTCACATTTAAAGTTGTACAGCATTTTTGTGAGACAGGTTACAGCAGCTGTACAGTCATTTCTGCACCATGCAGGAATTTAAATCACGTCAACCATGGTAAATCTCATTCATCCCACTACACCTCCCACCATCACCTGGTCTCCAAAACATTGTGGCTCCTGATACAACCCCGATTCCAAAAAAGTTGGGACGCTGTGTAAAATGTAAATAAAAGCAGAATGCGATGATTTGCAAATCTCATAAACTCATATGTTATTCACAACCGAACACAGAAAACATATGAAATGTTTAAACTGAGGAAATGTACCATTTTAAGGGGAAAAAAGAAGGTAATTTTGAATTTGATGGCTGCAACATGTCTCAAAAAAGTTGGGACGGGACAACAAAAGGCTGGAAAAGTAAGTGTTAGTAAAAAGAAACAGCTGGAGGAATATTTTGCAACTAATTAGGTTAATTGGCAACAGGTCTGTAACATGATTGGGTATAAAAAGAGAATCTTAGAGAAGCAGAAACTTTCAGAAATAAAGATGGGTTGGAATCTGGATGGACATACAGTGTGTTGCTCTAAAACCTGTATATACCTTTCAGCATTGATGTTGCCTTTCCAGATGTGCAAGCTGCCCGTTCCATAGGCACTAATACATCCTATTCTATCAGAGATGCAGGCTTTTGAACTGCGCGCTGTTAAAAAGCTAGATAGTCCATCTCCTCTTTAGTCCTCTTTAGTTTAGAGCATGCAGTGTCCATGGTTTCCAAAAAGAATTTCAAATTTCAGTTCGTCTGACCACAGAACAGTTTTCCACTTTGCCTCAGTCCATTTTAAATTAGCCTTGGCCTGGAGAAGACTGTGGCCTTTCTGGATCATATGGCTTCTTCTTTGCATGATGTAGCTTTAACCAGCATTTGTGGATGGCACGGCGAACTGTGTTCACAGACAATAAGTTCTGGAGCTGTTTCTGAGCCCATGCTGTGATTTCCATTACAGAATCATGCCTGTTATTAATGCAGTGCCACGGGAGAACCCGATTATCACAGGCAATATTGATTTTCACCCTTGTCCCTTGCGCTCAGAGATTTCTCCAGGTTCTTGGAATATTTTGGTGATATTATGAACTGTAGATGATGAAATATTCTTTGCAATTTTACGTTGAGGAACATTATTCTGAAACTGTTCCACAAATTGTAGATGCAGCCCCATCCCCCCCCGCACCAATTTGCTTTATTTAAATTGGTAGTACTGATTAACATAATGATTGACTTCATATATGCCCATTCTCTCCTCCCCCAGAAAACGCAGCAGCGGAGAACTGAGCGACTCGCTCTCCCCCGACCCCAACAGCCTTCTGGGTAAGAGGATCCAGCACAGCTGGAGGGAGAAGGGCGCGCTCACTAAGTGGAAAGGCACCGTGCTGGACCGGCTAAGCGTCAATCCGTCGCTCTTCATGGTCAAATACGATGGCTTCGACTGTGTCTACGGCATCGAGCTGTTCAAAGATGAGCGCGTGTCCAACCTGCAGGTGCTCACTGAGAAGATTGGTGAGTAGAACTCGGGATAAACAGGAAGCCATATAGTTTGAACAGGAATTCAGCTGTGCACATCTTGACATGTGGTGTAAATGACTGTTGTAGTACTTTGCACTTTAGTGACTCGTTCATCAAACCAAATATCAAGGAGTTCCTCTTAGACGAATAGTATAATGATGGTCTTCATAAGGTGCCGTTTATTGCACCAGAAATGTTATTTAGAAACTGGTACAGCAAGTAGGAAGTGGGTGATATGACAAATATTTTACAGTACTATAAACATACATGATACAAGATACATGATATGTTTCACATTATGAAGGTTTGCTAAAAAAACCAAACAGCCAAAAATACTGCTTTTGAAAAAGTCCTGATTATGCTTTTATTATATTTCTACCAGAAAAAAAAATCATTTAAAAATAAAAAGGTGGGAAATATGTAACGGTTGGTTAAAATAAAAATAAAAAATTAAAAAAGTTAATAACGGAAATGTCTCATAAAAGTGTATTGTGATATAATTATCACAATGTTTTTTATATCTTTACTATATTGGCATCTTCCCGGGCGCTATAGAGCAAAGTGAAATACAATATAGAGATTCAAAAGTTTACGATTTAGCTGTGGCTTTTAAGATTTTTGACCTGCTTTTTCAGTCAGTTCGCTGTAGGGGCAGGAACATGAGACGTGAAGTACGCAAATTTGCTTCTGGTTGCATTTACATTCATTTTGCAACCAGCTTTATGTACATGAAGACAGGGGGACTTGTGAACCAGTAGAGAGGGACTTTGTGGTCTCCATGGTTCATAAAACAACGGAGAAGCTGTTTATTGCTAAGTAATACCAGTCTGAAATTGCCTAGCTGTGTTCTTGCTTTTGCTAGGCACACATCTGGGGGAAAAAAGGCCTACTTACGTATGTACCAACATAATCTAGTGTTTTTTATGGTAAAGTTTTCTTTTTTTTCTCTGCCTGCGAGGACTGTCTTGCTAGCAATGTCCACACTTCTGCACCATGTCGTTTTTTTTCCTGTTTAATGTGGCAGGAACAAGGTTTACATGTGCAAGATGAATGAGTCATATGTAGGTGAGAAGAAACTCTGGTGCAGTGTTGTTCTTCGATCGGCCTTGCTGTTTTGAATGGTTCATTTCTTAACCCCTCTGAGTGAATTCTGATCATATCCGCGCCGTTGTCAGTTAGCAAATATCATTAGATATTTAGCAACTGTCTGGAAAATATGCAACATTTGAACGTTTTGTGTGTGTAATAAAAGCTGCGATTATTTACAGTTTGGTGTTACATTTACATAATAGGTTTATTTCACTTAATGGATTTGGTTTTCATTTCATGTATGCAGATAGTAGACAGATGAACATAGAATATATGTCCTTGGGTTTTCTTTATATCTGTAAATAACCTATAATAATTTGTCATTCATAAACAGGAGGTGGCATAGCTATGCTAGCTAGGGCTTTTACATTATGAGACTGAAGCATTTAGTTAATTTTTAAGTGTGGCTCAATGAAGGCTAGGATCTAATGTTGTGAGAGTAGAAACTCATGCCATTGGGTCAGTATTAAGTGATCAGTGTGCGTATGAGTAATTAATATAAGTGCACATAATATATATATATATATATATATATATATATATATATATATATATATATATATATATATGAGAAACTCAGTTCAAATGTTGCTTGCTGATTTTGCCAGAATTGCAGTCATCTGTCGCTTTGTTGCTTATTGGTGTGAACGCAATGTTAGTAGGGCTAGGTGACATGACAGAAATGTCATATCATGATACTTGAGGATATTTCTATGTTACACGATTCGTATCACGATATGTACAGTGCTTTGAAAAATCCTGAATTCTTCTGTTTTTGTGTATATTTCATACTAAATAGTTTCAGGCAGGAAAACAAAATCTAAGATAAAACAAAGTCAACCTGAGTAAACACAAAATACATTTTTAAAACGATAATGTTATTTGCTGAAGCAAAAAATGAAAATGTTTGCCCCTGTAGTTACTAATTCTCCAAATCTATGAAACTGCATTCGTAGTGGGTTTCAGCTGGACTAGACACAACCAGGCCTGATTACTGCAAACCCTGTTCAAACAAAAAGCTTACAGTTCAAGCTTACATTGCTGTGGAAAATTATTTGCCCCCATCCTGATTTCTTCTGTTTTTGTGTATATCTCATACCAAAATATTTTAGATCTTCAAACAAAATACAACAAAACAAAGTCGACCTGAATAAACGCACTATACAGTTTTTATTTATTATTATTATTTTTTAATTGGAGCAAAAAAAAAAAATTGCAGCAATAACTCCAACCAAATGTTTATAATAACTAGAGACTAGTCTTTCATTTACTTCTAGGACCTATTCCTGTGCTATTCATTCAGTACATTTACATGGACAAAAAATCCAATATTAACCCGATTAAGAAACTAGCATGTAAACAGCAATTGTTGATGATCTTAATCTGACTAAAGTCAAAACCGGTGAAATACATGTTTTTCGGCTACTATATAGTAGGTGAGTATGCGGTTTGGACATAGCCCACGGCTTCGAGCAGTTAATTACATCAAATCAACGGCATCCATTCTGTACCATTTCATTTGTAATTATTAAAAATGTAAACAAAAAAAAATCACCATACCAACGATATCTCAGAAAAGTGTATCGCGTAATCCTTTATCATGATATCGATATAATATGAATAAATTGCCCAGCCCTAAATATTAGACCTGTGTTATTGATTTACAAACAAAAGCAACGACAATTTGAACAATCAGTTCAATTCAGTTTTACTTGTATAGTACTGATAACAGCAGACTGTCAGAAAGCAGCTCTTCAGAAATCTCGGTTTCCTTTATATCCCAAATGAGCGAACCAGAGGTGGCAGTTGCAAGGAAAAACTCCTTGCGAGGACACGAGGAATAATCACGACCCAGAAGACTTGGATTTTTGATCGTTATAGTAAACAGTCATATAGAGAAAACAATATTACATGTGTTGAAGGGATACGCACTGTTTAGTGTAATCATATTATGAATAGGAGAGGATTTTAAGATCACAACATGAGTAGAGCTTGAGACATACAAGTGAGAAGTGTTCTTCAGAAGTGCACGTTTTTAGTGTATCCATGTAAGATTAACCACAGCAGCCTGCATAGCCTCAAGCCAAAGATGTAGAAGGAGCAGAACAGGAGTAGAGCATCAGGATGAATCAGACCAGTCCAGATCTTGAGGAGAGTCACAGCAGTGTAGAAACGTGTTAGATTTTTGGCAGCAGGAGAACATGTGCAGCTCTGCAGGCTGAGAGAACAGATTATTAGGTGTGATAAGAGCAGACACGACTATAACAGACCATAGGTTTGCCCAGGTTTTGTGGAGGGGAGACAATTCAGTGCTTTGCAGGTATTTAGTGCCATTTTATAACTAATGTGGAATTTTTACTGCAAGCAAGACAAATACAATAGGGTCAAATTCACATCTGGTTTGGTTACTTGTAATTTGCAATGCAGACTCCCAGTTTAAGAAATAAACAAATGCGTCCTGCTTTGTAAACAAGGTCAAGAGATCCTTTCGGTTAGTGAATTCATGTCAAGAATTATTCTACCTTTTGTAGTGAACAACAAGATTAAGGTACCTCATGACCCAGAGGAGCTGGTGGGGAAAGCGGTGGAGCATCTGTTTGAGAAAGAGGATGGCGAAAAGAACGAGTGGAGAGGGATGGTGCTGTCTCGCGCCCCCATCATGACTAACTGGTATTACATCACTTACGAGAAGGACCCAGTGCTGTACATGTACCAGCTTTGGGACGACTACAAGGAAGGCGACCTCCGCATTTTACCTGAAGCAGGTGAGGGATTTGTGTTGATCTGTGAAAATGTATTCCGCTGCTCTTCCTTGGCGAATCATAATTGGTTTTGTCTGTTAGAATTATTATTTTAAAGTTCACTGGCAGCATATGCTGTTCACTCTTGGGAGCTCTTCCACCCTTGTACCCTTTTTCCAGTCTATAACTGTCCAGTTTCTGTGATCCAATGTTAGCAGTGCTGTCTGGCATTGTCTCTCTCCCCTGTCAATCACAACAACTCTAGCCAATCGTGGGTACTTGTCAGTTCATGTATGATGAAGAGGGCAGATTGCAACAGTTATGATGTTATTGAATGGGCATTAAGATAAGGCAGGAGTAGGGATTCGTCAATTAAAGCAATCTCCAAGCATACTCAATTTTCTTACAACGTTTTGCCACTGGCAGACCGAAAACAATGTAGAAATTGTCTATACATATTAGGGCTGCAACAACTAATCGATAAAATCGTTAATTAAATTAATCGACAACGGATTTGATTATGGATTAGTCGGGTCTGTGACATCACCGTGAATAAGTGAGGTCAGTTCACAATGATGAAAAACGCATTTCTATGAATAAAACACATCTGAGAAACAGTGGGGGTCACGGAGTGAGCGGTTGAGGGAAAAGTGCACGATCAGGGTCGTCCAAAACATGGGAATGTTTTATATTAAGCGCTTCAAACAAACTCGTCAGGGTATTAACTTGTAAGTGGCTTGTCGTCTCGGATGCTGCGACAGACGCGTGTGCTGTTTAATGTGTTCCAAACATGTTTTCTTCAGTGCAGAAATTATATTTTTACCTTATTATCCTTACCTGTAAGTGTTAGAAATTCACACCAGTACTTCCATTTTACATAAAGACTTGTCCTGACAGCGAGCGAGTCTCCATTAAACTTCACTGAACGAGTACGAGTCTGCGCATGCACGTCAGTCAAACAGCACGATAGAAAGGAAGCACAATAACTCTGACTAAAATATTCATTTTGATCAAATATGTTGTTTGATGCTATATTTAGAAACTAAAGTAATTGTGTTTTTTATGAGAGCAGAAACTGTAATGAGGTTATAACATGTAACTGTATATAATTGTATTAAGTGTCGTACATTTACAGAATAAAGTAACTGTTCAGATGAGTGATTGTGTGTTACTGCAGAACATTCAACCTCTTCCCAGTTAACACTTAGTTTGTGCTTTTGTTTTTCTTTTTTAGCATTTTTAATATAGCGATTTAACTTCTGCTTTAAAGCTTGTGGACAATCAATTGTTTTTTTTGGTTTTCAAAACATAATAAAAAATAAATCCTTTGCATAACCTTATAGCATAACACAGATAGATACATGTAATACCTTTATCATAGCCTTCAATTTGCACAATGTTTGAAGGACAACACTGGACAGAATGAGAAGTAACATGGTTTAAAAACAAAACAAGAAAACCCCAGAAAATAGAAATTGGCCTTTAATCCTAATTGATTAATCGAATAAATATCCGACAGATTAACCGATTATCAAAATAATCGTTCGTTGCAGCCCTAATACGTATGTATTAGCACTCAACTTTTGGTCGATGTAGAAAGTGTTTTGGAATTAATTTTTAATAGGTTCTCAGTGTGGTGTTTTTTATTTATTATTTATTTTTATTTCCATTTATACCCCAGAGAACAAGCACCTGCTGCCTGCTGACAGGAAGCCTGGCGAGGAGACAGAGAGCCTTGTGGGTAAGCAGGTTGAATACGTTACTGACAAAGGAGTGAAGAGAACCGGGCTGGTCATCTACCAAGTCCCCGCCAAGCCCTCTGTCTACTACATCAAATATGACGACGATTTCCACATTCACGTCTACGACCTGGTCAAGACCACCTAAACTAACGAGAACGCAGCATACGAAGACAAAACTCACCATCACTTCTCCATAGAGTAACGTTGTCAGCTCTCATTGTACTCTCTCTCTCTCTCTCTCTCTCTCTCTCTCTCTCTCTCTCTCTCTCTCTCTCTCTGTGTTGCTGTGGAGGAGTGGAATGGCACAGATGTTTGTGGTTTTGTTCATTCGAGTGTCATATTCGTGGACGTCACATCATCGACGCAAGATTAGAGAACAAAGCTGAAAGCCTCAATTAGGTGCTGAGCAGGTTAACTGAGTGATGATTGTCTTCTAGTGGGTGTTGTGGTGAAAAGGCAGTCAGTTACAGCATTCCTGATTGGGGCTTTAACAGTTTAAAATGGGGTAGCAGTATCTTGAGATACAGTCTATTTATTTACATTTAATTATGTTACTACATTTTGGTGATAGTCATGGGCCATTTAAAGACAACAATTTTTTTTTGACAAGGTAAGACCGGATAGTGATGGAGAATATTTACAGAATTAATCTTTTGTAAAAAAAAAAAAAAAAAAAAATTAAGGCGACTATTTATTTTTGCTTCCTGTTATTCTTGCAAAAGTTTTCCGTTCATTAACTACTGTGAGTGTAGCTTTTTTTTCCAACGGAATCGAATTTCGTCATTTTCCCCTAAAAATGAACCTGAATCCAAGATGGCTACACTTCCCGTAAAAGATTTTCAGAGCAGAAAACCCGCCATCTGGGCACGTCGTTTGGAGAAATGGTTAAAAGACTGAAACCAAGAATCAGTGTGATCATAAGAATTCAGACACTCACATACACATACACACATACATACATACATATACACACATGCGTACGTACGTGTGTGTGTAAATTAAACACAATGACATACTCTGCAAGATTTACTGTATTCTCCAGCTTTTTGTGCTGATATGCTCACATATATATATATAATGTGTGTGTGTACATAATTTGCTTATTGACATATACATACACACGCATATATGTGTGTGTGTATATAAATGTCAAAAAGTAAATAAGTAGTCGATCTATTAGGCTCTTGTCCGATAGACAGGAATTAATGTTGTTTTTTTTAATAGCTCTACATTACTAAAAATGGAGGTTTTATTAAAATGTGTTGATTAATTCATCCCTACTGCGTAACCATATAACATTTAAAATGTAAACTTAATTTTCTCTATTCAGGTACGATCATCATGGGGTTGTCTACCTAAGTGACATTTGAAGTTTCATTTAAAGCAAATCTTTCCAGCAGGCTGGATCTTCAGGAGAAAAAAAATCAGACAAAATATTGTTGAAATGAAAATGGATTTCCTTGTATTTCTAGAATTGACAGGGTGTATCGGGGACGACTGTAATGAGATCGTCTCTAATAGTTGTCTTGTTGAGTTGAACGGCATTGTTTTGTACTCTGTTTCGACACAATTGATCTAAATAATAACGCACTGGAATCGAAATGTGATTAAGAGAAAAGCTCATTTCAATCACAGAGGCTGAGTAAGTACTTCTGTACACATCAGCACTGACCGGTAGTATTTTGTGTGGGTCATTCGGAATATTGGACTTAACAACAAAGTGACATTGAAGTCGTAGCTCACTAATGACTTAATCAAGTAGCTACCAAACCAGCATCACATATGATGAATCTTGGTCTATAGAAACCTATAGACCTCCAAGGGTTGTTTTTTTCCCTTAAAAAATAGCATCCCTTAGCAAGATAAAGCCAGTAATGTGATGTGATGTGCTCTCTTGGATGTAATCTAGTTTTTTATTTGTGTGTGTGTGTGTGTGTGTGTAAATGACAAAATAGTCTTGTTTATGGCAGCAGATCAGTGTTTGCCGTTAGCACTTGTGTTTATTTTAGTCAACTTATTTATAAAAGGATTACAAATAATGCTTAAAACATCATGTTCTGGCTGTATAATAGTGTATACAGTATCGTAAATTTTACTCATGCAAATTCAAAAATTTTAATAGAAAATGGCAATTATAGGATTTCTGTAGTTAATGCTTGGCAGATCCATAAATGAAACCATGTCTTTTTGTTTATGGCATTGATTATTTAAAATCCACACAAAATTCCTACCGTTCGGTAAACATAAGGATAACTAAAATAATTTATTAAAAAAAAAATCACTCAGTTAATTAATCAGTAGTTCATTATTGAAGATATTTACCCAGTCTGCATATTCATTCTCTTCCTCCTCCATGATAAATGTACAGCTATTAGCAACACATATAATCAACACATTCATTTAGTTACTGCATGTAATTCAGAGACAGAAACATTAAGAATTAGATCACTCACAATCTTCTCTGCAAAATGGTTTTAAAAGGTGTAATCTTGTATGTACTTAAATGTATTTTTTTTGTAAATAATGCATATATGCTTGAAATCGTTGTTTATTTGTTGCATTTCTCTTTTTTCTTTCTTTTTCTTTTCTTTTTTTTTTGCTCATAGCAATTGCACTTTATTTTAGCTTTAGTCTGCCTCAGTGAAAGAGGAATTGACCTAATAATTCAGGCAGAATCATTTTCTCTTTAAAGAGCAACTCCAGCAGGCTTTTAATTGAAACACCTTAATCACTGGTGAGGAAGGGTTGACTATTGAAAGACACATCGTTCTCTTCACTTCTCGATGGGTAAAAGACAGCCTGCGTTGTCGCCTTGCTCTCGTCTTTCTTCCAGACATTAAAAGCATACCAAACTTTCATAAATGTTTGTTTTAATGTTGAACTTTAAGCTACACACTAAGCTCATTTTGCCAGGCTAATACACTTTATTTGATCATATACAGTGGTAATATATGTTCATATTAATCTGAATTACGAAATCAGATATGAAATAATCTTATTACGTATAATGAGAAAGCACAAAAAGGAAGCTGAATGCTTTAATGAATGAAACAAGTTGCAGGTAGCATGAATTGAAACACGTGATCTGGACAATAAATATTTATTTTACAGCTCCTTTACTGGAAGAAATTACATGCAGGACTTTGGTTGATGATGTATATGTTTCAGGAAGTTCCACTTGAGACTAGTTGAAGCATCCTACTTCTGAATTGATTTAGTGCTTGGACCCCTAAAAGACAGCATTAAGGAGTTTGGACACCATGACTGACAAAAATATTTAAGAAGAATAAATCAGTTGCCTTGTAGGCCCGCCCCTGCCCGAAATAGTCAATAAATAAAGATTAAGGTTTAGTTATTTAAATGAAATTTGCTGGAGTTTCTCTTTAATCTGAGTAAAACCACAGTAGCTATGTTTACATGGACAACAATAATCCACTCTTAACCCGATTAAGACCATACTTTGATTAAGAAACTACCATGTAAACTGCAATTTTTTACTTACCATAATCTAAATAAGGTCAACTCGAATTAAGCTCTAATCAAATTAAGACGGGTGGAGTATTCCTGTTTTAGTCGCGTTATGGACGTGTATTACAGACATCTGTACACCTTAATCACATTATAAACGTCGTGTGAGAGTTTTTACTGCATTTTGTGACAGGACACTATCACACACGGCGGTGTTACGTTTTACGGCAAGCAAGAGAGTTCAGCTGCGTCCCAAACCGCATACTTGCCTACTATAGTCCTGTAGTGGGGAAAAATACATGCATCTCGGCTACTATATAGACGGGAAGTACGCGATTTGAGACACAGCCCACGGTTTCAAGCAGTTGTCTATTAGCATGTATAGCATCATGACAAATAATTAACTGCATTTTAATTTTCATAAAATACATAAAACTACATAAAATTTTCTAAATAAAAACACCCAAAACTGTATACGTGAAATTCTTAAGGGACGTCGGACGGCGTGGCACGGTGACGTAATGACGCGGGCTCTTAATCTAATTATGTTCTATAACATGTAAAACGGGTACATGACAGGAGTATTCTAAAAGCAACTCATGTAAACACCTTAATCACATTATTATCTTAATCAGAGTAACGCCAGTAATTAGATTACTGCTGTCCATGTAAACGTAATCGGTGAAGGGGTAACGGATATGCTGATGGCATATGGTATATCACCAAAGGAAAATTTGATACTTTTGAGCTACACTTCATTATGTACCTGTCATAGTGTCATTATAAACTAAGTAAAAAAGATTAAATTGTTAAATGTAACACACCTTACATTTGATGTTAATGATAATTAAAAAGAAAAAAAAAACTTCAAATATCAAATATATCTTTTCTGAAACAGATTGTGTTTTTTTTTTTTGTTTTGTTTTTTTTAATTGCACTTATAAGCACAGTACGCCTTTCTGTAAGTTTGGTTGCTTTTGCATAAATGCATCTCTCTCTAAGGACTTGGGATTAAAACTTATAGTCAGATTTCTCCCCTTGTAGCATTAGTTTATGTTCCTGGTGAAAATGTGTATGTTCAATTGCAGACCAAATGACTATTTAGTCCATACAAGATTTTGTGCGTTTTTTTTTTATTATTATTTTTATTAAACAAAAAAACGTTGTTTGTGATTTTGCTGCGGCTTTAAAAATTTTTTTAGCTTTTTTTTTTTTTTTTGGATAAAACTACTTGAATTGGCAAAATTGCAATTGCACAAAATTGTTTTGCACACTTTCACAGTGACGTTTGTTAATGAGACCTTTTTAGCTGTACACATGTCCGACTCACGTGAATCGAAGAAGGCCTTGGCTGAATACGCGCTGCGATAATGTCACATGACACGTCTTGGCTCAAATCTGCGGTAATTTTGGAAAAATTGCAAGCTCCTCCGAATATTGCAGCGTCCTTGAATTTGCATTCATTTCTAGTGATCTTGGTGAGAATAATTATTTAGTCAATAGTGCTTTGAGGAAGGGATTTAAAGGATCACAGAGGAGTGAAGTTCTGGTGGACATGTTACTTAATGGTGATTAATGGTAGAACTTCTTAATGAACATGTGAGAGTATCAGGCATGGTTTTTCTCTCAAACCCATGATCTTGGATAGCTAAATTTCACCAAGCATGCATTTTAAAAGATGGCCAGATCTGTTTATTGGGAATGAAAAATCCTGTCATATAAAATATGACCCTGGTGTACAACTTATTTACTGTAATATGTCACTGAGATGAAGTTTGACCCAGCTGTACAGTTTTATCTTGTTGATGTAAATAAAGCTTCTCAGATGTTTCCTTATGCTTTATAGTGTTCACAATTACATTTGGGTGGAAATATGTGTATTCACCTGTACTCATTTTAAAACTCTTGTACTATACTTTATTTCTGATCCGTATCAGTTTTGCTTGAACAGAAGGGGAAATACCTGTCGATGTCAATCCTTAAAATATTTGATTTAAACAAATTAACAACGTATACTCACTGTGCATTTTCAGTTTCTTTTCATTCGCGATAATTGTGAATAAGTAAATCTCTTCTGTAAATGTGATTTATCGTATGCTTGGCAAGCTTCCAGTAATCCCCCAGCACCCCAGTTCCTTCTTTGATATGTGCTCCTGTTAGTTTTCTGCTTTTCGCCAAAGTTATCTTTTTTTTTTTTTTTCTTAGGCAACATTCAGAAGTGTCAAAGCTGTTCCTGTTGTCTGTGTAATGATGATATAATAAAATAAATAAATAAAAGAGATATTTTTTTGCACTGATGTCAGTGTGTCATAATTTCTCAAATATTAAGAGGGAAGCTTGTGCCAAAATGGCGTGTTCAGGTCAAGTGAAGTTTGTGAATGTAATTTGCAAATATGTATGAAAATGAGTGAGAGTCTGAAAAGGGATTGATGCTTGAGTTCAGAAGAGGGTGTCTATTATTTAAAATAATTGTTGAAGGGATAGTTCATCCAAAAAAGAAAATCCTGTCGTCAGTTACTCACCCTCATGTTGTTCCAAACGTATACAGCTTTTCTTCATCTTCGGAATACAGATGAAGAAATTTTAAGGAAACCTGGGAGATTTCTGTGCCATTGTTTTTCAGTCCAGTAACCGAAACTTTCAAGCTCCAAAAAGTTCATAAAGTCATCGTAAAAGTAACCCACGTGACTCCAGTGGTTTAATCCCAGTTTTATGAAGTGATACTAAAAAAACCTCAAATAAAGTCTTTATTCACAAAATATCTTCACTTCTGCATAGATCTCTGACGCCTTCACTGGAGAACCATGAAGCATGTGTGTTGTGTGGATGCGAGAGCACAACAAAACCACAAGTTGTCATCTATGTCAAAACCTGCAGACATCATTGTTACGAAGCTTGTTCTAAGTGATATTACAGCGCTTCTGGGTCTCGTATCGCAGGAGCGGACAACTGGAGTCACCCAGGTTTCATTAAAATGTCTTCATTTATGTTCTGAAGGTAGTCAACAGAAGTCTTACGAGTTTGGAACATCATGAGGGTAACTGATGACAGAATTTTCATTTTTGGGTGAACTATGCCTTTAATGTGGGTCAAGATTGGATAGGTTTGGTATTGTTTAACTCTTGTGCACAGTGTCCATGCTTGGAGCGCCATTTAATTATCACTCTTATATATATCTGGCTATCCGGGGGTACCCAGGGGTTCATTAACTATAGCCAATGATCCCCCCCCCTTTTGTTAGACTGGTGGAAATCACAACTCCTCAATATGGAAGGCATACAACACCCAGCAGAAGGTTGGAAAATGGCCAGGTGACATTTTTTAGTGAGCTTCAGATTCCTGTTCTTGGTTATCAAGAGTGGAACTTGATGGTCTTCTGCTGTCGTAGCCTGGCATGTGAAATGTGTTTCTACTCACCATGGATGTAAAGAGTGCTTAATTGAGTTACTGTAGCCTTACTGTTAACTGGCATTTCCACTGCTCACTGGAGGTTTTTTAATTGATTTATTTTTGCACCGTTCTAGGTAAACAAAACTCAAGACTGTTGTGCGTTCAAAGCCCAGGAGATCGGTAGTTGATTCTGAAATACTCCAAGCAACTCATTTGGCACCATCAACCATGCGAAGGTCGAAGTCACTTTAATCACATTCCCCCAGCAAACCCTACCCCCCACCCTCAGTTCTGATGTGTGTTGTGAACATTACCTGAAGCGCTTGACCTGTATCGGCATGATTTCCTGAATTGCATTGCTGCCACGTGGATGCTTAATTGGATGCATAATCAGCTGTACAGGTGTTTCCTAAGCACAGGGTCGAACTGGGTACTTTGGAGCTGTAAGAAGGCAACCCTTCCCAATCTGCCCCCTTGCTGCCCAAATGTGTCATTCATTAATACATTTTTCAAACTGTTAGTGTAGTGCTTTTATATATGAGGAATTTTTGTATATAACAGACTTTGGGAATAAAATACATGTCCACATCACAACTCCCAGTTGTTGATTATTTTTTCTATAACAACATACCCCATCACGGTTTATTCCTTGCATCTCATCTTTTGTTCTTGTATAAGTGTGATGTATGGAGGCAAGTGTACTGAGGAGACTGAATATAGATGTGTTGCGGCACCGTGGTGTAAGTCAGGTGAGCACACACACACACACCAAGTTTATTCAATCATATGTCTTATTCATGCACTGTATTTAGTCACTATGGTTTGGCCTTTTGCTAAATCTAGCTCAAGGCTTCACTCGAGGCATTAACCTTGCTTTTTTTTTTTTTTCTCCCCTTGCACCTGTTGGATTATGATGTGAATAAACTGTATATAGTTCAAGCAGTTTGTTCTGATTAAAATAGAAATGTTTAATCTTCTCTTCTCTTCACATGGACATGCAGGTCTGTTCTGCTTCCCTTTTACATAATCAAACCCAGAGCTGTGCCTGTCATCAGCTGAGAGTCTGTGATGTAAATGTGTTCAACCTACAGAAGCAGCTACTAAATAAGGTATCGAGACAAAAAACAACATGCATGTCACGTCTGTGTTTTTTGCTCCTGACTCACCCTAATTACTGAGCCTTCGTAGCATCAGAGATAAGTTGTCATTAGCATTCGGAGCATGCCTTGAACTTGTGAGATCTGTTTGTTGATCTGCCATGTAGACAAGACTTTAAATCGAGGAGATTAGAAAGGAGTAATTGGCTGATGTAACAGGGCTGAAATCAGAGACGAAATATATACGGGAAGGTTTGGAGTAACAAGGTGAACAAAAACGGGAATAATTGGGGTACTTTTCTGTTTGAGCTATTTTGTTAAACACGTAGAATGCGGTATTTAAGAAAGAAAACGTCACAGGTAGTTACCATATTTGAAATAATAGAAACACCTGGACATATGACATTCCGGGAGAGTATGAACCAGTATTAGAAAGGCAGGATGTTAGTACAGGGTATTCAGTGCTGTGAAAAAGTATAAAGCCCCCATTCTGATTTATTTTGTTTGTGTGTATATCTCATACTAAATAGTTTTAGATCTTCAAACGAAATACAACATAAAACAAAGTCAACCTGAGTAAACACACAATACAGTTTTTTCTTTCTTTCTTTCTTTCTTTCTTTCTTCCTTTATCGTTTTTAGGTTTAAAAAAAAATTGTCCAAACACCTATCACCAATGGGAAAAACTAATTGCCCTCTTAAAATTCAAATCTGGTTGTGCCACCTTTAGCAGCAATAATTGCAACCAAACGTTTCTGCTAACTGAAGATCAGTCTTTCATTTACTTCTAGGACTATGACTTACTCCTTTGCTTTGGATCATTGTCTTGCTGCATAATCCAGTTGTGCATGAGTTTCAGCTTACGGACTGAAGAGCGGACATTCTCCTTTAGGTAGAACCTTTAGGTAGACAGTTCTTTTGTGTTTCTTCCATTTGCGAATAATCGCAACAACTGTTGTCACCTTCTCACCAAGCTGCTTGGCACTGGTCTTGTAGCCCATTCCAGACTTGTGTAGGTCTACAATCTTGTCCCTGACATCCTTGGAGAGCTCTTTGGTCTTGGCCATGGTGGAGAGTTTGGAATCTGATTGAATGATTGCTTCTGTGGACAGGAGTCTTTTATACAGGTAACAAGCTGAGAGTAGGAGCACTCCCTTAAAGAGTGTGCTCCTAATCTCAGCTCGTTACCTGTGGAGATGACACCTGGGAGCCAGAAATCTTTCTGATTGAGAGGGGGTCAAATACTTATTTCCCTCATTAAAATGCAAATCAATTTATAAAATTTTTTCAATTTATAACATGCGTTTTTCTGGATTTTTTTTTGTTGTTGTTATTCTGTCTCTCACTATTTAAATAAATCTACCATTAAAATTATAGACTGATCATTTCTTTGTCATTGGGCAAATGTACAAAATCAGCAGGGGATCAAATACTTTTTTCCCCCTCACTGTATGATGTTCTTTTTGTGAAATTATGTTTTTGGCTTACTCCAGATGTTACTGGACACCTGTCTTCCAAACAGTTCTACTTTCAAATCATCAGTCCACAGAACATTCTTCCAAAAGAACTGCAAGAGAGGCCTGCAGTTCTTTTGATGTTGTCCTTGGCTCTTTTGTGACTTCCTGGATGAGTCACTGCTGTGCTCTTGGGGGAATTTTGGAAGCTCGGCCACTTCTGAGAAGGTTCACTACTGCGCCTAGTTTTTCCATTTGAAGATAATGGCTCTCACTGTGGTTCTTTGGAGTCCCAGAGCCTTTGAAATAGCTTTGTAACCCTTGCCAAACTGATATATTTCAGTCACATTCTTCCTCATAACTTCTGGAATTTCTCTCAATTTTGGCATAGTGTGTTACTGGGTAAGACGTTTTAACCAACTTCATGTTGTTGAAAAAGTTCTATTTAAGTGTTGATCTGATTGAACAGGGTTTGCAGTAATCAGGCCTGGTTGTGTCTAGTCCAACTGAACCCCATTATGAATGCAGTTTCATAGATTTGGGGAATTAGTAACTATGGGGGCAAATACATTTTCACACAGGACCAGTTGGTATTGAATAACTTTTTTGCTTAAGTAAATAAGATTCTCATGTAAAAACTGTATTGTGTGTTTACTCAGGTTGCCTTTGTTTCATTTCTTAAGAATTTAATATGAAATATACACAAAAACAGAAGAAATCAGGATGGGGCCAAATACTTTTTCTTTTTTTATTTCCTTTTTTTTACGATTTAAAATGTTTTATTTATATTTTAATCTTGCCTAGACTACATGCCGATCAAGGAGCAGCTGTCAGTAAAATATCAGCTGACAGAAAAAAGCCTCTGTGGCACCATGAGCTCTGTAATTGAGAGAAAAAAGTGATGTGAACCAACAACAGTCAATACTTACTTGTCAGTCATGTTATGTCAATTCAGAAAGGTCCAGCTGTTGCTCGAGCACTTTTTTAAACACGACTTTGCAGGAAAACATGTTTGGTTGAATTTCACACTGTAAAACGGCTAGCTTTAGCTAATATCGTTGACTACATATTTCCTGTATAGCATAAGTGAGAAATAAGTAATGATGGGGCATGTCGTTATTGAAAAATAATCAACATCTGCCCATTCCAGAGTTTATTTTCCTGTAACAGCATGTCAAGCATTGTATTCATCTAATACCACAGTTATCTTCCAAGTATTAATATTTAACAATAATGCATTAGTTTTTAAAATCCAAATATTTCGATTTAATGTTTCGGAGTGTTGGTGATGTTAGTTCCTGTTAACACTTTCATTACAACATCCTTTTCCCTGAAAGCACTGGAAATGGAGACTCCTTCCGAAAAATGTTAAGTAAATGAGCCCTTACAGAAAGCGTCATCATATCAATGATAGTTTTTCTTTGTTAAAAGTCATTTTTGTATTATAGAAATCAGTTTATTATTAGTCCTAGATTAGGTGGAGCATCTGCGATACATGCTACTGAGCTGCTGTGACTGAAAATTAATCAAGACCTTCTGACCAATCAGATTCATGAATTCAGCAGGACTGTGATATAACGGTGTATGACCATGAGAACCCACAGCGTTTTGGCATGTTATGTAATTTCAGTCCATGACTAAACCTGTTGTTCTAAACCACTGTTATATTTGTATTTGCTGAGGCATACTGCACACTTTCCCACATTTATTTCAAGGACACTTCCAACACTTGTGTAAGCTTTTTTTGTGTGTTACTGTGTATTACAGATTTGTTGATAGCTGTTTGATGCCATTTTCAGAGAAACCCTTAAAAATGAACAATACAAATCTGGTTTAATTATGAACAATTACATATACTAGAATTCCTTTAAATTAATTAATGTATATATTCTATATAAATTCAGCAAATATGTATTTTATAGAAATTTAGCAAATAATGTCATGTTTTCGCCACAGTTATCAGCGTGTTAAGAGTCAAGGATTCTCCTCAAGGCCAAGCTCCATGTGAAAGAGTAGAGCGATGCATTACATCATGTTTTTTCCCCCTTTTATTTGTTTGTTTGTTTGTTTGTTTGTTTGTTTTTACATTTGTACTGAAAGTGGCTGTGCTTTTTTCCTTTGTATCATTTAGCACCGGAAAACTTGCACGTAAACTGAAAACCACATCAATGGAAAGGTGCATGCAGCTTTAATGGCACACCTACGGCCCAGTAGTGCAAAACACATTAACGAACCAAAAACACAGCAGCAAAACAAAAACAAACAAACAAAAAGACACAACAGCTGCAAAAACAAAAACAAATCACACACATAGCAGCAAAATTATAAACATGCTTAAAAAAAGTGAAAACATAAATACACACTTCAAAACTAAAAATACACCAAACAAAATACACAGCAGTAAAACAAAAACACAACAGCAAACCAAACACGCAACCTGAAAACGAACAACACAACAGCAAGCCAAACGCACAACCTCAAAACTAACAACACAACAGCAAAACTACAGTATAAGCAGGATAACAAAAATGTGAATTCACAACCAAACACAACAACAAATCAAAAACAAAACAGCAAAACAACAACACAACCGCAAAACTAAAAACACGATCAAAAACATGATAACAAATATGTAAACACAACAGCAAAATCAGAAAAACATCAACTAAAACAATGGCAAGGGGCGGTCCTTATTCACTGTCATATGCTTCTTGCTGATTGGCTACAGTGCACATCAGTCTGAGAGACCTGGAAAACAGAGCTCTGCAGGATGTTAAGACATAACATGAGTCTGGACGAATCTACTGATGCTTTTATTCACTCTTATTTTTATTTATTGCGTTCGTATGATTTTATTGTAGACAGGCTCTGAACTTTGCATGGCATTAATATGAGTACACGAACACTGAAAACCCGCCTGAACGAAGCCGGGTTATTCAGAAGAAAAATTGCTCCTCACTTTAGTAAATTTGCTTTAAATTGTTTTGGCTAGGGAAACTAAATAACAAGCTGAAACAAGCTACTCTTTTTCCTTGTGATCGTGACATGTCTTGTCTAATCAGCAAGGAGATGTTCAATGTAGAGCTCTGCTTTACATTTTATGATAATGTTGCTGTGGTTCTGAAACTCTATTGTTTATTTTATTATAATTATTATTTTTTTTTACATTTATGGGCCACCAACCTGTATTATCTGCAGTCATAATTCATAACTTAAGGTTATGAGATTAAGACTGTTGTCTAGGATGTGTATGTTTAGACTATAATTGTAATAATCTCTTCACACTTTTATGTCTTTTCCAGAACATCATGAAATTTGATCTCGGTACATTTTCCATTCGTCATCCATCCATCAGAGAGCCAGGTGTGAAAAATGGTAGTAATAGAAGATGCAGAGCTTCAAATCAACCCAGAGTAAGGTGCTTGTTGTGATTATGCTGCAACTGGTTGCCATGACAACATGTCCCTGGTGATGAACGGTTCTTTTCCTAGTACAGATTTTATCAGGCTTCATGGGCTGCTCTGTTTAACCATTCATCGCAAACATTATCATCAACCCACAATGATTAGATTTTGGTGCTTGTGTACAGAATGCACTTTGTGTACAAAGTGTAAACGTCAGATACGGAGAGGTTTTGGAATCGAAAAAACAAAAAAATTAAATGCAAGTAAAACTGTATTTTTGTATGCTATAAAATACATACAATGTGTGTGTGTGTGTGTGTGTGTGTGTGTGAGTGTGTGTGAGTGTGTGTGTGAGTGTGTGAGTGTGTGTGTGAGTGTGTGAGTGTGTGTGTGTGTGTGTGTGTGTGTGTGTGTGTGTGTGTTTGTGTATATATGTCAGTGCTCAGACCATACGCTGCACACTACATCAAATTGGTCTGCATGGCTGTCCTCCCAGAAGGAAGCCTCTTCTAAAGATGATGCACAAGAACGCCCACAAACAGTTTGCTGAAGACAAGCAGACTAAGGACATGGATTACTGGAACCATGTCCTGTGGTCTCATGAGACCAAGACAAACTAATTTGGTTCAGATGGTGTCAAGCGTGTGTGGAGGCAACCAGGTGAGGAGTACAAAGACAAGTGTGTCTTGCCTACAGTCAAGCATGGTGGTGGGAGTGTCATGGTCTGGGGCTGCATGAGTGCTGCCAGCACTGGGAAGTTCATTGAGGGAACCATGAATGCCAACATGTACTGTGACATACTGAAGCAGAGCATGATCCCCTCCCTTCAGAGACTGGGCCGCAGGGCAGTATTCCAGCATGATAACGACCCCAAACACACCTCCAAGACAATCACTGCCTTGCTAAAAAAGCTGAGGGTGATGGTGATGGACTAAACCCTACTGAGCATCTGTGGGGCATCCTCAAACTGAAGGTGGAGGAGCACAAGGTTTCTTGACATCCACCAGCTCCGTGATGTCATCATGGAGGAGCGGAAGAGGACTCCAGTGGCAACCTGTGAAGCTCTGGTGAACTCCATGCCCAAGAGGGTTAAGGCAGTGCTGGAAAATAATGGTAGCCACACAAAATATTGACACTTTCAGTCCAATTTGGACATTTTCACTTAGGGGTGTACTCACTTTTGTTGCCAGCGGTTTAGACATTAATGGCTGTGTGTTGAGTTATTTTGAGGGGACAGCACATTTACACTGTAACACAAGCTGTACACTCACTACTTTACATTGTAGCAAAGTGTCATTTCTTCAGTGTTGTCACATGAATGTCACAGAATGGGGAATAAAATGTCATCTTATGACTTTGGACCATGGCCAGACTGGTTCGAGATGACAAGACGGCTATAATAATCACTCTTTACAACCTTGATGAACAGAAATACATCTCAAAATGCACGAGATATCAAATCTTGGGGTGGATGGGCTGCAACAGCAGAAGACTACATCTGGTTCCACTTCTATAGGCCATAAACAGGAGTACAGGTGTACAGGTGTTCCTAATAAAGTAATCAGTGAGTTTATATACATTAGGTTACCTGTTCCAACCCTAGTTTTGGATTTTCTCTATTTAGGAAGATGTGTTTATTAGTTAATTAGTTTGATCAATTGTGAGAGCAGGGGAAACAACAAAATAGGCAGGACTAGTGGGGATGTACCTCAGATTCCTGTTCTTGGCTAACAGTATTGGAACTCGATGCAGTCTTCTTCTGTGGTACCCCATCCACCTCAAGGTTTGACGTGTTACATGTTCTGAGATGCTTTGCAACGCACCGTAGTTGTAAATTCTGACGATTTGACTTACTGTAGCCTTTCTATCAGCTAGAACCAGTCTGGTCGTTCTCCTCTGACTTCTCTTATCAACAAGGCGTTTCTGCTAGCAGAACTGACGCTCACTGGATGTTTTTTGTCCTTCGCACCATTCTGTGTAAACTCTAGAGACTGGTGTGTGTGAAAATCCCAGGAGATCAGCAGTTTCTTAAATACTCAAACCAGCCCATCTGGCACCAACAACCATGCTATGGTCAAAGTCATTGAAATCATATATTTTCCTCATTCTGATGTTTCATGTGAATATTAACTGAAGCTTTTGACCTGTATCTGTATGATATTATGCATTGTGCTGCAGCAGCATGGTTACTATATATAACTGCTGACTGAATAATTGCATGGATGTGAGGACAGTGAGTGTATTTGTGTAATATGCGTCATCATTAATAATACTTTCAGTCAATTTGAATAACCTTTTTCTTTTCTTTTTTACACTTACTAGTTAAAAAAATGTCTGAGAAATGTCATTTGTAATCCTTGATCTGGGTGGAGTGTGTGATCAGTGGATACATTAATCACTATAACCACATGATGGCAGCATTTGGCAGCATATATTTGGACAAGAGTTGGAGTTTGAAATGTTTCTAGTTGTACGAGTGAGAATAAACTTGTTTGATTTCTCTGCTATAAAATACTTTTTTAGTATTAGCATTTTAGTAGAGACATCTGCAGGCTTTCTCGTGACTTGAAATGCTCGGATTTGCTTTAATGCCGGAGTGATCTTGGGTTTAATTGAACGTTTTAATGAGATTATTCTTATTTTAGAATGGGAAGCAGTATGCAGCACAGGTGTTTTTTAAATAACTGTTGACTAAAAAAGTTGTCTCAATCTCCAGGTAGCTTTATTCCCTTGCGAAACAAAGTATCACCAATCAGTAATATAGTCAAATCACAGCTGTAGACCATGAATGGTCCCAAACCTTGGGGTCTAGCAGTGAAGACTGGTGAAGTAGAATGGGGTGGTAGGCCGAGAACTTCAAGCCTTGATCCTGCTTGCTGTAAAGGTCAGACAGCTGTAGTTGACACTCCCCAATAACTTCAATAACAACTTTAGCAAGCTGACCTCATGCATTCTTATTCGCTAAATTCTAATTTCCTTACCAGGTCACAACACAAAAAGGACAAGACAAGGACAATAACCAGGATCTGTCATTTCAGTTTGATGCACTATTCTGCCCGTCAGTGGACCACTCTGCTTTCCTTCCTTTCCAACGGGAATTTATCTGAATTTTATCTCCAGCTAGAACATCCCTCATCCCTGTCCCTGAAGAAAGGTAACTCATACATAGTTTCAACAGAGGTGATGGCATTGGTTATGCAGAGATAATATAGAAAATTCTCTTTATTGTCTTTTATGTTTTTATTGCGATGTTATGCCTCAAATCATGTGCATTTACTTTACTCACTGATTAAAACTGCTGCTCGATTGATTTCAATATATGATATGGTACAAAAAATGCTCTCCCAGAGTTTTGTACAGCCAGAGAACACAAACACTATTCTCCCACAGCTTATTTCTGCAGTATTTTTTTATATATAGACCGAACCTTTTTAGCATGAAATATGAATGTTATATATTACAAAGTAGAAATAAGTCACTGTACTATAAATATTTGTCTCACTACATTTCCAACAGCAAATGCCTACTTTTACGTTGATCCATTTCTTTGGACGCCTTTTGTCCCCCTATAGCAGCAAGTGTATTATTCCTTATACCACAGCAATTTGAAAAACAATTCAAGTTTTTGCTTATTATTGAATGTCACGTCATACATTTCAAAATTTTTCAATTACATTTAATGATGTGGTGTTGTTACCTGGATGATCAACGACTGTGTTTATGTTTTGTGATCGTTGTTCATGAGTCTGTCCTGAGCAGTTAAACTGCCCACTGTTCTTCAGAAAAATCCTCCAGGTCCTGCACATTCAGTGCTTTTCCAGCATTTCCAACCTTCTACATATTTGAGCCCTTTCCAACAGCGGCTATATGATGTTGAGATCCATATTTCACACTGAGGACACCCGAGGCACTCGTACACAACTATTACAAAAGGTGCCAACATTCAATGATGATTAAGAAGGTAACACAGTACATTAAGAACCAGGGGGATGTAAAGTAAAGTTTTTATCCGGATGATCAGTGTAAATTGTTATTACACTGTTGTTATTAGACTTGCATTTTTCTCATTTGTAGGTCGCTTTGGAGAAATGAATAAATGTAAATGTTATAACTTTGTTTAAAAATATATATTTTTTCATTTAGTTCTGCCCTTCAGAAGCTACATAAGATACTTGCGTTTCCCAGAAGACTATATATATATATATGTATATGTATATTTAGTTATTTAACCTATGAACATTTAGCAAATTCCGCAAGGCGTATGAACACTTATGACCTCAAATGTATGTTAAAACATCTATAAGCAGTTTTTCCCTCACCAAACTATTTTTGTTTCCCCTTAAAAAAATCCAAACCCCTGCAGACCTTCCTGGGTCACAAAAAATGATAGCTTTCCCTCTGACTTGATGTTAAACGAAAATAAATAAATAATTCTAACTGTCATCCTGTCAACTATTATGTTTGTTGTATTAGTTTTTAGATTATGCCCAGGGTCCCTGTGAATGAGCTGTTTCTATAGAAATAATAAAATGTTAGAACGATCAAATCTGTAATCTGAATTACAGCCGGAAATTCTGACCAATCAGATTTCAGAATTTAAAAGCACGACAGCATAAAATATATATAGTAAGTAAAATAAAGGGTGTACATTCACTTATCCACTAATCAAGATTGCTGAGTACATGTAGCTTTTCGGTGATTACAATCAGATCAGGACAGCGTGTTTCCCTGCGTTCAGTATGTCGAGCTCAGCAAACCTGCTGATGTGGAAATCTACACTATAATCATATCGCTCTAACGGCCTGCAGGTCCCTGAATGATGAAAACATCGCCCTCATTAGAATGTACACAAATTTTAGCTCGCGCTTTACTGCTTGCTTATGTTTATGTATGGTGTGATAGAAAGAGCTGACATCCGTTCTCTCCTGTGGTGAGTTTCAATCAAGTTCAGGAAACTTCGAAGAGCTATAAAATGTTTTTCAGTCTGCGATGATTTACCAAAATGCATCCGAGTAGATGTGCATCCTTCATGTAGATGCACAATAAATCTGCTCTTTTACACTCGCACTCAATATCCTGCTTTGCTTTTGGCCCCCTTTGACACGCCTGGCTTCAGGCATTCAATGTTATTTGGTTCCAGGAAAGACTGTGTTGCTAATAAGTACTCGAGTCATAAATCTTATAAATAATATAATCTCTCAGGAGGCGTTATTATCCTAATTCCTAATGATAATTCTAATTCATAATCCGGCCATGGCAAACTGCGAGAGTGCTCACGCAGAGATGGAGGAGAGCACGATGGGAGATTGATTCTCATTAGCTGATCCTAACAAAGATGAACTGACAGCTTCTCTCATCGACCAGCCAGCACGCTTCATCATAATTGGGACAATTTATTTCTCAAGCGAATGGGGGTCAACATCTCATCAATGTGTGCCCAAGGATGGAATCAACTATACAGATCGTCTTGTCATTTCATGGAAAAGTGTTAAAAAGATGAGTCACTAAACATAGGCGTCTGTGTTGTCGATTGAGAAGAGTCCAATAATTTCCAAAAGGCAGGACACTACAAAATTGATTCATTGATTGACTGATTGATTGATATGACAGCTACCCACCAGGGAGGGTGAACAAGCTAACATGGGCTTCCTCCGATACACGTGAAGCCACCGCATGTTTTCAAACTTCTGCTGTGCTGCATCACATTGTAGCGTAACACATTCAGAGGAAAGCACTGTCTGCCCTCTTCCACATACATGAGCTCACACATGTCTACGATTGGCTGGTATTGCTGTGCTTGACAGGGGAGAGAGAACACAGCTAATTTTGCTCGCTTGGACTCCCAGCAACCGATGGCTATGGCATCATCATCTCCTGACGATAGGTCTAGCCCACTATTTAAAAACCTCCAGTGTTTTGGGGTGTTTTTTATTTAAAAAAGTGTATATATATATATATATATATATATATATATATATATATATATATATATATATATATATATATATATATATATATATATATATATATATATATATATATATATATATATATATATATATATATATATATATATATATATATATATATATTTTTTTTTAATCAAGTACAAATGGTTTGATAGAGAGTAAATATTGAAGAGAAATTTCAATAGGGCATGTTTCAATGTCAGTATTTTTAGGTTGAAATACAACTATCCATGCATCCATCCATTTTCTGTACTGCTTATCCTACACAGAATGGCAGGAAGCCTAGAGCCTATCCTAGGGAACTCGGGGCACAAGGCCGGGGACACGCTGGACAGGGTTAGAACCCAATGCAGGGCTGAGTCACACTCATTCACACAATACAGACAATTTGAAATTGTCACTCAGCCTAGGGAGCACAGGGAGAACATGTAAACTCTGTGCATGCAGGGGGAGGTGGGAATCGAACCCCCCAGCCTCAGATGTCCAAGTTAAATGTACTAACCACTAAGTGAACATGCCCCCCGTAATTGTGTTTAGAGAGAACAAAATTTTTATAAATTATCTAATCTAATAATAATAACAATAATAATAATAATAACAGATAGTTAGCTTGTACTAGATAGGATTCTTTGGTAGCATTGTTATAGTTACAGTGTTGAAAAACATCTAGGGTGCTTGGCTGTTTTTTCCCCAGAAATTAAAATGTTGGCTGGAGTACAAAGATTTGTTGTTCCGCTCTGGTGATGAGGGTTTTGTTTGCCTTCTCTGTAGCTTTTGATGTAGAAAATCAAAAGAGTTTGAGCTGTTTGTGCAACTTCTCTGTATGCAGCCACACAGGTAAACTGGGACGTATTCATACTGGGGAATGTCCCAAATAGAAACTTTATTTTTTAGTTATTTAACAACGCTGCAATGTGATATAGGTAATAATTATTTTCACAAATATCTTTATATTCGGCCACTAACAAGACAAATGTTTCACCTTGTTTCTCTTGCTTGCCCTCCCAACTTGCAACCTGATTTGTCAGATTTTCTGATTTGTCCTGTATGATTGTACGTAATTCTAAAAAAAAAAAAAAATTCTGGTTTTTCCTTCAAATGCTGAGCAGGAGCAATTAAATGTCTCCTATCTTGTAAAACACAGCAGGTTTTGGAACAAAAAAAAAAAAGAGCGTGACACAGGATTTCGGAGTTCATTTAAAGTTTTTTATTGTAAAATTGAAAAAAGGAGAAAGAGAGAAAAAGCCCCGATAAGCCTTATTTATACATACATATTAATGTCTGAAATAAAGAATGAGGGAAACAAAAATTAGCATTCGTACATAAATATATAAATGAAAACAAAATGGAATAAAGTTCCTTGAATCAAACAAACAAACAAACAAACAAATAAATAAATAAATAAATACCAATGAAACCTTTTACACATTTAATTGTCAAAGCAGCAAGTTCAAGAGGGAGAGAGATGGGACAAAAGTTTTTTTGTTTTTTTTTCCCGTCCATCAGAACCTTGTCAAGAGGGCAAGCTATAATCTTTAAGCTCCGCCCCCCACTCTTAAAGCCCATCCAACTGCTTTCTGGCTGTGTTGTCAAGGCAACAGCCGAATCCTAATATTATTTCACATAAGCACACACCCCACACTTCCCTTCAAAGCATTTCATTAACATAGTTTAATAATAAGATTCTGTATTTAGCTTACATCTAGTACATTGTGCCAAGAAACCCAAAATTATAACACAATCTTCAACCCAACCCCCCTCCAACCCCCACCCTTCAGCCCCACTTATCAGACAGAGAGCAATGGAGCTCTTACTCCAACCCACCCACTGTACCTGAAGAAAGATTCCTGTGCTAATAACATCCCCTACATACAGTATACTGATTTCTTTATTCTCGAGCCATCTCTCATCGCACTGCATTCATTAGAATAACATCAATAAGAGTCTATAGCAGTGTATAAGTCTAACATGTCAGTGTATAAGTCTATATCATCCTACATTCCTACTTCACAAACCTCTCTCTTCTATACAAACACATTCTCAGTGTTGACTCTGGAGCTGTTCATTCATGAGTGAGACGAGATTCTGGCAGTAAACAAACTCGAATAGAAAAGCTGAAGTGTTTCAAACTCGTGCGCGTATTGTTTTAGCGGTCCTGATGTGGACTCATTTATACAGTAATAGCATATAAAAAGCACAGGAAATGAAACCATCCTCACTAGCTCACATATAGTGAAATATGCCTGGTAAAATAGATCTAAGACTGTAGTGTTTCTAAAGGAAAATCCCATTGCCCAAATTTTTCTGAATGTATTCACAGCATGTCATTTTGTGAAAACAATGTTTCCAGTGTATGTCATGGTGCAAAAATGGCCTCCGACAGGTCTGTGCAGATAGAGAACTTAAATACAGTTCAACTTATGTGAATAAAAATGTTTTTCATGTATACACTGACCATTAACAATTGTAAATAGATGAAATACAGTAGGTGACTGTACTATAAAATACATCTATCCATTTTTTCATAACATTTATAACGAGAATATCCCAGTGAACTCGGGGTACAAGGCGGGGGACAAACTGGACAGGGTGTAATCACACACACATTTACACACCATGGACAGTTTGGAAATGCCAATCAGCCGACAATGTATGTCTTTGGACTGTGGGAGGAAACTGGAGTACCAGGAGGAAACCCCAGAAGCACAGGGAGAATATGCAAACTCCACACATACAAGTGGGATTTGAACCCCCAACCCTGGAGGTGCGAGGCAAATGTTCTTACCACTAAACCACCATACCTCCCTGTACTTTAAAATATATTATTATCATTTTTACCTCACTACTATTTCCAAAAGCAAAGGTCTACATTTATATTTAAGCTTCTCCAGACACCTTTATTAAGCCTTTCATTCAGGCACATTTTCATAAAGTTGGTTAAGTAAGGAACAAAACATAACATGGTGTGATGTTATAGGAAAATAATCAACAACGATAGAGGTGTAATGTGGCCTGACGCATATCCCTAAGCATTTAATTTCTCTTATAGCACATCAATTTGCCAAAGATTTTGAGACCATTTTTATTCAATCCATTTTTATTATCTATTTACGGTTACATTTGATGTTGTGGACTCTATGAATTAAATAAATAAATAAACAAATATATATATATATATATATATATATATATATATATATATATATATATATATATATATATATATATATATATATATTATATATATATATATAAAATAATGGACTATTTTTGTCCATTATACAACACAAAAAGATTTCAAGCCCATGAATGAATCAACTTCATATATTTTAAAAATAACTTTTTCTCCCCCCTAACACTAAAAATTGTGATTGAAGATATTGCGTCACTGAATTTGAGTTTCTAAAAGCAATTCTGATCTGATCTACCAGATTTTATGCCCCATGGAAACCTGGAAGGATATTTTTGCACCATATTTAACCTTAGAAATGTGGAGTCATTTAAAAAAAAAAAAAAAGAAGGAAAGAAAACACTTGGAGTTTCCTTTTTAAACACATAGCTTGCTTGTCACTGTGAGTGTTCTTCGCAGCAATATGTTCACATGACCCCTTGAAGCTCAGTTTCTTAGATTAGCTCTAAATAAAGTGGTTTATTTATAATAATTGCCTCGGATCATTTGAAATGGCATCATTTATACACGCAGATCGAAGTGAAAGCAACTCGAAGCTTTTCCGTAGCGGCCTATTTGCGCAAACGCTAGTAAGTGAGCTGTTCCTGATCTTCTCGTTTAGCTCACATTATGTTATCGTTATGTTGTTGTTGTTTTTTTGTTTTTTTTTTATTCCTGGAGGTATTGGTTGGAAACAGAAATAAGACAAAAACAAACAAAAAAGTGCAACACTGCATTTTAAAATTTTCTTTTACTAAAAATGCGTCTCTACATGTCTAGCTAAATGCATGCACAGAGTGTTTGTCAGGCAGGGCAAGCTATGAAAGAAGGAAAAAAAATGGTTTTGGTAATAAATAGAAGTATAAATGAAGTGATTTTTATTTCTTCGTTATATTTGTACAGTGAGCTTGTTTATCTGGCCGACAGGATATAATACATCTCTCACTGCCAAACGGCTCTGCAGCGATGCCACGAGCCCTGGAATGTTCTGTTGTGTGACAGTTACATCAGTGTTACACCATCTGGCTGCCAGACGTCACAGAATGAGACAAAGGGTGCACTTGATTTCGTGCCCTGAAGAGTGCCCACATTGCCCCGGTTGCGGGAGACATGTCCTTCCAACTTTTATATATATATATATATATATATATTAGGGATGTAACCAAATAAAGAATGAACAGATGATACAACTGCATATAGGAAGTGCTCTATTGGGTCTGGAACTTGTGGGGATGCAACAAAAAAAGAAGTAAGATCAATGTGTAGCAATGTTAATGAAAGTGCAATGATTTTCAATGCATTTACAGCAGGACGGTCTAATCTTATCCACACAAAACCAGTGTGGGTGCAGGTCTTCATTCCAATCAAGTAGATGCCAAACTGGATTCCACCTGTTTAATCGGTTCATCTTGGCTTTCAACAGACTCCGGTGTGGCTTCTGCTTGGTTAGACTGAAACCCTGCACTCACACCGGTCTTTTCCAGATAAGATTGGACAACTCTGATTTACTGCATGGCCTGGTCAGGGTCACGGTGGTTTAAATTAGGCTGCAACTTTTTTTAAATACATATTTTGGGAAATAGAACTGAATCAATTTATTAAAAAATATCAGGGGAAGGTACAAACTAACATCAAAACTGTTTGCAAGTGGGATTTAAAGCGCACCTATTATGGATTTGAAACGTACCTAATTTTGTTTTAAAGGTCTCATACAATAGATTTACATGCACCCAAGGTCAAAAAACACAATCATGTGCTCGTAATTTAAATTACGGCGTTACCTTTTTCCCCCCTGTGTCACAAATGACTCGTTCAATGATCCGTTCTAAAGGATTCATTCTAAACTGCTCCTTTCAGAGAGCATACTTTCCTTTGATTGGTCAGATGTGCCAGTCTGTTGTGATTGGTCTACCGCTGTCAGTGTGTTTCAAAAAGGAAACGCCCACTACCATAACGAGTATCGGCTCCATATATTCGCGAGCAGCCGATGAGGTGGGGTTTTTTATTACAAACCTACGTAGGTTTGTACAGGAAGTAAGTCTGGACTTACTAACGACTCATTTCAGCTGTTCAGAATTGGTTCCTTCTTTTGGGAGTCAATAACTCTGTTTGTCCTGCGCTTTGATTTTTTTAAACTTTGCAGATTTTTTACATTCACAAACAGCTCTATAACACACTACATGAAAGGTGATATTTAAAAAATCAAAATAGGTGCGCTTTAAAAAAACAAACAAACAACAACAAAAACCAGTCCTGTGTTTATCTCTGGTTGGATTATAGTGAGGATTATACTGAGGTTGAGGACTTTCAGAGTCAGAATTCACAGAGAATGCCGACAGAGCTGGCATTTCTACCTCAGTTTTTTCCCAATGGGTTATTTTTTGATATTTAATAAAAAACAAAAACAAAGCAAACCCCTTCTGGATTAGGTCATGCGCACTTTAAATTCGGTTTTACATCCAAATACAGCCACATAGTGTCATTGTGTTACATCCCTTTTTTTTTTTTTTTACACACACATATATATATATATATATATATATGTGTGTGTGTGTGTGTGTGTGTGTGTGTGTGTGATTGCTGAACATATTGTCGCAAAACATTTCAGAATTCAGACCTTTCAATTGGCACATAGCTAGAATGATCCTAGGATAAAAGGGCAAAGCCAATGGCAGTTTAAACTTTACATGGTAAATGCTTCCTCAGCATCGGTGGCTTTCAACTCTAATGAGAGCTGTTTACGGTAAACGGACAGAAGAATATTACGTTTTGTCTGTGGTTTTATCTGCAGCCTAACAGGAAACTGGAAATGTGTATTGTCCATAATAACTGCACATTGTTAAATCGTTGAATTTTTCAGCATTCTGATGTGTCACTTGGTCCCTAATCACTAGGTCTAACGAATAGAATAATCCATGGGCAGTGAGAGATTTTTCGTCGTATTGTCTGTTTCAGTCTCTTGTTGGGGTTCAACCCAAGATAACGACGCAGTAGCAAAGTCTAAATATCCTGATATGGCCTTAAATTAAAACATGCCTCAAATGCAATAAGGAACGTGTCAGTGAAATACAACTGAGTCACCGAGGAAGGGTTTTTGCAGAAGCCACACCTCATCCTATATCTACTGCAATGTACTGATCATTCCCCTCAATTCCCTTTATTAATTTATGATAATGTACATGTAGCAGATATCAATATCTCTAAAAAAAAAAAAAAACAACAACAAAAAAACAAAAACAAATTCATGTTATCTCAAAAGGCAGATTTTTAAAAACAGCATCTACCTTCTTCTAATTTCTATTCTGGGGTTAGTACCGTAGAAATTCTACATGCAAGATTCAAAACAAGTTAACATTTACAAGAAGGTGACGTCGCGGTAGAGTAAGCGAGGTTTTCTTTTTTTTTTTTGGCACGGCTAAGAGGATGTTAAAGGTATAGTCAGCAGTTTTGGCAGAAATTAGCTGGTTTGAAAGTCCAAATCATTACAGCTACTTTATATAGCCACACCCCCCGCAACACATGCCTAAAAAAAGCTTGTAAGAGAGGCGGAGCTTGCTGTATTGACAGGGAAGTTTAAATTGGTTGAAGCTTAGATGTGGTCCACATTATTAATGTTTCTCATGTTTACAGAGCATTGGGGAGCCTGGGAGTTTTACTTGACAGCTGATCGAATGTCGGGGTTGCCAAATTTTACAACTTAAAAATCAACTATACTGACCCCATGTTTAAGTCCACCTGCTGTAATGTTTCTTTGAGAATTTGATCAGAGCTGTTGTGTACTGCTGTATATCTGATATTTTATAGCATAAACATGTTCCGTGCAAATGTTCAGACGCAGAAAGCGATGTAATAAAAAGCAATGTAACTTTATGGACTGTCTTTACAAGTTAAAATAAGGCCCAGTCCAGTCTTTGTAAAATGTATCCAGTTTGGTTTCGCATCCACAACAAAACAGCATTTTTGAATCCGTTCTCCAAAGCGGATACATCTGAAAAGCAATGTTTTCGTGTTTTAGATCAGGAAACCGTAGCCTTTAAAAACACTGACGTGTTTGTCATGTGATCGCTATAATTCCAAGATGTCTGAACCCACTGTGATGCAATTTTATGTAGTTTCAGTCATTTTTTCAATTGCATGCTTGTCTGCTTTGTTTAGTATTCAAGCAATACTGTGATACAAGAAAGCTTGTCTTATGTTCTTGGTGTCAAAACGTGAAAATAGCAAACAAAATGGCAGTAAAGGCGTGCGAATACCCAACATACTGTAGCCGCGTTCACACCGCGTCATAATTACGGTAATTATGAAATTCCGACTTGGAAAAAGCGTTCACGTCCTCGTAGAACTCGTAATTAAAAGTTGGGAACTAGGAATTTTCTAAGAGCGCCAACTTGTATCACCTGACCGCTGCAACGTCATGCCGAAACACTCAAAATGGTCGTGGCTTCAGCAGTAAAATGTACTCAAGTGGTTAAGTCGTAATATTTCTGTGTAATAATTTGTATAATTGACTATTATTAATGATAATTCGTCTTTATTTGTCACATATACATTACATTTTCTTCGCATATCCCAGCATGTTAGGAAGTTGGGGTCAGAGCGCAGGGTCAGCCATGATACTGCGCCCCTGGAGCAGAGAGGGTTAAGGGCCTTGCTCAAGGGCCCATCAGTGGCAGCTTGGCAGTGCTGGGGCTTGAACCCCGACCTTCCAATCAGTAACCCCCTAAGCCATCACTGTCTTAATAATGCAAGATTAATCTGAAAATAAAAGAAAGACATACTCTACAATACAGTTTAATGTGGCTAGCACATAGATCTAGTTGTTGTTTAGGTTTACAAAAACACATTACCAATGCCTGTGTTATTAATAAATTGTTACCTAATGTGCTTTCTGTATTCTTCAATATTTAACATAAAAAATGTGATTGAATGTTGTAATGATGTATTTTGCAGGTGTCAACAACATCAAATCATTCGGATTCATTTAGGCTTATAGAAACGCATTATTCCGAGTCCGAGGAAGTGTACAGCTCCGAGTAGAATGTCCGGTTGCCATCTAGTAATTACGGGAACGAGGTTTGTTTTCCATCATTTGCGTATTATTTTGTAGGTGTAAGCTTTTTCAGGACATGGACTACTGTTCTAAAACCGAAAAACTGCATTTTCAGATTTGCCTGCATCAGTGTGCATTAACTCTAATAATATATTTGAATAGGGCGTGGAGTTATAGATTTATGTAATACACTGTTAATTCACATTTTTCAAAACAAGTCCTGAATATAGAACGGAATAATGACGTGAGTTAGACACTAGGACTTATTGTTTGGTTTCTTTCTGTTCTGTGAGTTATATGCCTTTTTTTTTTTTTTACGGTGGAGGACGCCGCATTAGCTGTAGGGAGAATACGACAAAGAGGTGCTAAAATGAAATTTAGATTAGTACATTTCCGTGCGTCTGTTGAATCACTGAAACATATCTTGACACTTAGCAAAAAGATTTATTATCTGCCTATATCTGAAAACCTGTATCTCCCGCTCGGTTTTTGTTCAATATTTCAAAAGAGTGACCTATTCGAAAAAACGAGGTGTGGCTGTGAATGAGAATGGAGAACGAACCCCTTATGTCAACGCATGTCCAATTCTATATCAATAACCATCACTGTAGCTTTGCTCCTTTAACCTAGAACCTAGTTTATTCACAACGAAACAGAACCCCCCTGATTTTTTTTTTAAACATACACTATACACCCTGAAGTATTTTTCTCTAACTCTTAATTGTAATATTTTATGCAATATCCTGTATCATAAGATAATCAGTGATAATATTGAACGTTACTATAGATAGAGATTAAAAAGATTTGGTCCTCTGGACCCCAAAGGGGCCATGGGTGAGAGAGAGAGAGAAAGAGAGAAAAGGGAGGGATCAAAAGAGAGGAAGGAAAGCGAGAGAAAGATTTGCAACGATACTGCTTCTGTGGAACCTCTAATGAGCCATATACAAGAGCTCTGCAGAAAAAAGAGAGAAAGAGATACAGAGAGAATTCTTACATCCGTCCAAATGACGAAATGCTTCTTCTTTTTTTTTTTGTTGTACCTTGGAGATTAAACCCTCATTAGTCCATAGAAGTAAAAGCCACAGGTGTCGCTCAATGCCTCGTGAAAACTGTGGCTTCTTCAGCATCAATCCAAAATCTGTCTTTCAAACAGTCTTTCTCTCTGGTTGTTGTTGTTTTTTTTTTCCAAGGAAAAGTTTGTTCTTTTTTTTGTCCTGTTTGGCTTTCTCATTGCTGGCTTCAGTCCTCTTGATACTGACGTTCCCTGTCATGTTGTTCCCTAAACTTCTCATCGCCGTGGTGTTGCACACAAAGTCAAATCTGATATGTTTTTTTTTTCTTTAAAAAAAAAAATCATGTACTTATTTGTAAGCTGCATTTATTTGATTCTTTTTTTTCTTCTTGTTTTTTTTCTTGTTGGTCACTTTTCCTTCTTGGTTTTGCAAGTAAAGTTTTCCATCTGTTACAGATGTCAAGACTGTTCAAAACCTGCAAGAGAAAGACAGGATGTCAGAGTTGGACTCAGGAGAAAGAGGCAAGCATGGCGAAATGTCTCAGCCTGACAGCTTGATGTCTGAACAGGGAAGCTTGTACTGTACGTATCAGGGAATCTGGAGCTAGAAATGATCGGATGAGGTCAGATCCAGACGTCTGTCTTTACTTTAAACCTTTCCGAGTTCACTCAAATCTAAGCTTTTAAGCGTGAACACGAGCTTTCCGGCCTATGTAGAATAGAACGCTAAATTCTGATATGGTCTTAAAATGGACCTTAAATTAGACAATGCCCATGGAATGTAACAGGCTAATTTCTAAAAGCGCAGTCTATGTCTTCATTGGAGATTATTTATACCCAATCCCTGGATATTATCAGTGGGAGCAAACAGCAAAAGTAACACTTCGCACCATTTGTTTTTTTTCAAACAGCAGTGTGGGAGATCAGCAATAAGGAATCAGCAATACAGAATAACAATGGCTTTACCACCACCAAAGCTGTCTGAGTTTCATTCCTCATACACCTCCGTGCAATTTAAATTAAGACAAAAAAACTAACAAACAGAATTATGAATAAAAAAACACGTCAGGTCAGAGTTTTTAGCCATTTATGCTTATTGTTTTTGAATGTCTGCAAAACAAGTTATTATTTAGGTTATAGCAGCTCTAAACAGTCTTACTCTCGCCAGCCTCGTGTTACCGAGAAATCAAAAAGCACATAGTCCTCTGTCCTGAAGGTGCTAACACTGAAGAATCCTTTCTTAAATGTTCTCACAACTTTTTTAATCATCCCTTAGATACAACCACGCAGAACATTCCTCAACAAATGATCATTTCATCCCAAGTTTGACCAAATTATTCAACGTATACAGTATATTCATACATCAAATTATATTTATACACCAAATTATATTTATACATCAAATTATGAACAAAATGCAAATTTCAAGGGTTGATTCGACAAAAAAATAAATAAATCGGACACCTAAATCCATAAGAAGAAACAGAAACTGGTCAGTATTTCATCTACGCTAGCCTCTTAGCCAGGGCTCCTTTGTAATCACAATAGTAAAAAATCAAGGTAAAATTGGTAAACTAACTACATGTATGATAATGGGGTGATTTAGATGGAGATTAAGACCCTCACTTCCTTGTCATCTTATTTTTGTACAAATAAATACATCAGCTGAGGAGAAACTCCAACATGCAATGCCAGTGGATTACTAGCTTTACCCTTTTCCAGATCTATATATTATTTATATTTTGCACTCTCTTTTTTATTAATGAATGGAAAATTCAGCCGTACTAGAACCGAGAACATTTAACTCGTTTTGGTGCAACAATTATGCTTTTAAACCGGCTGCCATCTAGTGATGGCCATGAGGACACTGTATGATGGTTACTTTAGCGCTTGTTTGATTATTTCAACGTACACCCATGCTCTTAAATGAGAGCTAGAAGGAAACGCTGAAGGTTGAAATCTTTATAGGAGATACGGGAAGTTTGATCCTCTCATGCACATAAGTCCGTGCTCATGAACAGTCAATTTAAAGCTGTTTTTGTAAAAAAGAATTTATAATAAAAAAAAAAAAAAAAATATATATATATATATATATATATATATATATATATATATATATATATATATATATATATATATATATATATATATATATATAGAGAGAGAGAGAGAGAGAGAGAGAGAGAGAGAGAGAGAGAGAGAGAGAGAGAGAGAGTAAATTACCTCTCAAACGTTTGAGAAACCATCACTGCAATTGATCAGGAATCATTATTCTGATTTCTGTTTCTCTTTAGACTAGTTCTCATTCTCAATGCAGCACATGTCTCTGGTATATCTTTAAAAACCTTTGACGCAAAATTAAGTGAGAAATAAATAATTTGGGCCAGACTTGCACCATTGAACATCTAATAATTATTCATTACTGAAGATTTTCTTTAACCGCAGACATCAGCTTTATCATGCAAACTTTGTCCATCAAGGATATTGTTCCAAAATGCTATTTTCAACATTTTCTATATTTTGCTTGTCACTGAATGCTAACAACTTTTGTCTATAAACATATTGTAAGCTTTCTTGTTATTATTTGTTTGGCTGTTTTCAAGTTTTATCCCTTTTACACGGACAATCTATTTACTTTTTAATTCAAATAAAATGTATTTAAAATAAAAGAAAAACAGTACGCAGTTTAAATTAGTAAAAAAAAATATGAATATGTTTTGAAATAATTTGTGCATGAAATGATTAAATAGCACACCCATTACACTGCAAAGCAATGGATTGTAAAATCTTTAAATAATCAAGCAGCAACAATCGAACTGTAGCTAAATTCCATAAAGAGTCACTTGTGGATGAAATGATTCATTAACCTTGTCATTTGCTTCTTACGTCTGTCAATCATCCTGTGCTCGGACACGCCTACCTCACAGCAGGTAAAAACATTTTTGTAAGCATTTAACCATGAGAAATTGTTATTACTTGAATCGACTCTTATTAAATTATTTATTATTATTATTATTATTATTATTATTATTATTATCATCAGCTGAAACCATGGGGAAATGGCGGGACGTTTCGAGGTTATTCAGCAGCAGTCCTACCTGTGCTGTCAGCTGTGTGAGTGTGTGTGTGTGTATGTGTGTGAGTGTCCTGGGCGAGGGTCAGTAGGGGCGGCTGGCGTCCTTTGGCCGCTTGAGCTGCACTTTCAAGCGCTTCATGCCGATCTGGAAGCCATTCATGGCCTGGATGGCTGCCTGGGCACTGCCAGGGTTATCGAAGCTCACAAAGCCTGCAGGGTACCGAACACAAACACATAGCAGGAAGAATAATTCATAAAAATTTATTTAAAATGTAATGCATTTTGAGGCTATAATAGGTAAAACGTTATGAGATGAAGTTTCAGTATCCCTGCTGCTGGCCAAATGACTTAAAATGAAACAAAACCAAAAAAAAAAAAGCAGAGAGGAATTAAGTCATTTAGCTTTTAATTAATATTTATACTTTTAAACTTGGATTATTTATTTTTTTATTATGCTTTATTATGCTATCTTTATTTCCTTGATTTAATATAGTCAGCTCTGAGTAGCAGAATTCAGCCAGTTGAATATTATTTATACAGGGGCCGATTACATTATGTTGTTGCAAAGCAGCTTTACAGAAATCCGACTCCAGACCCCCTGATGAGCAGCCGAGGGCAACCGAGGAAAGCAAAAATACCCATAAGAGCTCATAAAGAGAAACTATAAGAGTAGTGGAGTAGGCTGTAATCCTTAAAAAAATGTTTTTAAAAGAATTATAAATGCAGGATTAAAACTGAAAGGATTTGGGGGTATGACTGGCATGTTGGATATATCAAGAATGGCAGGTAAAAAGTTCAATATGACCATGAAGCAGGTTTTTAATCATTTAGGAAAGAGTTTAGGAGTGCATGCTAGGGTTGGCAGTTCATAATGCTGGTTAGAAATCATAACAATAAGAAGCTAAAGAGGGATGTGGTGGTAATGTATTCATTAAAATCTCTGGAGGCTTGAGAAGGAACTTTTATTCATTAAAAAAATGCTATTTTATAACACAATCATGGCAACACTACATCATAACAACAACCCCAATCCAAAATCTAGCATGATTCTATATAGAATAAACCATTTTAAGTATAAACCCCAATATTCATACACCACAAGAAAAAAAATAAATCAAGAATTATACATAACTTTGTTAATTTAGAAATAATTAATTCTGAGCGTGCACCACACTTGTAAGTTAATTTGTAATAATAAAAAAAATCATTAAAAAAAACAACAAATTCGTCTTTATGATTAACATATAATCTTAAATTCTGACATTATGATCTATTTCCACTATTTCACTTTACCCACAATGCAATCTGACGTCCTGCTAATAGTGGTGCATTGGGAATTTGTTTAATCTCTACCTAAAGAGAATGCTGCAGCATCGCTTTAGTGCTTTAGTCTGTCCTACTCTCTGACCTCATCGTCTGTACTGTACACTCTGCTCAAACAGATCCACTTCCAAAGCTCCAACTGTCATGCATATACCGCCATCAACGCCACCACGCTTGTCATGTAATAGATCGCTAACTAGCCGAGCCGAGCCGATTTCTGCCGTAATCAGAATCTTTGTGTCCAACAACTGCTGCCTGCACTACTTCTCTGTTGGATTTCTGAGATGGAAAATGGTGAGTAAGAAAACAAGCTCTTTTGTTTTTAGGTGCAAACAGTGAAACCTGGCTGATATCCCTTATGTGTGAGATTTTTATTAAAAAAACATTCTCTTATTAAATGTCATTGTAAATGTGCTATCAATAACAATGTCGTCGTTCTATATATTTCTTGCATATATCTTTTTGTGCTTGACCATATCTTTTACAGAGGCAACATTGGATTATGGCCATAGGCCAAAAAAAAGCATTATCCCGCATTCCTCCTATAGTTTCTCCTAATGTTCTTCTTTGCTTGCCTCTGCTGCCTCTTTTACATCTGCTGCCTCTTTTCATCGGAGCCAGAGCGTGATTAGCCCATGTACTCAGGCTACTTGGTAAGTCAATGAGATCTGAGCTCATATGAGTGCATCTGGGCAAGTAATAAAATCCTGTCAGCCCCGAGAGCAACCTGTGTTAGTTTATCAGACTGAGGAAGACAGAGAGGGTGAATGAACGTCCAAACATGCTTTTTGATGAACAAAGCCGTCCGAATATGAATAAATGTGAGAGAGAAGTCTTCGTTAGCTTCTGTGTGTGTATGTGTGTGTGTGTGTGTGTGTGACCAGTAAGGCACAGAACCCCAGATCACTCTGTTTTTCTCACACACATAACCAGACACATAGCTCACTCCGAGCTATTTCAGAAACGCTTTTCCCAAAAACGGCACTTTCCGAAAAATGCCCCATTTCCCAAAAAGCTTCCTGATCAATGTGAAATCATTCTCACTCTGTCTTATCAGATAGGGTCTGCCAGAAATGTGTGTGTGTGTGTGTGTGTGTATATGTATATATTGTACATAGATACATAGATAACATGTGTGTGTGTGTGTGTGTGTGTGTGTGTGTGTGTGTGTGTGTGTGTGTGTGTGTGTGTGTGCATGTGTGTGTGTGTGTGCGTGTGTGTGTGCGCGTGTGTGTGTATTCAGGCATGGGAGTAATGGAATACATGTAACAGCATTATGCAATCAGGATACAAAAAAAGGGTTACGATACAGTTACGCCAAAAACCAAAGTTATCAGATTACAGGTACATTTTGTAAAAACTGGAAATACTATCAGGATCATGATTTTTTTTTTTATTATTTAAAACCAAAGAAGTTAATCTTTTGACATAACACAAAGCATGAGCAACCTTCTGGTGCATGCGCAAATAAATCTTGGTAGAAACGAACACAAATTGTTATCTGAAATGCTTGCGTTAGGGAGACTGTACTTCCATACGTCGTGTTAAGGTGACCATATGGACCTTAAAAACGAGTCTAAATTTGAGAAAATGTCCAGGATTTGGCTTAATTTCATTATGATGCACTTATATACAGTATCTCACAAAAGTTAGTACACCCCTCACATTTTTGTACATATTAGATTATATCTTTTCATGTGACAACACTGAAGAAATGACACTTTGCTACAATGTAAAGTAGTGACTGTACAGCTTGTGTAACAGGGTAAATTTGCTGTCCCCTCAAAATAACTCAACACACAGCCATTAATGTCTAAACCACTGGCAACAAAAGTGAGTACACCGCTAAGTGAAAATGTCCAAATTGGGCCCAAAGTGTCAATATTTTATGTGGCACCATTATTTTCCAGCACTACCTTAACCCTCTTGGGCATGGAGTACACCAGAGCTTCACAGGTTGCAACTGGAGTCCATTTCCATTCTTCCATGACGACATCACGGAGCTGGTGCATGTTAGAGGCCTTGTGCTCCTCCACCTTCTGTTTGAGGCTGCCCCACAGATGCTCAATAGGGTTTAGGTCTGGAGACATGCTTGACCAGTCCATCACCTTCACCCTTCTTTAGCAAGGCAGTGGACGTCTTAGAGGTGTGTTTGGGGTCGTTATCATGCTGGAGTACTGCATACTGATCATGTCTGCTTCAGTATGTCACAGTACATGTTGGCTTTCATGGTTCCCTCAATGAACTGTAGCTCCCCAGTGCCGGCAGCAAACATGCAGCCCCAGACCAAGACACTCCCACCACCACACTTGACTTTAGGCAAGACACACTTGTCTTTGTACTCCTCACCTGGTTGCGGTCACACACGCTTGACACCATCTGAACCAAGTAAGTTTATCTTGGTCTCATCAGACCACAGGACATGGTTCCAGTAATCCATGTCCTTAGTCTGCTTGTCTTCAGCAAACTGTTTTTTGGGCGTTCTTGTGCATCACCTTTAGAAGAGGCTTCCTTCTGGGATGACAGCCATGCAGACCAATTCGATGCAGCGTACGGCGTTTGATATGAGCACTGACAGGCTGACCCCCTACCCCTTCAACCTCTGCAGCAATGCTGGCAGCACTCATATGTTTAATTCCCAAACACAACCTCTGGATATGACGCTGAGCACGTGCACTCAACTTCTTTGGTCGACCATGGCAAACCCTGTTCTGAGTGGAACCTGTCCTGTTAAACTGCTGTATGGTCTTGGCCACCATGCTGCAGTTCAGTGTCAAGGTCTTGGCAATCTTCTTATAGCCTAGGCCATCTTTATGTAGAGCAACAATTGTTTTTTTCAGATCCTCAGAGAGTTCTTTGCCATGAGGTGCCATGTTGAACTTCCAGTGATCAGTTTGAGGGAGTGTGAGAGCAATGACAGCAAATTTAACACACATGCTCCCCATTAACACCTGAGACCTTGTAACACTAACAAGTCACATGACACCGGGGAGGGAAAATGGCTAATTTGGCCCAATTTGGACATTTTCACTTAGGGGTGTACGTACTTTTGTTGCCAGCGTTTTAGACATTAATGGCTGTGTGTTGAGTTATTTTGAGGGGACAGCAAATTTACCCTGTTACACAAGCTGTACACTCACTACTTTACATTGTAGCAAAGTGTCACTTCTTCAGTGTTGTCATGTGAAAAGATATAATCAAATATTTACAAAAATGTGAGGGGTGTACTCAATTTTGTGAGATATTGTATATACAGTTACAATCAGAATTGTAGAATCTTCCAGGAATTCTGCTGCAACCAAGCCTTGGTGGAATTTGAGGTATGCTTGGGATCATTGTCCTGTCAGCTTCCTCACAGACGGCATGAAGTTTTCTCCTAGGATTTCCTGATAATTCAATGAATCCATCTTGCCTTCCACACGCTGCAGGTTTCCAGTGCCAGAGCATGCAAAGCAGCCCCAGAGCATCACCAAGCAACCAGCATGCTTGACTGTGGACAAAGTGTTCTTTCTTTATTCTTCTTCCTCCAGACATACGGCTGATCCATCAAAACATTCCAGTTTTGTTTCATCACTCCACACAACAGAATCCCAAAACTTCTGTGGCTTATTTATATGATTTAGAGACGACTTTTCTTGTGCTTTTGGGTCAGTAGTGGTGTACGTTTTGGAGTTCTGACATTGAAACCTTCTGCATTTAGTAAATGCTTTACTCTGCTAACTGAAACCTCAATGCCTGTTGCCACCAAGTCTTCCTGCAGGTCTTTTGCAGTCACTTGAGGATTTTTCACATCCTGCCTTCTCAGTAATCTGCTAGCAGTTCAGTTCGTGCCAGTTCAGGTATTTCATGTGTTCCAGCTCAAGCATACCTAGAGCTACTAATGAAGCCCTTGATTGGTTGTATCAGGTGTGCTTGAGACAACACCTCTTTTGCATATTTGTGCAGTTGTGTGTGCGCGATTCTATTCAGGCTGGGAATAATTTGGAAACTGGAGATCATTATAACTTACATTCTCAGTTGAATTTGAGGAAACCACTTGAAGCATTCGTTGTGTTTAATTATTTCAATTGCCTTTGTTTGATTTGTTCATTGTAAACATCTGAAAGTCTGTACATTTTGACAATAAACCTGATTTGCAGTGGGGGTTGAATAATTTTGATTGCAACTGTATATATATATATATATATATATACATATATATATACTGCTCAAAAAATAAAGGGGACACTTAAACAGCACAATGTAACTCCAAGCGTTCCCTTTATTTTTTTAGCGTAGTATATATATATATATATATATATATATATATATATATATATATATATATATATATATATATATATATATATATATATATATATATATATATATATATATATATATATATATATACATATATATATCTCACTGGAGAAAGCAATGATGCTTGGAGTGGTCAGTGGAACAAGAAGACGAGGCCGCCAAAGAATGCGGTGACTCGACGCCATCAACACGCACACTGGCCTGGGCATAGAGCAGCTGAAAGGGAAAGTCCAGGACCGGAAAGCATGGCGAGAGATGGCCTATAGAATCGCCGAGAGTCGGACCAGACTGACGGGATAACAACAATAATAATAATAATAATAATAATAATAATAATAATAATTATATATATATATATATATATATATATATATATATATATATATATATATATATATATATATATATATATATTTACACACACTCACACACCAGTGCCGTGGAGCGTGAAAGACACCGCCCCTTAGTCTAAATTAGGTATTTTATCACCTCAGTGATGCTCCCTTACACCTTGCATTGCCAGATTAAGTGAGATTCCACATAGCTAGGCTGTTTTTCCTCACCTTGAGCAGGAAAGAATTTGTTCCATTACTAGATATTAAAATGTTGTATGTCAATAATTAAAATGTGATTTGGACAAAAATTAATGCATCCAATCTGGCATCCATATACAGTGGTGTGAAAAAGTGTTTGCCCCCTTCCTCATTTCCTGTTCCTTTGCATGTTTGTCACACTTAAGTGTTTCGGAACATCAAACCAATTTAAACAATAGTCAAGGACAACACAAGTAAACACAAAATGCAATTTGTAAATGAAGGTGTTTATTATTAAAGGTGAAAAAAAATCCAAACCATCATGGCCCTGTGTGAAAAAGTGATTGCCCCCTAAACAATAATAACTGGTTGGCGCCACCCCTTAGCAGCAACAACTGCAACCAAGAGTTTGCGATAACGTGCAATGAGGCTTTTACAGCATCCTGGAGGAATTTTGGCCCACTCATCTTTGCAGAATTGTCCTAATTCAGTTACATTAGAGGGTTTTCGAGCATTAACGGCCTTTTTAAGGTCATACCACAACATCTCAATAGGATTCAGGTCAGGACTTTGGCTAGGCCACTCCAAAGTCTTCATTTTGTTTTTCTTCAGCCATTCGGTGGTGGACTTGCTGGTGTGTTTAGGATCATTGTCCTGCTGCAGAACCCAAGTTCGTTTCAGCTTGAGTACACGAACAGATGGTCGGACATTCTCCTTCAGGATCTCTTGGTAGACAGCAGAATTCATAGTTCCTTTTATCACGCAAGTCTTCCAGGTCCTGAAACAAAACAGCCCCCGACCATCACACTACACCACCATATTTTACTGTTGGTATAATGTTCTTTTATGAAATGCAGTGTTCCTTCTACGCCAGATATACTTGGACACACACCTTCCAAAGAGTTCCACTTTTGTCTCATCGGTCCACAGAATGTTGTCCCAAAAGTCTTGGGGATCATCAAGATGTGTTGTGGAGAAAGAATCGAGACGGCTTTGATGTTCTTTTTGCTCAGCAGTGGTTTTCTCCTTGGAACTCTGCCATGCAGGCCATTTTTGCCCAGTCTTTTCCCTGATGGTGGAGGCATGAACGCTGACCTTAACTGAGGCAAGTGAGGCCTGCAGTTCTTTGGACGTTGTCGGGGGTCTTTTGTGACCTCTTGGATGAGTCGTCGCTGCGCTCTTTGGGGTAATTTTGTGCGGCGCGCCACTCCTGGGAAGGTTCACCACTGTTCCATGTCTTCACCATTTGTGGATAATGGCTCTCACTGTGGTTCGCTAGATTCCCAAAGCTTTGGAAATGGCTTTATAACCCTTTCCAGACTGATAGATCTCAATTACTTTCTTTCTCAATTGTTCCTGAATTTCTTTGGGTCTCGGCATGATGTGTAGCTTTTAAGGATCTTCTGGTGGACCTTACTGTGTCAAGCAGCTCCTATTTAAGTGATGCCTTGATTGTGAACAGGTGTGGCAATAATCAGGCCTGGGTGTGGCTAGAGAAATTGAACTCAGGTGTGGACAACCACAGTTATAGTATGTTTACAAGAGGGGGCAATCACACTTTTTCACACAGGGCCATGATGGTTTGGATTTTTTTCACCTTTAATAATAAACACCTTCATTTACAAATTGCATTTTGTGTTTACTTGTGTTGTCCTTGACTATTGTTTAAATTGGTTTGATGTTCCGAAACACTTAAGTGTGACAAACATGCAAAGGAACAGGAAATGAGGAAGGGGGCGAACACTTTTTCACACCACTGTAGATCCCAAGGTCACCATCACTCACAATCCAATGACTCCGTATGTATGTGTGTGTGTGTGTGTGTGTGTGTCTGTGTGTGGGCTGATCCTCACCAAAACACTTGCTCTGGTTGGTAGCTCGGTCCATAAACACTTTGGAGGAGATGACAGAGCCGAAAGGTAGAAACATCTGCATCAGTTCATTATCACCAAACTCCTGTGGCAGGTGGTAGATAAAGAGATTGCAGCCCTCTGGACCTGAAATACACACACACACACACAGGCGCACACATGCACACCCACACACACACACACACACACACACGCGATAGTAATATAAATATTAGTAGTAGTACAGACAGCATTAGTATTATTATTATTATTATTATTATTATTATTATTATTATTAGTAGTAGTAGTAGTAGTAGTAGTAGTAGTACATGCAGTAGTAGTAGTAGTAATTGTCATAGTAGTAATAGTAGTACATGCAGTATTATTATAATTATTATTATTATTATTAGTAATAGTAGTAGTAGTAGTAGTAGTAGTAGTAGTAGTAGTAGTACATGCAATATTATTATTATTATTATTATTATTATTATTATTATTAGTAGTAGTAGTAGTAGTAGTAGTAGTAGTAGTAGTAGCAGTATTAGTAATAGCAGTAGTACAAGCAGTAGTAGTAAAACATGCTGTATTTTTGGTAGTAATTGACATAGTAGTAGTAGTAGTAGTAGTAGTAGTAGTAGTAGTAGTAGTATATGCTGTATTTGTGGTAGTAATTGTCATAGTAGTAGTAGCAGTAGATTTAATTCACAACAATGAAATCATTGGACAGAATTTTCAAATCGAAATTTCTTTGCCCACAAACACACGATTCGTTCACAGTCTCATCTTCTCCATTATAACATATGGGAGCGAGAGCTGGACAGTCAAGAAACAAGAACAGAAAAGAATCGACGACTTCGAAAAGTGGTGCTGGAGACGAATCCTATCGATACCATGGTCAGCCAGACGGACAAATAAATCTATATTGGAGCAAATCAAACCAGACATATCTCTCGAAGCAAGGATCACCAAACTACGACTTGCCTACTTTGGACAGATCACTCACTGGAGAAGGACATTATGATGGGACGCATCGAAGGAACAAGAAGAAGAAGAAGACCAGCAACCCGATGGCTCGACACCATCAAGACAACAACGGAGAAACTTATCCAACTGGCACATGATCGATCTTCCTACAGATCGAATTGAGCCTAGGGCCTTTAACTAACTAACTAAGTAGTAGTAGTACATGCAATAATAGTAGTAGTAGTAGTAGTTGTAGTACATGCAGTATTAGTAGTAGTAGTAATCGTTGTCATAGTAGTAGTAGTAGTAGTACATGCAGTGTTAGTAGTATTACTATTAGTAGTAGTAGTACTAGTACATGCAGTGTTAGTAGTAGTAGTATTAGTATTAGTAGTAGTACAGGCAGTATTATTATTATTATTATTATTATTATTATTATTATTATTATTATTAGTAGTAGTAGTAGTAGTAGTAGTAGTACTAGTACATGCATTGTTAGTAGTATTAGTATTAGTAGTAGTAGTAGTACTAGTACATGCAGTGTTAGTAGTAGTAGTATTATTAGTATTAGTATTAGTATTAGTACTAGAACATGCAATGTTAGTAGTATTAGTATTAGTATTAGTAGTAGTACTAGTACATGCATTGTTAGTAGTATTAGTATTAGTAGTAGTAGTAGTAGTAGTACATGCAGTGTTAGTAGTAGTAGTATTAGTAGTAGTACCGGCAGTATTATTATTATTAGTAATAGTAATAGTAGTAGTAGTAGTAGTACATGCAGTGTTAGTAGTATTACTATTAGTAGTAGTAGTACTAGTACATGCAGTGTTAGTAGTATTTGTATTAGTAGTAGTACAGGCAGGATTATTATTATTATTATTATTATTATTATTATTATTATTATTAGTAGTAGTAGTAGTAGTAGTAGTAGTAGTAGTAGTACATGCAGTGTTAGTAGTAGTAGTAGTAGTAGTAGTAGTAGTAGTAGTAGTAGTAGTACAGGCGATATTAGTATTAGTAGTATGAATATTATTATTAGTCGTAATCATCTGCTCACCTTCTCTCTGTTGTTGCTGCTGCTGAATGACCTGAGGCGGCTGTGGCAGTGTCTGGCCTATAGGAGTCAGTGTGGTGGTGGGGTAAATAGCTACACACACACACACACACACACACAAGCACACGTGTATCCCATGCATCGGGATGAAGGGGATAGAGGGAGGAGAAACAAAATCACATGAAAGCTGACTGACCTTTATATTCTAATGAGAGATTGACAGACTCACAATATAGCACATTAATCATATTTCAACCTGAGAGCAGATGACAGATTGTTCACTACCGCACTGATAGCTCTAATTTACTGGCAGGTATTATTATTCCACACAAAGACATAATTTCCTTTCATGTGGCATCACAGAGACAGATATGCAACCTAACATTTTAATCAGGGCACACATACACACACACACACACACACACATACACACCTTCAGACTTTGACATTGAATTCAATCTACAACTCTGAATTTAGCATCTATCTATCGATCATCTAGCTGTCCTTGACACACAGAAACATATCTATCTATCTATCTATCTATCTATCTATCTATCTATCTATCTATCTATCTATCTATCTATCTATCTATCTATCTATCTATCTATCTATCTATCTATCTATCTATCTATCTATCTATCTATCTATCTATCTATCTATCTCTCTCTGTCTATCACATATCCATCCATCCATCTTCACACATTTTAAATAGAAAATATAGTTTTCTATATGTGTGTACGTGTGTGTGTACCTGTGTACTGTTGGACGCCAGTGAAGGCCTGCTGAAGTGTGTCGGCGGCAGTAGGGCTCTGGGTGGAGTACGGTGGCAGGCCGTTGGCGTAAACCGCCTCCACCGGATGACCATTGGGCTGCGTTGGGATACCAGTGAAGCCATTAACGATGGGTGTCACTATGCTGGGCACACCTGAGGATGCCAGGTTAGCAGGGGGAGAACTCAGTCCTACAGAGAGCGAGAGCAAGACGCTAAAGTGAGACAGGTGCAAAAAATTCAACTGATCTAATACACATGTCAGAACCAGCGTGAAAACTGCATTGTCTTTTATGTGTATTCATTTGGCCAACATTTTTAATCAGAAAGAAGTGCGAGGAAGCAAGCAGAGAGATATCTCACACACACTCACATAAACAGAGTTGAACTAGATGGCTGCTAGTAATTCTACAAATATAGCATATAGCCATATAGCATTCAGATGCGATTTGGGATTTGGTGAATGTGAAGCCGTAGAATATGATTGATTTCATTTTCATCCCCGTTAAAGCATTCAGCAAGTCCTTGTGCTCTGTGGATGGGGGCAAAGTCATCCTTTAAGAGATCAGGATAAAAATGTTTCAAGAATGTTTTCAGAAGAATTGTGTATTGATTGGCAGTGAAAGTGGACACAAATTGTGCTAGCGAAATGCTACAGAGTAATAGAGAATGGACAAATACGAGTGGGCCCAGTGTGTGCGCAAGCACTCACCCCACACACACAAACACACACACACACATATCGGAAGGTAGTGGTGACAGAGGAATTGTCTCCTGCAGAACTCTGAAATGATGAAATGGTGATGCAATTTTCAGGGCAGCAGCAGTGTCACACTACTGAGTGAGGGGGTAGAGACAGAGAGAGAGAGAGAGTGCATGAGACAGATAGATAGAAAGAAAGAGCGAGTGCATGAAAATGAGCGTGAAAGAGAGTGAGGGAGATAGAGCATGAGAATTATAGAGTCAGAATGTGCGATAGGGAGCATGAGAACGATAGAATGAGCGACAGGCATGAGAAAGATAGAGTGAGAAAGAGAGAGCAAAAGAGTGAGACAGAGATAGTATGAGCCCTAAAATAGAGAGAGAGAGAGAGACAGAGAGACTGAGAAATACAAAGAGACTGAGACAGAGAGTGAAAGAGATTGATAAAGAAAAAGCATGAGACCCACAAATAGAAAGAGAGACAGCGCATGAGAAATATGAAGAGTGTGAGAAAGAGAAAGAAAAAGAATGAGACCGAAAGCATGAGAAATATCGCAATTGAAAAAGAGAGAGGAATGTAAAGTGAAGATGATAAGAGCTGAGAAAGATAGAGTCAGTGAGAAAGAGGAAAAAAAAACACTATGTGAAGAGTTTACCACGCTGACACTATGTATATATATATATATATATATATATATATATATATATATATATATATATATATATATATATATATATATATACATAGTTTATATTATAGATGCACCCATGTGAAAAATGCCGATAAAGGCTATTTTTCAGGCTATGGGCCATCGGCTGATAGTTTAAAAACATCAGATTATATACTGTCAGTCAAAAGCGGGTGGGAAAACACATCGATTTCACGCTGTGTGTAAAGAAGATGTCTCTTGTGTGGAATGACGACAAAACTGCAGTTTGTAATCTCTATAATCTCTGCATGCTAAAATTTTACACTGGAAGTGAGCGGCAATGAAGCGGGAGTTTCAGCGTTGAGTCAATTATTTATTTATTTATTTATTTAGCTGAGCTACTCGCACTGAATTAAAGAGCCAGCAAACCGTTGAAAGATTTAAATGAAGATGAGTTGACAAAAATGTATATATTGCACAGGAAAATATATTTGTAGAGTAGTATATTTCATATCCAGTTAATGTTAATATATATATATATATATATATATATATATATATAAAAAGTTGATATTATATATTACCAGTTTGATGTCAGTGATGAAGTAGAAATGCTTTTGTTAGTTGTGAGTGAATGTGAGACTAACAGGAGGTTTTTAGAATTCAATGTTAATATGAATTAATAACATTCAATAAGTTAAGAAATCTTACTTTAATCTTCAGAATTGAGTTCCTGTGATAATGTTAATTAGAGTAATGTGTTTTCTGTGTATGAGACCAGTTACTATGAAACAACTTCTTGAAATGGAGAGAATAAAGTTTTTATTTGTAGTTCTTTCGGAATTGTGGAATTATTATTCATTTAAAAGAAGGCATAAAAGGCAGAACTATCGATAACGGTTATCAGCCGATATCATTCTGAATAATCGGTTATTGGTATCCATTGAGAAATTTAGTATGGGTGCATCTCTAATTATTATATATACTGGCCCTGACCAGCATCATCTACATCTACTGCAGTCAGTACCGTGTAGATCACATTATCATTTACACCACTGGAGTCAGCATGTGCGTTCTGTGTGCTGAGATAACTAATCACATATCCAGATCTTATCTGTGTAACAGCAAAAGAGAAGCTTTTTGGAAGCGTGTTTTGTCAGATCAAGGCTTTGTAAAAGTAGACCAGAATGTGGATGTTTAGTTGCTAGTTGAGACGTGCCCTCCGTTCAAGGGGTTGTTGGAGCATATTCTACTCAAAATCTAGCAGAATCCTGAATACAGAGTGGAGGATCAAACATGTTACGAATACCTCATAATGCTACCAATTTTAGCATGTTGACAATTTCAAGATACTCTCATTATTTGGAGATTTGAATTGTATTCACTCCATGATACTTTTTAGAAAGGCAGTATTCATTATAGAGTTTATGCATAATTTATACTTTCCACTAAATGAATACACCCAATCCTTCAAAGAGACTATTTTCAAATCAGCCCACACACACACACATACACACACACACACACACTGTACAGGGTGAGCAGCAGATGGTCCACAAACACAACAATGGCAGGCGGTGACGCTTTTAGGACGTGGAAGCATACAGAAGCGTTTTTACATTTAGAAATCGAATGAAAAACCACTGTGCAGTACCACGTCTGTGCCTTATTAGTCTGTCTATTCTGTTCAAACAGGTAAGGATATAGCAGGGAGATTTCAATTGAAAACTATTATCATCTTCCTGGACAACTGCAAGAAATTTGAAGTCTGCTACTGAAGTCGAGCTGGTTCACGTTTACAAAAATGAACTAGAGTCGCTGAACTAGTCGGTTTTGTTTCCATAAGTGACATTAATCTGATCTTAGTCAGTGAAAATATCTTGAATATAGACAGATTTATCTAGTATTTCCATTTATAAGATTACACCTAACCAAATATGAGATTATTAAACCTATTTCTAGATATTTCTCAACTCATTTCAAGCTTTCCATATTCTCGATCTATTGCCAGATCATTTTCGCTGCTTATTTTGCTAAGCTATTTTACAAACTTATCTGCCAACTGAACAAGACTATTTCAAGTTAAAATGAGTAAAAATGGCAAGAACTAGGATTTAGTAATGTTATATGTGGTTTGTTGTAATATAATAGGAAATACTCGATCAATTTGGCAGTATTCAAGAAACCTTAATTTGCTAAGATGTCATTTATTGCAATGGGGAAATGGTGACATTAGGAGAAAGCTGTTGTCTCCCAGGTTATGATTCAGGTATATATTTTAGTGAACATAATAAGCCTACAAAGTGTCCCAAAAGTCATCATACTTATGGGACTATGTTTGGCAGGACCACGTCGGGTGTGTTTCTCGGTCGGTCTGCAACACTTCCAGTCTTTTTGAATTTGTTAATAAGTTTGTCAGCATTGTCGTGTGTGTGTGTGTGTGTGTGTGATGTGCTTGCCATGTTTCCTGGTAAAGTCCATCTCAGCCTTGCGACAGCTTTCCGATCGAGCTGTGAGAATGATTTCAATACGTTCTTCTTTTGTCAAAGGCATTCTTAAAGGCTATTTGAAGATAAAAATGTAATAAAATAATTTAAGTATGAGCGGGGCACAGTGGCTTAGCGCTCAGCATGCTTGCCTCACACGTCACGTTCGATTTCTAAGTATGAATCATTTTGGAAGACCATCCATCCATCCATCTTCAACCGCTTATTCCTTCTTCGAAGCCTATCCCAGGAAGCATCGGGTACACCATGGACACAGTGCCAGTCCATCGCAGGCACAATCACATACACACTCACACACCCATTCATACACTATGGACAATTTACCAACCTACCATGCATGTCTTTGGACTGGAGGAGGAAACCCCCGCAGCACAGGGAGAACATGCAAACTCCACACACACATGGCCCCAACGGGAATCGAACCCCAAGACCCTGGAGGTGTGACCCTGTGAGGCAAACGTGCTAACCACTAAGCCACCGTGCGCCTATTTTGGAAGACGTTTGCTAAAAATTCTTAATTTCCCCATGTATGGAGACTTCTGGGACATCCTGTAGTAACTGTACTTTTATTTAAGTTAAACTTTTTTTTTTCTTTGAGAAAACAAACTGCACTATATAACGATTCAACTAAAAGTTTGGGTTATGTATCATACAGCAACATACAGACTTGAGAGGAAAGATCATTCAGGAAAGTTTGGACGCCATGCTGCGTAACACTGCATGCAAAAATGGTCTGATTTTCTTTTTTTAATCATCAGTGCTTTTCTATTTTAGAGCAGCCTGATATTAAAAAAAACCTGATTGAAGGTTTGTATATATATATATATATATATATATATAACAATTGAACATGTCTGCCACAAGAACAACTTAAGAAGGTCACTGATAATGGGAATAACTTTGCAAAGGCTTTCTGGGAATTTTGAGGATGATAAGGATCGCACAGATGACTCAGATGTTCAATTTGGGGAACAAGGTGATGACAGAGTGAAGTCACAAAGAGCAAAATGCACCATAGTGCCATGCTTGAGTGTTCGGCAATCTGGAATAAAGCACTTATGTCTCTTTTAGCAGCCGAGAAAATAGCTAAAATTGGTGGGGAATGGAAATAATTCCCACTGTGTCATGCTGAAACTCGGAATGCAACGATGTGCAAAAGACGGTTTTGTGAATGCCTCAGAGTTCGAATGTTACAGCCTCGTGAAATTACCTTCCTCAAGTATTACTGAGGTACTGAAGACACTGGCTATTGCTCTTCACCTCCTCTTGACCTCTTTCAAGGATAGCAAAAATGCTATTTTGTCAGTCCTTGGAAAAAAAAAGAAGAAGAAGAAGAAGAGGAGCTGTCTGAAAAGCAGCCTTATTTGTGTTTTCAGCCTGATTCCATTTGCACAATCATCAATGCGATTGATTCTCGGTTCCACGGTTTCGTTTGAGGAGGCTGTCTGAGAACGATAAGAACAATATCCACTAAGCTTTGTTGATTGAGGCTGTCACATGAAACTCACAATGGAAGTTTCTGATGGTCCAGCAAGCTTTGAAAGTTTAGAGAATTACTCAAAGAGTGGACAAAAAAAGAAACAAGACAAAGTCATGAGGTTTTTAGAGAGCTCTAAAGAAAATCATTGAATGACTTTGCTATGGTTATGTACTTGTTCCTCAAGTACAACATGGACTTGCCTTTAAGAGCTGCAGTGTGACCTTTTCAAAAGGATCCTGTTGAAGTGTTATAAATGTAGAGGACTAAGAGCAAAGCTGTTGTATCATGTGGAACCTAAAGCACAGAACCTACACTGACTATTCTGTTAAAACTCTGTGAACTCGGTTCATAAAATTCAACTTAATTGCCCATTTACTGTATAGTCTCCACTTTTAAGTAACCACTCCTTAATTACTGCATACATTCTTCAAAATTATTTGGTTTAATCTGTCATGGTCAGATTTCTTGGCAAATTTCAATTCAGTTCAGGTTATTTGTATAATTTAACAATGGACATTATCACAAAGCAGCTTTACAGAACTCTCTCTCTCTCTCTCTCTCTCTCTCTCTCTCTATATATATATATATATATATATATATATATATATATATTCAGGATATAAATTTTAAATTGATAGATTTATCAAGGAACAAGCCAGAGGTGGTGGTGTCAAGGAAAAACCCCCTGAGACAACGCGAGGAAGAAACCTTGAGAGGAACCAAATTCAAAAGGGAACCCGTTCTCATCTGGATGACAACAAATTGTGCAATTATAAATAATTCCCTTCTATAACTGTGTACTACATGGACAAAAAGTCTAACTGTGCAACCAGGAAATTCATTATGGTATTGACTTGAAAAGAGCTCAGTACTTGCTTTTGTTCTTTTTTGTCCTGTTTTGGCAAGGCTTCCACTTGCTATTGATTTTCCCTGATTATGGTCACCTGCACCTAATTTTCCCCCATAATTATAGTATATGTTCCTGGTTTCCTGACCTCTCCTGACCCTTGTATTATAAATTTCTACCTTTCATTCATTCTTAACCGAGTTAGAATGTCATACTAAGGTCACATGATGCTTGTTACACCCTCCTGAATACTGATTATGGATTTTCCAAGTCTGTCTCACTGTAATTTTATCTCTTCAACATACTATGATAATGGTTTGATTTGGTTTGCTTTTAATACATTTCATGCTGAGCACACAAGTTTGTATCCTGTATTCAACTCCTGCATTTTCCAAAATCTGATTTGAAATGTTCCTTATTATATTCTTATAGTCACTAGTTGGTTTGTTTTCTGTTCAACATGTAAAACTCTTTTTCTTTAACCATACTTTCTCCTAGATTGGTTTTTATTCCAATTCCCTCCCACTAGGTAGAGCTGTTCTAGCATGACCGTACTACCGAGCAGGCTGGGTGAAGGTAACTTGTGATTCCTTCACGTGAAGTGAGCCATCACATCTTTTTGGACAGTTGCTCATGCTACATGAACACACTTGATGAAAAGTGCAAGAACTGATAACTGTCTTTGTTCGCATACATTAGATCAGGCATGCATGATTGACAGGAGAGAGGGTATTAATAATTATAATTATAATATAGGTGTTACTGATCACATATATATATGCACAGTGAAATTCTTTTCTTTACATACCCCAGCATGTCAGGAAGCTGGGGTCAGAGCGCAGGGTCAGCCATGGTACGGTGCCCCTGGAGCAGAGCGGGTTAAGGGCCCAGCAGTGGCAGCTTGGCATTGCTGGGGCTTGAACCCCTGACCTGATCAGTAACCCAAGCCTTAACCACCAAGCCACCACTGCTCCCAACCAAATTGACATCCCAACCACCCAGAGATCCCAGCCAACTCCTGCCTGTGTATATTTAAGGACATTCTGTGTAATCTGCTGAAATTTGCTCTATGTTAACAGTATTGCGATTATGGTTCGGTTATATTGTAAGCCGAGCTACTTTAAATAACTTGAACATTCTGATTTTTCAGTCTGTTTGTGATATTCTGCTCCTAGTCCATTCTATGCAAAAAGTAATTAACCATCCCGACACATTACACAAAGCAAACTGCCAACCAATACCTCCGAAGGACAGAGTGACTTCAGTTGTACTGATGCAGCACAGTTGTATTGAAAATGTGCCCTGCGGTTACGCTTTTCATGTATTTTAACGGAATACGTTACTGCATACATTTCGGAGTGTATTCAGGATTCAGCCATCAATACCTTTTTCAAAGGGTTTTGCACAGCCCTGCCTCCAACACACCACCACCGTGATCCCTCACAGAGTTATTCATGCTGACACTGACTGATACTGCTGAGCCTGCACTAAACAAAGTGTACTTACTGTATGTCTACTAAACACACAGTGCGTCCCGCATGTGTGAGTGTGTGTGTGTGTGTGTGTTTGAATATGCTAATGTGTGACAAGCCTGCTCTTGTATATAATCATCAGGATTTTACATTGTGTGCTGTTCAGATCGAGCGACTCTGAATAGACCTGACTTACTAATTTAGTATATGAGATCATAGGAGATCACCTATGTTAATGCTATAATGCTATATCTGCTAAGCTTGAAAACAGTGATTTTCTCAATTTAACTCGTAATTTAGTTTGCTAGTCCTGGACATCCCCCCTTCAGGAAAAACTGCCTCTTTTGGGCGGTATTATAAATTCATGAACTCATTTCCATAATGATACCTGATATTTTGTTTTAGATTTTTAACCCGTTACTGCATGGTTTTGCCATATGGAAACAATTCAATTATATCCAATTCTTTTGATAGGCAGTAATACAAAGCTGCTATTTTCCTTTGACATAACAAAACAATGCCTTGCCACATGACCAGGAAGTGCTGCTTATTAAGCTTCTCTAATATTATAAAGTATTTAATTATTATTTTTTAAAATATTTTTTCATATTAAAAGTAAGAAAAACTGTGGTAATTTCAGATATTTTGCATTTCAAGAATTCAAGAGAAAGAATTAAAAGATACTTCACACAAAACATGATTGGATATAATTTATGTATGTATTTTGAGTAAATCGTTCCACAAATAACTGTAATTCCTTTCTATAAGATTTAATGTTTACATGCTTAAAAACTTATAGTCTGGAAAATGCAGTAATGGGAATAGTAATACATTTTGGTTTTTTTTGACCATGTGATACTTTCCACCTCTACACATTGTTGCCATATGGCATCAATTTACCAATGAACCTAAAAAGATATTTTTATTTTTTTAATTAATTCAATAATAAAAATCCATTAACCCTCCTATTATGTTATGGGTCAATTTGACCTATTTCCACATTTGAGATAAATACTAAAATAAATACTATCAGGTTTGAGATAAAATACTGGTTAATCTCTCTTTTTCTCTTTGAAATTTTTTGACTTCATTTAGGGTCATGAACTTACATGCAAATATTTCTTCTTATGGTTTGTTAAAAAGTTAAAAAGGTTTACTGTTTTAAGCTGTTCTTTGATGTTTTTGTGTGTATTTAAACCGTGGAAGTCATTTTGACCCATAACATAATGGACGTAACTTTTTTCCCCCCAATATTATAGGAGGGTTAAACATTTTTGGATGTAAATGTAACAATTTATGCACTACAGGGTTAAAAGTTTGAAAGATTGAGTCACTGAAAAAGCAAGTTAGGGATATAAATGAAGGTTGTCTTAAATGTACATGAACAATTTCACCTGTGGTTGTACAGTAAATGATCAGGAACAGAACCATTTATTTCCTGTTTGTACTTGAAAAAAATATTCTGCTTCAGATTATTCTACAAGGAACTAAAACATGTTGCTACTACAGATGCAACTAATATAGAATTAGGTATGTATAACAATTAGAAAGGCTACTAATAGCAGAAATCTGTCCCTTTTACATGTATAACGTGCTCAACATAGAGGAAAACAGGGCGATAACACAGTGTCTCATTGTAAATAATTGTTTCTTTCTTGGAGATACATGGAGGAATTTTGATCAATTGCTGTACATATGAATCTATACAATGCCATAAACCCTCAAATTGTAACCTAATGACTGTACATATATAGTGACCCTGTGTTTAATCTTTCTTTCTTTACTATTAAAAACCAAAGATAAATAATACAAATAATAAAAGGATTCTAATTCTTTCGTTGGTGCAAGGTTTAACCCAAATTATTTACCTCAATATTTTCATTAACTTTCTAGCGAGGTATGCCGTTTCCAAAAAGTACATTTCACGTCAAAATTTGGAATAAACAGAGTAATTGTAATAAATTAAAATGCAAGATTTTGTTGCTCGATCCTTTTAGGATTCATCTCAGGAAATGTTATCATGAAGAAAACAAGTTTAGGCAATGCTCACTGTACATGCCTTTGTGAAAACGTATATAATATTACTAGCTCTCAACTTCTGAACATTAAATAGTGTCTCGATTGAAAATCTAGTAAGTAAACGAATAAACAGCTCCCTTAGGTCTCCAGTGTTTGTTCAGCTCTATGGATTCCTCTCATTAATCTCCTGCAGTTGGAAACATTGATAGCTACGTGAAATGCAGATGCCATGGCTGCCTCTTTTCCATGTTATTGACTGGCATAAATCAATAGGAACATGCCATGTGTTCCAGTCACTGGCACTGATTAGCACTGAGGTCTGAGAAAGCTGATCTGCTGTTACGTGGTTTAACTTCTAGGCAGAAGAGCTTGTCCAATATGTTCTGTGTGTATTAAAGAGTTTCCTGTTCCGTGCAGTAGTGTCCTAAATGAGAAACGTTCATTTCATATTTTGATGAAATTCTATAAGGCTTTTCAATGCTGAATTTTTTTTTTTAGGATTAAAACATTTCTGGATTTCAAAGAAGTGAAAGTCTTCTTTTTAGCACCCAGACTACATGATAGTTAAAAACTCTGGCTGACATTTTTGATCACATAAAAAAAAAAAATTACCTTATAGACGTTTTAATGCTTTGATCCGAGCCTCTGCTGCTGATTAAATAGATGGTATTGATCCACATCCACATAAGCCTACATTTTCAAACGGTTCAACCTTAATCATCTGACACATTTAATATCAATCTCCAAAAACGGCTTAAAAAGAGGTTCACATGTGGCTTAACACAGATTTGGAAAACCTTTCAAGACCTTTAAGAAGTGACCTTTACTCTCTGATGTACCTTTCCTGATTAGCCTTCCACACACTAGACTCCTGGTAGATACTCTATGATAATGTAGCTTAGCTCTCTCCGCTTGAGCTCTCTGTTAATGTGGCAAGCCAATGCGCAGCAAATGCTGCTTCCACTTCCTCAACTAATTTTTGCAATCACGTCAAGTGTGTGCACAAGAGCTACTCGAACACGGACGAGCTTGAGTTCAGTAATCAGGGGTTGAGGACGTGTAGAGGGAGGGAGGGAGGGACAGAAAGAGAGAGAGCGAAAGAGAGAGAGAAAGGGAAATAGGCAGTTGTAGAACAATGGAGAGAGAGCGTGAGGGTCTGGTCTGTAAAAGAAAGAGTGGGAGGGCTCTCTCTAATGATCACACACACACACACACACACACACACACACAGATAGTATGAAATTCCATGGAATAGAGGATGTGAACACACTAGGGGTGTGTTAATACAAATCACTATTTTAGGCTGTTTTCTTTGTGCACAGAAAAACCGCTTCAATTATCATCCATACACAAGCTACAAATGATATTTCCAGCTTCAACACTTTTTTTTGGTCTACATTCTTAACAAAACAAAAGTGAATAAACCGCTGTTATAAATGTGCAAATCAGTACTAAATCTAATGCGTCATATTACACAATTTAAGGACGAGCTGGTGGTTCAGCTGAAATCGTCGATGTGCTGCATGCCAATTCGCCTACTTAAACTATGCCCTAAAAGTTGTACTCTTTTTGTGAATAAAATGTACATACTTGTGAGTGTGTAGCAAACGTGTATGCAAGTACTGGAACATACTAACACCTCATGTCAAGGATCACAATGTTGTTGCCTATGATAAATAATAAATGGTCGACACTTATATAGCGCTTTTATCCAAAGCGCTTTACACGTGTTCTCATTCACTCATTCACACACATCAATGGTAGCAGAGCTGCCATGCAAGGCATTAACTTGCTACCTTTAATCATATAATAAGCAAAACAATGGTCCTGGTTGTCTATTTCAAACTCGAACAAAGAACAAATACAGAAAATACTCAGTCTTGAAACATGAGAAACCTTGCTGGGGTGCACGCAGTTACTTGTGCATTTCTGTATTTTTTCTTGGCACCCTCACCCTCCTCATTAGTTGTCTGTGGAAGTGTTTCTTCACAAAGACAGTTTGTGGTGTCTTGTTAAAAGGGCAAGTAAAACTTGTTTCTTCTTTTGTTGATCTTTTGTTGGTACAGGAGGAAATGTAAATGATCATGCTGTGTCAAAACTGTACATTCTTTAGACTTACAGCATTTTTATCAGCACAGCATGTGCATTGACAAAGACCTAGGCTTTTGTTCAAATATCAGGTGAGTATTGGAGGTTTTGTTATGCCATTTTGAAGGGAAAATAGTGATAATAATAATAATAATAATAATAATAATAATAATAATAGTAATAACTAATCACCAAATGAACTGCTAATTGAAACTAATTCCTCTTTTGTGTGTCATTTCCTGTTTAAGTAAATTAGCTGTTTTACTAGGCAAGTTTTATTTACATATGGTTCTGACTGTTACATATTGCCAAAGTTATACTTGAAATCTCCTTGTGAAATGAGGCAATACCAGATTAGCAGCTCCGTTTTGGAGAAATGGGAAACATTTTGGAGTCATGTGATCTGTAGCTAGCAATATTGTGGTGAGAATGAATAAACAACAGAGAAGCTAATTTTCTGGAGTAATTTGATGCAAGATTAAACTCATACTTCTTTGTCCATTCTGTTTTTGTCATATAGAGAAAAAAAAAAGAAAAGAAAAAAAACCAACAACAGTTTGCTAATCAGACCAGAGAGGGTAAACGAAATTAAAATCTAAGAACGTCTGACTGCAATACCTCGTCTGGTCTCTGATTTGATAAGATTCCTTCAGCTATAGTAATTGGATAAACTGCTTGAGTCACTGAATTGCAATAATTATCAGCTCTGCTGCATAATTTTAGTCTACATACAAATGGCCATCCACCAGTTGATGACCTATGGTATATAACATTGATATTTTGTAACACTTTTGTGGTCGCATAATATATGCAGGCAACAGCATTGCTGTGATCACAGCCTGTGAGGGCCCATGATGGACTACATATGAGTCACATATAGCCAGTTTGCACATCACTAATACGAGATTTAATTGTGTAGCAGTGACTCTGACTGACCTGACACTGGAGTCATGGGAGTGGGCGGCAGGCCGTTCATGTTGATCGCCCCCACCTGGTGGATCTGTGTAGCCGGAAACGCCATGCTGGGTGCCAGGTAGCCACCGTGAGACGCAGCCATTATGGCCGCCTGCTGCTGCATCAGCTGTGAGAGAGAAACGGTGAGGGAGCGAGGAAATAAAGTGTTTTACATTAGAAGCCACTCATTAAGATTCGAAAAATTGCCCACACACAAAATGTACACATGATAAATAATAAAAATGTCTAACTGAACATTTAATCCCCCAGTGTCCTGGTGAAATTCCCCCACTGGTTCTTCTCTATCATGTCCCCCTAATAATCCCCATCTCTTAATTGGCTACATCACTCTCTCGGCTCCGCTAATAGCTTGTGTGTGGTGGGCGTTCTGGCACACTACGGTTGCCGTTGCATCATCCGGGTGGATGCTACACACTAGTGGTGGTTGAGGAGACCCCCCACCTCCACCCCATACTGTGTAAAGCTATATAATGTAACTGTTACTGTAATCCTCTTGCACCTGATGTGCACACATGCTCAAAGGAGCCTGTCACACTCCTCCATGTATGCACACTCACACTGAATAAGTTATGAACCACCACCACTCAGACACTGATTATTAAATAAATTAACACAAATTCCCTGTACACCCTGGCAAACAAAGGTAATTACAGTAAGGCTGTCACCATGGCAACACCACACTGAATCAATAACCTTAAAAGGCCAATCTGTCAGACTGAACCCATCAGAGTCTGGATTCACTTTCATATCAAATGCTTTATCCAAAGCTAGGTCTGATTTTTAAAATGACATGACAGAAATCAATGACTAATATTATTACTGCTAATACAAAAATAGTAACACTAAACATAACAGGAATTATATATATACGCACCTGCCCAATTGTGGCAGTATAATTTTTGTGTAACTTGATTTGGATATGTAGGTAGTGTTATCTAATACATTTACCTCCATAAATCTGGCCAGTGTGAAAATCGTTTGGAAAAAAAAAACAAAAAGAAAGAAAGGAAATGCTTTGAGTAAACTTTTTAGTGTAGGTCCCTCCAATACTCAGTACTCAATGGGGGGAGTGTGGGCTCATGAATGAAAAAAATGTAATATGTCTGGTTTCACGCAACTTCTAATATAACAGTTATTTAAAAAATCGAGACCGACTTGATTCTAGCTAGGTAGCTGGAGGAAAATGAAATATGCCTAGCTTCCATAGCCTATGGCTAGTACCATAACCTTTGCTAACTAATATGCTTTGCTAAAATACATAAAAAAAACAACCCTAACACACAGTGAGGGAAAAAAGTATTTGATCCCCTGCTGATTTTGTATGTTTGCCCACTGACAAAGAAATGATCAGTCTATAATTTTAATGGTAGGTACATGGCACCGTCCATCGTCCCTTTGATACAGTGAAGTTGTCTTGTCCCCTTAGCAGAAAAACACCCCCAAAGCATAATGTTTCCACCTCCATGTTTGATGGTGGGGATGGTGTTCTTGTGGTCATAGGCAGTGTTTTTCTGCTAAGGGGACAGGACAACTTTACCGCATCAAAGGGATGATGGACGGTGCCATGTACCGTCAAATCTTGGGTGAGAACCTCTTTCCCTCAGCCAGGGCATTGAAAATTAATAGTAATTAGTAAGTCATTACCAAGTACTAAGTCATGTTTTGCAGAGGGGTCAAATACTTATTTCCCTCATTAAAATGCAAATCAATTTATAACATTTTTGACATGCGTTTTTCTGGATTTATTTGTTATTTGTTGTTATTCTGTCTCTCACTGTTTTTGACATGCGTTTTTCTGGATTTATTTGTTGTTATTCTGTCTCTCACTGTTCAAATAAATCTACCATTCAAATTATAAACTGATAATTTCTTTGTTAGTGGGCAAACGTACAAAATCAGCATAAAAAAATACTTTTTTTTTATGCAGACCATACAGACCTATAAGCTGAACCATTAGTATGCATATATAATGAATCTAAATACGTTTTCAGCCTACATTTGGATTCTGAAGGAAGTGGAGCAAGGTCACACCGACCCTACAACTGCCGCAAAATGGAAATAACGTCGTCAACTATGAATTATTTCTCATCACAGTTAGTTATAATATTGTTAGGGATCTTCAGTTTATGTGTGCGTGTTTGAGTGTATGTTTTAAGCCTGGGTTTAAGGGTCAAATTGGAAACAGTACGTCTTGTTTCTGGGATTGAATTCACAAAGCCGTGTTTGGCGGAAGTACTGCAAATAAAACTCGAGTGAGAGGAAGACGATGAGAGGGAGAAAGTATACTGTGAGAGCCAAACAAGACAAAGCCAAAGGAAAAGCTGCGTGAGAGTGTACAGATTCTGTGTGTCTGTATATGCACCTGGCATACACATAGATCTGTTGAAATAGTCCCTGATTATAGTATCTTTAATCTCTTTCATTAAAAAAAAAAATCAATCAATAAGTCAGTTTTCATCTCTTTCGCTCACTGTTTGACTGTATTCATCAAACACACTGTTTGACCGGATCAAAAGATTGTTTAATCAGCGAAGAGAACACGGGCTGTGAACACATAGCCCTTAAGTCAAGCTAATATTCTGTAGATGATTTGTTTTTGATTATATTTTTGACTAGCCATGTCTCAGGGTTGGCAAACAGGAAATATGCAAAGTTCCACTTGGACGGTTGATATCCAATGCCATTATTTGTACATTATTTGTGCTATATACAGTGTTTTCTATGGTTTCCCTTCCTAATGCTTTCCATGATCACCGTGGTCTTTTGAACCTTCTTTTGTTTATCTGAAAAGCAATATAGAAATACGTTTCAAACCGCAGTATCGCTAGAACAGCACACTGGAGGAAGATTTCTGAAAACCCACAGGCTTCACCCCAAAGGATACAGATATGGATCATAGCCATGTTCTGCTCTTCCATTTCTTTTTCTTTATCATTTTGTCTCTATATCTGTCTCTCTTGCTGACTGACATTTTGGTTGGTTTCAGGCCAATTCAAAAGGATGATTCCTTGACAGATTGAGACCTTGAACTACATGCAAGAAGTACGATGTCTCTCTTTCTTGACACCCGTCACAGATGTTCATCTTTCGATCGTTATCATTGTATCTCTTCTCTAGATGGACCGCTTCCTGTATTTGTCTAAAGTGCCATTTGGGAGGCTATTGCGAATCTTGTCTTTGGTTACTTCATCACAGTTCCTTTTTCTCTCAAATATTTGCTACGTCTCACATGATGTTACATTACATGGTTAAGGAAGCACTGGAGAATCCTTTTTGGAATGCTGATTGGTACTCAGGGCCAACAGTGGAGCATGTGTGATAGCTGCATTAATGCAACTTGTTTACATACCTCACCAGTCCCCAACTGTGTTGGAGGTTTTGGGCACCTTGGTAAAGAGAAAGGCAAAGCTGTCAACGGACAGCTCTTTCCACTGACAACCATTCAGCATCAGGAGAGGGAGTCAAGACATGCAAAAGACATTCATGAGCAGTGCTCTCCTGGGAATAATGCTGAGTGAATGAAGGAGCACTTTGAGGAACTCCATAAACCAGTGGGCATACCTTCACTTCAGGAGGCAGCGCCCTTTCTGTGGCTGAGGCTTATCCGTCTGCTAATCCTAAAGACAATGGCAGAAATATGTGCCGGAGAAGGTTAAATGAGTGTGTTTATTTTAATTGGGGTGGTGTGATTAACACACCTCTTCTTGGTTGCATGAAGATCTAGGACAGTGCCCTTGGGCTGGCCACCAGGGATGATATTCCTTATTTGGTAGGAGACAAAAGGATGTACCAGGCTTATGGAGAGACTGTCTAATAGTTGAACCTGGGATTCAAGAGAAACAGTACAGGTTCTGCTGGGGCCATAGAACAGTGGACCAGCTCTTTACACTTGCACAGCTTTGTGAGGGCTCATGGGACCATGGTAATCCAGTGACACCTGTTTTGTGGATTTGGATAAGGCTTATGATCATGTGCCTTATAATATCTTATTGAAAATATATATTGGTGGAAATTAAAAACTGTCCTTGACCTTTCAGCCATCTGGTTTTATTCTTTTCCCAAAACGTTGGGGAAAAAAAATCTAAATTACTGTGATACTTGGCACATACAGTAAGCTAAAGATGTCAAGAATAGAGGTTAGGATGAAAATGCTTGAGTAGTGTTTTAATATGCTTTCTTGCTAGTTAAGTTGTAATCTCATCAGGTTTCTGCCATGATCAGTTCTGCAATTTCAACATGGACTGAAAAATTGCCTCACTGATTGTTTTGGTGTTCCAAGAAGAATACAAGGAATCCTTGTCATGGCTCTCTTTGCAACTGTTTGCAACATGCTCCCTTTCTATAAATGAAAGTATGTACAATGTTGGTGGGGCTCTGCTTATGGTGATATTGCTGTCTGGAAAATAAAGTCTATTCAGGTTCAGTTGTCCCACCTTTGGAAATATTATGTTTATTCCAGCCAGTCGTCGAACATGCTTTTCAGTCTGTGAACGGATATTCATTACAATTTTGACTAATGTAGTTATCCAAACAACTCTTTCTTATGTTTCACTCATCCACTCAGCCTTCACTATCTCGTTATGACACTATTACACTATTTGCATACAGCTTTGTCTGTAAATATTCTCATCTCAAGACTACCACGTTGTACTCTGGGCAGATTTTACAACCCAAACTCCTGCCAATCCCTATTTAACACAAGCGTCACCTTCTTTCTGGAACATTCTCTTAATTATTATGCTAATGTAATTGGCAAGAACTTCAAATCCAACACATCCCACACAGCAACAGCAGAAGTAAAGAGCTCCCACCTGGAGAACAATTGAATGTGTTAAATATTCGCAGTTCAAAATGTAGGACTTTGGAATAACACCGCCTGTATACTTTAACACAATAAAGTGCTGAACGTGTGATACATTCTCAGTGAAAATGCAGACAATTTCTATGTAAATATTGTGAAGTATACTTAGTTGAAAATGCACCACCATCCATACACTTTAACATAGAGGATGCTACAGTGGTGTGAAAAAGTGTTTGCCCCCTTCCTCATTTCCTGTTCCTTTGCATGTTTGTCACACTTAAGTGTTTCGGAACATCAAACCAATTTAAACAATAGTCAAGGACAACACAAGTAAACACAAAATGCAATTTGTAAATGAAGCTGTTTATTATTAAAGGTGAAAAAAAATCCAAACCATCATGGCCCTGTGTGAAAAAGTGATTGCCCCCTAAACCTAATAACTGGTTGGGCCACCCTTAGCAGCAACAACTGCAACCAACGCTTGCCGATAACGGCAATGAGGCTTTTATAGCGTCCTGGAGGAATTTTGGCCCACTCATCTTTGCAGAATTGTCCTAATTCAGTTACATTAGAGGGTTTTCGAGCATGAACTGCCTTTTTAAGGTCATACCACAACATCTCAATAGGATTCAGGTCAGGACTTTGGCTAGGCCACTCCAAAGTCTTCATTTTGTTTTTCTTCAGCCATTCGGTGGTGGACTTGCTGGTGTGTTTAGGATCATTGTCCTGCTGCAGAACCCAAGTTCGTTTCAGCTTGAGTACACGAACAGATGGTCGGACATTCTCCTTCAGGATCTCTTGGTAGACAGCAGAATTCATAGTTCCTTTTATCACGGCAAGTCTTCCAGGTCCTGAAGCAGCAAAACAGCCCCAGACCATCACACTACCACCACCATATTTTACTGTTGGTATAATGTTCTTTTTATGAAATGCAGTGTTCCTTCTACGCCAGATATACTTGGACACACACCTTCCAAAGAGTTCCACTTTTGTCTCATCGGTCCACAGAATGTTGTCCCAAAAGTCTTGGGGATCATCAAGATGTGTTGTGGAGAAATTGAGACGAGCTTTGATGTTCTTTTTGCTCAGCAGTGGTTTTCTCCTTGGAACTCTGCCATGCAGGCCATTTTTGCCCAGTCTTTTCCTGATGGTGGAGGTATGAACACTGACCTTAACTGAGGCAAGTGAGGCCTGCAGTTCTTTGGACATTGTTGTGGGGTCTTTTGTGACCTCTTGGATGAGTCGTCGCTGCGCTCTTGGGGTAATTTTGGGCGGCCGGCCACTCCTGGGAAGGTTCACCACTGTTCCATGTCTTCGCCATTTGTGGATAATGGCTCTCACTGTGGTTCGCTGGATTCCCAAAGCTTTGGAAATGGCTTTATAACCCTTTCCAGACTGATAGATCTCAATTACTTTCTTTCTCAATTGTTCCTGAATTTCTTTGGGTCTCGGCATGATGTGTAGCTTTTAAGGATCTTCTGGTGGACCTTACTGTGTCAAGCAGCTCCTATTTAAGTGATGCCTTGATTGTGAACAGGTGTGGCAATAATCAGGCCTGGGTGTGGCTAGAGAAATTGAACTCAGGTGTGGACAACCACAGTTATAGTATGTTTTAACAAGGGGGCAATCACTTTTTCACACAGGGCCATGATGGTTTGGATTTTTTTCACCTTTAATAATAAACACCTTCATTTACAAATTGCATTTTGTGTTTACTTGTGTTCTCCTTGACTATTGTTTAAATCGGTTTGATGTTCCGAAACACTTAAGTGTGACAAACATGCAAAGGAACAGGAAATGAGGAAGGGGGCAAACACTTTTTCACACCACTGTAAATGTGTGACATATTCTCAGGGTAAATTCAAGAAAATCTGGACAGGAATAAGAGTGTTTGTTCCCTGTCTCCCTACAATTTTATTGTTTATTATAGAAGGTCATTTTTGAAGTGATAACTATTCTTATATATATATATATATATATATATATATAAATCAGCATGCACTGTAGAATATATATATATATATATATATATTATCATTTGGTGTCCCCTTAAAGCTAGGAATATCTGACAGTTTTGACCTAGTGGCAACATTTGGCTGATCCCCATGAGGAACAAAAACTGCTTTTTTTTGTACAAAAACAGCTTAAAAAAAACCTTCAATGAGCAGTTAAGATTAGGGTTATATTTGGGTGTAGGCATGACATTAATTAGCTGCATTAATAATTATATCAGTGGAAGGACAGTGTGTGTGTGATGGGTGTGGATCTGTGGAAGGCTAAGACTAGGTCGGGGTCCTTGATGTTTACACTGTTAAGGGTCAGAGAGCAGGTGGATTGTGGAATACCTGGGGACCTTCCGTCTGTTGGTCGATGATTAGACGTCAGAGAGGAGCGTACACACTGATAGCACACCAGGTGAGCATCAGTATGTCATGTGCATAAATATAGACCCGTGTGTTTTTGGGATGTAACCAAATATTATTCAGATTAAACAGATAGTTTGTTCTAAATGAATACAAATATGGATACTGTACTAATCAGAGGCACGCTATTTGAGTTGATTTATTTCTTTATTTCTTCTTGTTAAATTTCTCTGCCGGTTGATGGTTATGATGGAACTACAGACGCAACCTTGAGTGACGGACTTCCCTGGAAAATGTGTCTCCGCTGGTTGTGAATTAAGTGCTACAGTGTGTCTTTTGCTTTCATTAGTGGTGGGGAAGTTCGCTCTCCTTTTCTGTTTTCTTTTTTTTTTGCACTGTTTGGTGCCACCATTCTTAGCAGTCTCAAGGCTGCTCAACCCTCTGATATGCTGTGCTAATTTTTTTGTGCAAATACAGAGTGGTGAATAAAGATGCAACAGTGTGCAATCTCTGCACAGCACGTGCTGCATATGGTAGTGGCAACAAGACAACCATCATCTTTAATCTTTAATGTGTTGGGACTCCCAGTACCTCCATTGTTGCACCAGCCAAATAGACGTGGGGTTCTACTAAAGGGGGCATGCTGGCAACAGATAGGTGTTCATGGAATTTCTGAAGCTCCATCCATCTTTATTGAAAATGACATCAGGTATGCTGGACAGTTTATTTATGATTCTGCCATATGTCTCGTAATAAATCTCAGGAATTACCTGACAAGAAGGTTGCCACTTCAGCAGCATGGTATCAGGGTTTGAGCATTTTAATCAAATGCAGAAATCCCAAACCCTCAGGTTGCCACTTTGCCAACAAAATATTGATTTGTATCTGTCAGAAACGCTTGAGGAAGTTGCATAATGACTGTAGTGAGAGGCTTTTGTCTTTGACTCGACAACTTCTCTCTTGCTTTGCAACAGACAAATGACTTAAATGACATAACAAGAATGTAAATAATGATGTCAAGGACAACTTGACTGACAATGAATTGGAGTTCATTCATCTTCTCAAACCCCTCAAGACGCCCAATGATAGGTCCCTATGAGAACTGAAACAACCCTGAGTGTCAATGATCCTACATGCTGAAAATGATTCTCAAATCCATGGAACTACAAGATGAAGAGAACATAACCATCAGCGAGGCCAAGGAGATCATCTCTAATAAACTGGAATGTAAAACCTGATCTCCAGTTCCAACTCTGAAGGGTCACAGCCTGAAATTCAGGTAATGACCTTAACTTTGATGGAGGCCACAGAGGCTCTATGGTGATATGACCTGTAAGATCTTGAAACTTGCACATGCTGCTGTTTGATGACTGCTTTCCAGTAGCTTAGCTATGCTACTGACCAGAACATTAGGAAGTTTACATTGATTCATTCATTCATTCATTCATTCATCTTCATTAACCACTCTATCCTGGTCACGGTAGATCCCAGAAAATGAGAAAACAGGAATACACCCTGGATAGGATGCCAGTCCATTACAGGGCACCCTGTACACTCATTTACTGTACACCTAGAGTAATCCATACACCCAACTGATTTTGGTTGGTGTTAGGGAACTGGAAAGCTCAGGAGAATATCCGAAACTCCACACAGATAGTGATCAATGGATAAGCTGAGCTCTGGATCAAACCAAGGACCTGGAGCTTTTTGAGGCAGGAATGCTACCCACTGCAATACCGTGCTGCATGGTTGTGAATTTAAACCCCATAATTGCCAGATTACCACTGTTGGGCCCTTGAGCAAGACCATTACTCCTTAACTTAAGGTGTTTTGCATAAAATTGCCTGCCTATGTTGGCTGTGAAGCAAACGAGCCTTCATCATCCATTGGAGCACACACGCTATCTCCTCCGTTAAAATATCAGCCATGGTTAAAATCTCATTACAGCTGATAAGCAGATTAAACCCCATTCATGTAGCTGCAAATCCACATGGACCGTGGAGAAGCAATAAGTCCAAGTACCTTCATGTGGCAAGACAGGTGCAACTGTAGCACCACATCCTTGGAACATCAGTTCCAGTGTGAGATTTGAATCTGCTAAAGGGATATTTTGAAGAACTCTGTTGGTTCAAGATTGCAGGAGAACATATTGATAAAGATCTTCTTGCTACATAGATATGACGTTGGACCTAGTTTAGTTTACTCTGATTATGTGGAATTTATGTTGGAACCGTCACACAATTATTATATGATTGATTATAACTCAAGCCAAAATGTATCGGTGCATATAGCTCCAAGGGATATCGATACACTTACATCTATGTTCAAACACCTGCATTCATTAAAAAAAAAAAAAACATATAAGAAATGTGCGCAGATGCACACATGCTCACATGCACTTTCACAATCATACTGTAATTAAAGTCAGGTGCCTGCAGGGTAAATTCTATATATAGAATGAGCAGATCCAGCTGAAGCATGGTATAGATTCTTTGGCACGTCCAAGAGATTATAACGGATCAGTCTTTAGCATTAAACCCCATTTTAATGTTGCTTTTAATCCGCTCTTCTGAGCACTGCCTTTCACTTCTGCAGTTAAAGGAGGCCACATTTAGCTATATCAAAAAAGTATATCTATATCTAATCCCATTATCATTCGATAAGCAGCTCATGAATATTTTCAACCATTTCGCCTTTTTTGAATACATTACCTCAGCCAGAAATGTACTCGGAACTTGATGAAGATCAATTACGTTCACGCACATTCAGCATTTTCATGCATGTCTACGTTTGATAAGTAGTTCATGAATATTTAGATTTTTTTTTTTTTCGCTCAAACGGTTGCACTGTAATGGCAGGGAATGTATAAATCATTATAGAAATCATGCATTATAGAAATTATTTAGTTTTCTTTTTTATTTTTATTTTAGGTTTAATGTTTGTGCTGCTTATAACAATATCACTCATTTTGGCTGGGTTCATGCTCATGTCTTATATTTTCATTCATTCATTCATTCATCTTCAGTATAGTCTCCTTATTCGCAGTGGATTCAGAGCTTATACCATTGAGCACTAGATAGAACACCAGTCCGTCAATCCATTTACTGGCATGTTTGTGGAAGGTGGAAGGAAACTGGAGAACTCAATGGAAACCAGTGCGGACACAGAGGGAATGTGCAAAACTCCGTAATGTGAACCAGGATTAAAGCAGAGGTTGTGAGGCAGCAGTGCTACCATGCATCACCATGTTGCCATGTCTCATCTTTTGGCTGCACTGAAATAAATTCCTCTCCGAAACTCATACAGCAAATAATCTCTAGGTGTCACGATCATAGAAATGACACTGGTCCTTGGACTGAAGATTCCAAAGTAGAAATATGAGCTCATGAACCTGGAGTCATAATGATATGAATGATATTAACATTAAAGTATCTCATGAATACTTTGGAAAATGTTTGCATACATGTCCTGAATTGAATTGTGGTGGATTTATTATATATATATTAGAATGGTTTTGCAAGGATTTGTGACTGATGTGGCAATTTTGTGTTTCGCGTCTCTTCCGAATTTTCACTAAAACGGCATAAAGCATTGAACTTAGCCTTGTCTCTGAACTCGAAATGCACCAACCCGCCTACTTTTGTGCAGAGATGACGACATCTTACAATCAAAGTCAAATATTCATGAAGCAAACAAATCATAAGCCTAAACACTTCGTAACCGCAGAAATCAGATTTGCGCTCGGAACTGAAGGCTCCACGGGGAGTGCCAGAGTTAAAATTACATGTGAACTCGCAGTTCTTCACTGAGCACGAGCTCAGGGAATCGAAATGATGTTAATGCATTATTCAACGTAGATGAAAAAAAGACGATGACAAGGCCTTCGGGCTTTGATATGGGCAGCTAGAACAGTTTGTATGGATGGTAGGAGTGCTTCATGACCCTAGACTCCTCTGAGTGTGTGCTGAAGAAAATATTCAGTATCATTTAATGATGTTCCATGCATTATTATATTATGTGTATATATGTGTGTGTTTGTGTGTTGTGTTTTGGGACGGCGTATTAGTCCAAGCCGTAAGCTAGTGTATGTTTACGTTGGCGTGTGAGTGGGTGGGTGGGTGTAACCATGTATGTGTGAATGTGTGGGTGTGGACTCACAGCGTGCGTGTAGGTGCTGTAGGTGCTGCTGTATGTGCTGAATGGCAGAGCCACAGCAGGGTTGAAGATGCCAAACTGGCCGACCATCTGTTGCATGCGGCGGATGGTCCTCTCCTTATCAGTGTCGGCGAACTTCACTACCAGACTGGAGGATGCTCCCTGAGATACAGAAAGAGACAGAAATACTGAAAAAGTGTTATAGGTAAATCATCTATCATATATACTCATTAAATGTATACCGTTTTTATATCAAGAACTGTTTATCATCATTTCTTCATAATGACAGTGAAACTATTACTGAAGACGTCAATGAATAACTATTATATTAGAATATATTTGAATTTTTGTGACATCATGTATTTCAAAATGTTAAAGAGTGTATGATCGGCATGGTGTTCACTGGGCCTCATACATCAAGCTAGATATGCTAGGTTTGTAATAATCATTTGTAGGAGCGTTTACTTTAGAAATACGAAAATGATGAAAATCCACTTGGCTCGAAGAAAACCTTTGTATCCTATGAGAGTTTGTGTGAGAGTTGGTGTAAATATACATTTAAAAAGACACACTAATAGGTTTTCAATTAAACCCCAGAGTTACTGCAAATGTATATACTGATTATTCTGGCATGTTGAAGGTCATGTTTTACCTGCATTACTGGAAGATTTAGCGCAAGCTGCACTCAGTAGGCTCTCTTTTGCAATTTAATCAACAGTTTGTCATGACCTTTGGCTTTTATTGAGTTTTGTGAGCACTCATAATGGCAAATCAGCTATCCTGTGAGTGTGCTTGGTAATTTACAGGAGAAGAAAATCAGTGTTCCTGAAACATTTATATGTCTGGGGGGAATTTTTCTGCACAGCTTGGCTTAGGCAAACATTTCCACACAAATTTTACTACACAAACGATAAACATTGTAGTATAATTATGGATTTTAAGTTAGTACGGAAGTTAGCTGAAGCTGGCTGATTTGTAATTTCCTCTAAATCATAAGAGCAGGCATGAGAGCAATAGGATATCCCTATTACTTCATCAAATACAAAAAAAAAATTACTTAAAGGTCAACTCCTTGAAACACATTAAATGTTTATATTAAAATATTTGTGATGTGATTAGCAAGTCTTGTTGGTTGACGCTGTATTTTCGTTTCCTCCCATGAGTGTGCCGCCTTAACGTAACAGGGGGGCATTGCTGGCACACTTACACTGGTGTTTTTTCACTTCAACCTCAAACAAGGACACCAGTCAGGTTTTACTGTTAGCGTCTTTTCACAGTCACCATTTTCCAGTGACGTTCAATATCATATTAACGAGAAATCCAATGTAGAATTAGTGGAATCAACAAACATTCAGCTATGTAGTGATCTACGTGATGACAAGCATGATGCTGCTGACATTGTATTAAAGTAAAAGTTGAAGCTTTGGAAGCTGAGCTGTTTGAGCAGCGTGCTCAGATGAGGAGGTCAGAGAGCTGGACAGATTAAAGGACTAAAATGCCGTTGCATTGCTCTCTTTAGATAGAGATGAGGCAAGGGCTAAATCCCACTGACTATCAACCAGTAGTTGAGAAAGAGGTTTAAACTAAAACATCAACTCATTATTTCATTATGAAATAATGATCACATGGTCATTTGAAATACTGCTATAAGTAACACTTTGGACTTTTACATGATTTCAAAATTTTGATAAATGACAAAAACTGTTTCATCTCACACACACACACACACACACACACACACACACACACACACACACACACACACACACACACACACACACATTTGCTCATTAAACGGCTTCTAATCATTTAGTGCAACACATGACCTTTGGTGTAGAGGCTGCGACTTCCTGGAAATCAATCAGCTGTAAAGGCCAGAATACTCTCAACTAATGATCACACAGGAGAGAGGAGACAGCAGGGAGACGTGAGAAAGAGACGGAAGAAACAGAATGACAGTGTATTTTAGTTTTAATAGCAGGCCTTTAGCTTTGTTAATGTTATTGTTCATTTAATATTTTATTTACTCATATTGTACATCACTGATCATTTGCATGCATGTAGACATGCCTCATGTATACCACTGAAACAAGGCATGAAGGATGGTGTGTGTTCTTTGCTTCTCTGTGAGAAAGTGTGTGTTTAACTCACAGTTTCCACCGGTGTGCTTCATTAAAATACACTGTATTTGAGTCCGATGTCCCGAAGTGTACTTTACATGCTGCCCAGGCATTTAGGCACAGGCAAATAATGTTTTCATTTCTTGTTTCTAGTTGTCAGTTTTAAATTTTTGATTCTATTTGGTATCATTAGTTCTGAATGTATTTATTAGTTTATATTAAATGATGAGTAGACTTTATTTAGCTTCATAAATATATATATATATATATATATATATATATATATATATATATATATTATATATATATATATATATATATATATATATATATATATATATATATATATATATATATATTCTAGTTAGGGTTTATTTGTTTGTTTACTTATTTACTTATTGATTGATTGATTGAGCACTTGATTTAAAGTGTTTCTACAACATACAGTATTTCCAGAACAAATTCTCAGCCATCCTAAAAATTTTCTCAGTTTTCCATCCTAGCAACAACAACAACAACAACAACAACATTTTGTTTAACTTCAGTTCATTTAGGAGGTTATATTTCTTGTTTCATTGGGTTGTAATAAACTAAAAAATAAACAAACAAACAAACTAAAAACAAAGTTTTTAGTAGAGATGGCATGATTTAATAGAGATGGCATGGCATAATTTTTTTTTTCCAATAATGATACCAGTACTGAAAGCCGAGTATCAGCTGATATCAATATTCATCCCATTTTATTCTTTAAAAATGACTAAGATTTAAAATGTTTTTTAAACCTTTTAAATTATTAAAAAAAAAAAAAAACATAGCTAAAAACGTGACTTGCACATAACCGCAGCTTTTGCACAAACATATGGCGGATATAATAAATATAATATAAAAGTGTAAAGTATAAATATAAGTAAAATCGATCATAAGAAATACCATAAGAAATGCAGACTTTTTAGTATACATTTACTGTCCAAAATAAAAATAAATAAATAAATAAACAAATCCAATTCCAGTCATTTTCATTTGGTACAGCATCGGATCCGATTCATAAATTTTTCTCTGCAGCCCAATGTTAAAATTACATTTTAATTTTAGTCAAATTTATGTAATACAAATAAATAAAAAATACATTTATTTATGTAGCTTATTTTGACAGTGAGACCAGGCATTTTGTGTGTAAGACATTTGATCCTTATCACCTTCTTTTGCTTCTTCTGGTAACAAACTGGTCCATTTTTTTACTGCATGTAAAATGAGCATGTTATTTCTGCATTGTAGCCTGATGGCTTCTAGGCTACTTTTGAAAAGCTTACACTCAGTGGTGAAATTATTAATGCATACATTTTATTATTAACATGCGCTAAGCTCTTGGAAATAAAGCTAACAAACCTTACTTTTTCTTGTCGCTGGCATGATACCATCAAGGGGACCTGTTTTGCACCTTTAAGCATGTATTTTTGCTTTTTTTTTTTTAACCTGGGAAGCTGCATGTAGTGTACCTTTAATTAGCTTTTAGAGTAGAGTACATCAGTGCTCTTGAAGATCCAATTATGTGCCTTCAGTTATTAGAAAGGTGAAAGATAGCCAGCATACTAACGGCACAAAAGATTTTCCCTTGATGGCACCATCCCAACAACAAAGAAGTGTACAATTTGGTTTGATTCTCTGGGTGCCACACACTGAAGAACCCTAAGTGTACAGTGTAACTTATGGTGAAACTCCACCCCCAAAATCCTAACACAGTAAGAAAAAAAAATCTTTTTTCAAAAGCTATATGATCATATTGTGTGAATTTAAGTCATTAAAGCTCAGATAGATCTGGATTATAATCTTTATCAATAGATTTGAGACCCAAATGATCCTAAATGAACTCTCATGCACGGATTCATAATTGCAGTGGACACAGTGTCAATATTAAAGACATCAAACTAAAATTCTCCTGTCCCACTTCTGCAGCCTGCTTATATATGAAAATGTCATTAATTCATTTAAATTAATAAGCTGTATGTGACAGTAATGCCAATATGCCTGGTAGGTCTCAAGTGTGTGTGTGTGTATGTATGTGTGTGTGTGTGTGTGTGTGTGTGTGTTTTTGCGGGATGCAAATAAATCCCCCGCGCCCACAGAAATACACACCACCCTAATAGATTTTCGTCAGTCTGTATTCATTAATTCTGGTTGTATATCCAATAGGAAAATCTCCATTTACATGAGCATTACATGTAACCCAATCATGTTACCATAACAACAAGAAGTTGTGTGTTCTGTCAGAGTAACAAGCAATAACGTTAGTGCAACACGGTGACTGACCTCTAAATCGCCTCACTTCAGTCCCAGCAAAATATATTATTAGCTGGATTCCCATTAATCCCCACATCTGACATTATAATAACATTCAATTTGGTTTCTCACAGAAGCTTTTTTTTTCTTCTTCTTCTTCTTTTTTGTAGCTTGTCCTGATGCAAACATTAAAGCGACGATTTCGACTGGGAATATAACTGGGTTACAATTCACACAGCAATTCTTTTTCTTTAGAACAGATTATTAAAAGATTATTCCCCTCCTTCGATGTGATTAAAATTTGACCTCAATCTGTAATCTTTTTAAACTTTGATTTAGTGTTGCATAGACAAGTCGACGAGTCATGGTGGTGGGAAAAAAACCCCCAGAGAGGCAGGCTGTAATGAAAGCAGATTAAATGTACAGCGTTAGTCTGAAAATATTTCAAACTATAGATGATGCCAACTCTACAGTTAACTGCACACGTATGTAAGACTATACTGAGGAAAGTCTCACCCCCCAGCCTTGGCTTTCACAGATATCATTATCATATCATTTTCATATCAATTGCTATGATGTGTAAAGCTGTGCATGGGATTGTGTTTGGTTTTTTTAATCTCATCTCTCCCACCAGCTCCTGAAAGAATTTTGACCAATCCTACATGCTCACTCAGTCATTTTTTTAGTTGCATTTTAGAACTAAATAAAAAGTAAATAGAAGACTCACAATGTGGCATAGTGAAATCCATCATGGACAGTGCTCTGTGAAACAGTGCAGTCAGTGCTCTGGATTGCATGTCGTTATCCAATCCCACTCAGCGAGGTTAAAGTGGCACATTCTAGCTCAGGGAGGCTGTTTGTTTTCAAACACTACTGAGACCAGAGCTGAACATGGTGGAAAAACTTCCCAGACACTGATGCAGGCAGCATCCGCCTTTCAATAAAGATTATAAGACGCTATAAGGAGGGCTCTGTTGATGGTCATGAGCTTCCAGGCTGTGCTCTAGAATTAATTATTTCATAATTTTGATGATCCTCCTTTCAATAAAGGCTATAAGATGCTGTAAGGAGGGATCTGTTGATGGTCATGAGCTTCCATGCTGCACTCTAGAATGAATTATTTCATAATTTTGACAGTCCTCCTTTCAAAAGGCTTTAAAAAGCTATATGGAGGGATCTGTTGATTGATAATGATAATGAGTCTTTATTGGTCACATATACAGTGAGGGAAAAAAGTATTTGATCCCCTGCTGATTTTGTACATTTGCCCACTGACAAAGAAATGATCAGTCTATAATTTTAATGGTAGATTTATTTGAACAGTGAGAGACAGAATAACAACAAATAAATCCAGAAAAACGCATGTCAAAAATGTTATAAATTGATTTGCATTTTAATGAGGGAAATAAGTATTTGACCCTCTCTCAATCAGAAAGATTTCTGGCTCCCAGGTGTCTTTTATACAGGTAATGAGCTGAGATTAGGTTCACACTCTTAAAGGGCGTGCTCCTAATCTCAGCTTGTTACCTGTATAAAAGACACCTGTCCACAGAAGCAATCAATCAATCAGATTCCAAACTCTCCACCATGGCCAAGACCAAAAAGCTCTCCAACAATGTCAGGGACAAGATTGTAGACCGACACAAGTCTGGAATGGGCTACAAGACCATTGCCAAGCAGCTTGGTGAGAAGGTGACAACAGTTGTTGCAATTATTCGCGAATGGAAGAAACACAAAAGAACTGTCAATCTCCCTCGGCCTGGGGCTCCATGCAAGATCTCACCTCGTGGAGTTGCAATGATCATGAGAACAGTGAGGAATCAGCCCAGAACTACACAGAAGGATCTTGTCAATGATCTCAAGGCAGTTGGGACCATAGTCACCAAGAAAACAATTGGTAACACACTACGCCGTGAAGGACTGAAATCCTGCAGTGCCCGCAAGGTCCCCCTGCTGAACATCTGAATGATTCAGAGGACAACTGGGTGAAAGAACACCATCCCCACCGTCAAACATGGAGGTGGAAACATTATGCTTTGGGAGTGTTCCTCTGATAAGGGGACAGGACAACTTCACCGCATCAAAGGGACGATGGACGGAGCCATGTACTGTCAAATCTTGGGTGAGAACCTCCTTCTCTCAGCCAGGGCATTGAAAATGGGTCGTGGATGGGTATTCCAGCATGACAATGACCCAAAACACACGGCCAAGGCAACAAAGGAGTGGCTCAAGAAGAAGCACATGACTTGGAGAAGATCTGCAAAGAGGAGTGGGACAAAATCCCTCCTAAGATGTGTGCAAACCCAGTGGCCAACTACAAGAAATGTCTGACCTCTGTGATTGCCAACAAGGGTTTTGCCACCAAGTACTAAGTCATGTTTTGCAGAGGGGTCAAATACTTATTTCCCTCATTAAAATGCAAATCAATTTATAACATTTTTGAAATGCATTTTTCTGGATTTTCTTGTCTCTCACTGTTCAAATAAATCTACCATTAAAATTATAAACTGATCATTTCTTTGTCAGTGGGCAAACGTACAAAATCAGCAGGGGATCAAATACTTTTTTCCCCTCACTGTAAAAAATGAAATGTTTCTGCATTAAAAAAAATACTATAAATTGCAGTAATAAACTGTAATAAAGGAAACAATTTCACTATTTAGTTTGACGACCCTTTGCTTTAAAAGAAAAAAAAAGAGTAATCTCAGGTACTATTAATGCAGTTTTATAAGAAAATGAGCTGTAAGTTTTATTCAGCATGGTGCAGAACTAGTCACGGTTCTTCTGGAGACTGTCACACTTGTTTCTTATTTTTGCAACAAAACCCAGCAGCCTCCATTATGTTTTTTGTCCGAAAAGTGTCTCTTACCGTTTCATATGCTGCTTTCGTTACTGAAATACAAACATTTTCCTTAAAGATTTGATTTTGTTTAGGAATCTAAAATCTTTTTGTACTATTCGATGTAGAAGTCATAAAATAAAAATCATTAACAAAATTTGCTAAATGAATAAATGTAAATTTAAATGTAAAATTTGTACAAAAAAAATTATAAATAATAAAAATTAGGGTGTCTAAGACTTTCGCACAAGAAATAACAGGCTGTAGCAAGTTTATTATAGGAATGCGGTAGCTTATTTTAATTTAATTTTTTAAGCTTATCTCCATCCACAGCATCTGTTATGTAGGTGCGATTACCACAAATACTAATTATGTCCTTTTATCACATATTGAGAAAATAAAGAAAGCTCTGTTCAGTTATAATAGCTGCTACATTCTGTTCATGAATATTTCAAATAGGCATGTGCATAATTGATCACTGAATACATTTTATACGTCTCTATATCAATATCTGACACATCCCTTGTTTCAGTTTTCTTTTTTCTCTGTTTTTAATCCCCAGTCAGTGTTTATTTATTCATTCTTATTCTGATAGGATTTCTTTCTTTTTCTCCATCCATCTCCCTCTTCCCCCCCTCACCCAGATGAAGAATTCATCTGTCATGCGCACAGAGGGGAGATAAAGAGGAGTATTTCTCCAGAGTGCTGTAGAGGGGGGCAGATTAGGAAGAGGAAAGAGGGGAGTGATGAGAGGACAGGAGAAGGGGAAGGAGAGGGTGATAGAGGTGGAAAGAGCCTCAGCATGGAGCAGCAGATCAGTGAGCTCATTTGCACTTAGATAGCCGTCGATGCAAGAGCAGGAACACGCGAGAGCTGCTGCTCTTGAGCTTGCAGCCTTATGAACATGGAATCACCTACTATTGTGTGTGTGTGTGTGTGTGTGTGTGTGTGTGTGTGTGTGTGTGTTTGTGTAAATAAGATATACTCACAGGCATGGTCTGGCTCCCGTGGAGGCCACTGATTGCTGACTGAGCCTCGGTGTGTGTGGAGAACTTAACAAAGGCACATCCTGCAGGACACACACACACACACACACACAGGACAGGACTAAGAATAGGGAAATAATCTAGAGCAGTGCAGTAGGCTGGCTGTGTCTCAAAGACTTGAGATTAGACACGCACACACAGCACCCAGGAAAGAATCGGCATCTATTCTTTCATACACAATAAATATATTTATATATGCAAAGTATGTTTGGGGCAAAGATGAGATGTGTTTTTCTTTTTGCATCATTTCAGAGAAAATTATTAATATTCATAAATATTCCATGACATCATTCCACTTGTTCTTGTCTGATGTCTTATAGCTGTTGACAGGGAAATATTATAGCAACACTTTGTTTGAAGGATACCTACTTTGGGCTTTCATAACACATAATCCTTGAATAAAAATTTGATATAGTAATGCTGTAGGACTTCAGTCAAATCTCCTGAGGTGACAAAGGGCCTCATTTACCAAGCTGGATATGAATACGTTTATTTGTAAATCGTTCACAGGATCATTTACACAACAAAATATGCTATTCCTGAAAATCCGGTTCGTTCTGATAAAAACATTTCTATCCTATGAGAGCTCATGAGGTAATGTACAACGGGACTCAGTAATGTCAATTTCGATTGATAGGCTTCAAATCTGGCGATTCTACAATTTTATATGGATTACACTGTCAAGTTTAAATCGCTTATAAATGACAATGTTGTGAAACTTGCTCGTTTCATATTACCACCTAAAAAAGCAAGCAAATCCATAAGGGAAGTCCAACAAAACTACCTGTACAATTAGAAGAAAAGAAATGGCACCCTATAAATGGAGTTAGAAAAGAATTACTTGCCTGTGATAGCCGACACGATAGTAATGGCTGAGCTGCATTACGCTATGCTTACTAGACTCTTTCATCATTTAGTCATCAATTGTTGTTGTTTGCCTTTTTAGGAGTTTTGTGCACATCACTTGATGCATTCTTGGTGTTTCGCATTCATTATACACACAATTATACAATTAATACACACACACACGAGTATGAAGAAAATCTTTGTTTACGTTTGGTATGAAAACATTTATTTTTACAATTTTACTGAAAGACTAATAAGTGAGGCCCAGAGTTTGAAAATAGCATGCTGTTTGTACAAACAAACCATCAATAGTGTGAATAACAACCAGGTGAGTGAACACCTGGCATTTATGGCATGCTGTTGAATGATAGCTCAGCAAAATATGATGTTCTGAAGAACTGAGAAGCTGTTGAAGGGCTTTCAAAATACGTTAGAAGGAAGCAAAAACACACTACCCACTTCTCTACGTGAATGACGGCAAACTGTATTTTATAATACCTAGAATGCCTATTTCAGGTGGCAGTAAATTACAAATCGCACTATATTCATGGCTTAAATAAACATGGAGCCATTGGTGCTCACAAATAAAAAAAAAGGTTTTACCCAATTACTTAAAAATGTATAGTAGTTACTGTATAAAAAGTATAAAAATATACTTTAAAATGTATAACTGAATAATAATCAAAGAATTTATGAGGTTAATTGTGCATTTGTTGAGCTGTTGTGTTTGAGTAACAAAGAAAACAATGTAAGCCTTATTGGTGAATAGTAATAATAATAATAATAATAATAATAATAATAATAATAATAATAATGCACTAAATGTTTTCGATTTAAAATCTAAAAATATATGACAATGTATTCTTCTTCTTCTTCTTCTTCTTCTTTTTCTTCTTCTTCTTCTTCTTCTTCTTCTTCTTATTATTATTATTAGAGATGGCACCAGCAAAAAATGGCGGATCGGACATTGAACAAAAAAAAAATTAAAATTAATAATTCAATCCCATCCTTTAACAGATGGATTTGAAAAAGCTTTTATTGGAACTGGAATTGTTTAAATATAAAGAAACAAGATTTTATATTTTGTAAGGATTGATTTGATTATATTAAATAATTTTTTTTTTTAAGTCCCATTTTTAGCTGCAGTGCCCTGCACTAATATTGGCACCCTTGGTAAATATGCAATGAAGGCTGTGAAAAATGGTCTTTATTATTGAACGTTTTGATCTTTTGTTAAAAAGAAATCACAAAAATACTCTGCTTTCATTGATATCAAACAATTGCAAAGCAAAACACAGGTTTATATAAAAAAAATATCTTTGGTAAATATAGGTGTGCAACAATTATTTGCACCCTTTTAGTCAATACTTTGTGCTACTTCCTTTTGGCAAGATAACAGCTCTGAGTCTTCTCCTATAATGCCTGATGAGGTTGGAGAATACATGGCAAGGGATCTGAGACCATTCCTCCGTACAGAATCTCTCCAGATCCTTCACATTTCGAGGTCCACGCTGGTGGACCCTCCTCTTCAGTTCACCCCACAGGTTTTCTATGGGTTTCAGGTCAGGGGACTGGGATGGCCATGGCAGGACCTTGATTTTGTGGTCAGTAAACCATCTTTGTGTTGATTTTGATGTATGTTTTGGATCATTGTCCTGCTGGAAGATCCAACCATGGCCCATTGTAAGCTTTCTGGCAGAAGCAGTCAGGTTTTCATTTAATATCTGTTAATATTTGATAGAGTCCATGATGCCATGTATCCTAACAAAATGTCCAGGTCCTCTGGCAGAAAAACAGCCCCAAAATATTAAAGAGCCACCACCATATTTAACCGTGGGCATGATGTTCTTTTCCATATGGCTACCTCTCTGTGTGCTCCAAAACCACCTCTGGTGTTTATTACCAAAAAGCTCTATTTTGGTTCATCTGACAATAAAACCCAATCCCATTTGAAGTACCAGTATTGTCTGGCAAACTGAAGACGCTTGAGTTTGTTTTTGGATGAGTATAGAGGCTTTTTTCTTGAAACCCTTCCAAACAACTTGTGGTGATGTAGGTAACATCAGATTGCAGTTTTACAGACTTTCTTACTCCAAGACGCAATTAACTTCTGCAATTCTCCATCTGTGATCTTTGGAGATTTTTTGGCCACTCGAACCATCCTCTTCACAGTGTGTTGAGTCAATATAGACACGCGTCCAATTCCAGGTTGATTCGTAACATTTCCAGTTGACTGGAACTTCTTAATTATTGCCCTGACAAATACTGGTGTGCAGGTGAGGGTGTGTGTATGTGAGAGAGAGAGAGAGAGAGAGGGAGAGGGAGAGGGAGAGAGAGGGAGAGAGAGACGGAGAGGGAGAGAGAGGGAGAGAGAGAGAGAGGGAGCGAGAGAGAGAGAGAAAGAGCCTCTGAGATGGGATTTGAATGAAACTGGTGTCCCACTGAGATGCGGTTACTCAGGAATGGATTTTGCCACTTTAGTGTCAAGGCCTTTCGTCAAACGCCTCCACGTTGGAACATCAGCTTGACTTGCTTTTGTGTGTGTGTGTGTGTGTGTGTGTGCGCGCTTGTGCAAATACATGCGTTTGAGAGAAAGAGTATCTGTATCTGAGTGCATAGGGTATGTGTTTTAGATTAGGGCATACGTGTGTGTGTGTGTGTGTGTGTGTGTGTGTGTGTGTGTGTGTAGACAGACTGACAGAGTAAAACCGAACGTGTAAATGACAGCCCAGCTGGAGTTCATCCACATGCGCTTCTATTTACAGGGCAGGTTTTTGTGTTCAGAGGAATCAAATGCTTCGCTTTGTGCAGATCAAGTGTTTCACTTTGTCTCTGAAATTCTCCAAGCAATCTGAAATCAAAGTGTAAACTACTGCACGGTTCGACACGCTCTCTTTTTAGGTTATTCTTTTCAGGTTATACATACAGCACTTTTTATCCATAGAAGCCAGCTCAGAATGCTTCCTAGTAAAAGCGAAACAACAACAGTGAGAATGAACGCAACATTCAAACATTTAATCATACTAATCAAGCAATGGTGGAGAGCTCAGCTAGGTTTAGCTAATAGATTAACGTTAGTGTTTTGTTATTGAGTCTAGGGCATTAAATCATAAGCTCCCAAGAAATATATTTGAACTATATGACTAATGGCAGTGCTTTGACAGTCTTGCATTTTTGAGATAGTACTCAGTGCAGATCTAAAAGTCCGGGGGATGGAGATGGATCTCCTCAGATAAGCCTAACTCTAATCCTAAACCATAACCCCTAACCCACACAATGCTGTACAACACGTTAACACTTATCCAGCCTGAAACACACTCAGTTGTCTCCACCTCCTGGACTTTTGGCTTGACTCCGCCCAGGTAGGAGGAGCTGGATCAGGTCCAACTCTATCCCACTGACTTTATGTTCTGCAGCGATGGGTTTTTGGCATTTAAGCTTAAATTAAGCTTGAAGATGGGCTTTAAGACCATTCAACTAAATGTATACTGTAGTTGTATACTGGTTCACTTTGAGTGAAATGATTTGCTTCTTCTGTACTGTTCCAGAATTGTGATATTAATACTTAGGGTAATTAGGTCTTAGGGTAATTATATTTATTTATTTAGTACCTTTCATGTGTATAAACATACAACTCAATACAGCTTTATAGTACTGTATATCAGAAAAAAGTACCTATACTGCCTCACTGTTGATTGTTTTCCTATAACAGTACATCCTGAAGCGTATTATTCCCTCTTGTACCACAACAGTTTCCCAAAACTAACAATTTATCCTTATTAAAGTATATATAACAATACGTCATACTTTTGTCCATTTACAGTTATGTTTAATGTTGTGGAACGTCCACGAAACAAGTTTTGTATCTTCTAGCATCAATGGTCTCTGTGTATGAAGTCTCGGTGTAGGTTTTTACCATCAAAACAATAACAAACTTATTAGAACAAACGCTTTAATATAAACCCTGTGTTGTAGCTGGAAGTACTGTCCAAGCTGCTGCCATAGAAAATGATTCAACACCTTCGGACCAATCAGAATCGAGATTTCAACAGCATCATGGTATAAATAGGTATAACACACAAAAATATAGTATGATGTGTTCAATAAAGTGTGGATACTAGCAAGATACTTACAAAACTACAAAACTACAAAACAGCAAAACAATTTTTCTGTAATACTAATAAAAAATGAAAAAGTATGAGCTTCGAGCTGTTTCGAACTTATCATAGAGGAAACCTGTCAAATATCAAGGGGCAGTGTGTTCCAGATTTTAGGAGTACACAATGAAAAGGTTTCTTTACATGTTTTTTTATGGATTACACTTGGGAAGCTCAGCAGGAAGGAGGATAGAAATAAAACTCTGTGTCTTTAAAACCCTGATATATTTTATTAGAAAGAAAATGCAGAATGGTGTAGTGACTGAAAAATCGAGAATGAAACGACTTTCTGGTGTATGTAAAATGGTGACTGTCAATTATTATTATTATTATTATTATTATTATTATTATTATTATTATTACTACTACTACTATTACTACTGCATGCTACAAATTCATTTCCTACTCCCTGATTTAAGAAAGGAACCTCTTCTCACCTTTGCTGTTTCCATCAGGACCCCTCAATACGGTGCACTCTTCAATAACTCCATAAGGCTCGAAAAGGCGGTACACGTCCTCCTCCGTCTGCTGCTTGTTCAGCATGCCAACAAACAGCTTCCTGTCCTCTGAAACACAAACAGAGTAAAACATGTCTGTTATGCTTTCCATCATGTCACTTCCGCCTTCTGGTCATTCTTTACAGTACATTAGATTTCTTCATTTAGCTGTCTGAGGAACTAGCTGTTCAAGGATTAGACATGAAGTCCTGCAAATGCTAGTGACCTGAAGCAAGTGGTTGTAGGAAGAAGAGAGGGAGAAAGAACTAATATTAGCCCGCAGGGCGTCAGCTAACATTGGTCAAAAAACAATCGTTCGCCCCCGCACTGGAACATCAGCAATAATAGTAATTATGAAGCACTATGAGTACCTGACTCAGAAATCTATGCCTATTAACACACACAAGCTCCATCTCACAGTACTCCTGTACCAATTAAAGCCCTTCAATGTGCTGTCATGATTCATGTTCGCATTTTATGCCTTTCGTTTTCCTGAAACTCCCACCAGTTAAAGTAGAAGTTTGCAAATGTGAGTCTCCAGTCATTATTACATGATCATAAGACAACCAGAGTAACACCACATTCCCGCATTTCAACACGCTGTCCAAATAATGTTCAAGAAAATGTTGGAATCCTGTACAGACTTCAAAAAGATTGCACTTCTCTATTATATTATATGAATGCGTACACTCACTGGACACTTAACAGGAACACAGTCATGCAAGTATCCAATCAGTCAATCATGTGGCGACAGCGCAATGCACATAATCATGCAGATACAGGTCTTTAGTTAAACATCAAAATGTGGGAAACGAATCTGTTTTCAGTTGGCGAGGCATGGTTGTTGCTGCCAAACAGGCTGAGTTTGAGTATTTCAGAAGTTGCTAATCTCCCGGGATTTAACACAGAGTTTACAACGAATGGTGCGAAAAGCAAAAAATATCCAGTGAGCGTCAGTTCTGGAGGCAGGAACACCTTGTATAAACAAGAGAGAAGTTACACAGATGAGGATGGGTTCCCTTATGAGTCTGGTTCCTCTCAAGGTTCCTCTCCTTCCTCATATCATCTTAGGGAGTATATCCTCGCCACCGTCGCTTGCTCAATAGGGATAAATTCACACACTTAAAATCTGTATCCTGTGTTTAGATATTTCTTTAAAACTGTCCATTGTTAAAAGCGCTATACAAATACAACTGAATTGAATTGAACTGAATCAGAGGAGAATGGCCCGACTGTTTTCTAGCTGACTGGACGTCTCCAGTAGGTCAAATAACCACTGTTTAAAACCACGGTGAGCAGAAAAGCATCTCAGAATGCAGTTTTGAGGCTACGACAGCAGAAGACCACATCAGGTTCCACTCCTGTCAGCCAAGAATCGAGGCTACAGTGGGCACAAGCTCACTCAAACTGGACAGTTGATTGGAAATCTGAATCTCGATTTTTTTTTTTTTTTTTTGCAACATGATTGGCTAATTGGATAATTGCATGAATGAGCAGTGGTACAGTTATCTAAGCGAAATCTGAGCTAAAACTATTCCATCTACGCAATGTCATTCTGTCATTATACATTAACATAAACCTACATAAACATTATACCAAGCCCTATTCCAACAGGTGACAGCTGTCTAAAATTCACTTGAACCACACTGTCTCCATGGAAACGTGCACATTAGTGTGACATAATGTAGTATGTGTGACTTTTTCTGGGTTGGCTGTTCTTGTTTCCAGTCCTGGAGACCCCCTACCCTGCACAGTTTGATGTTTTCCCTACACACATGATCCAGCTTATTATTAAGCCCTTTAATGAGGTGGGCCAGGTGTGTTGAGGAAAGAGAAAACCTCAAACTGTGAAGAGCAGGGGTTCCCAGGACTGTAGTTAAGAACCCCTGCACAATGTAAGGAATAAAACATGAGGTGGCGTGCTGTTATTGGAAAACACTCGACGGGGTGGCGTGACGCACACTCTGGAGTTGATTCTTTTCCACTTCCTCTTATACCACAGCTCTTATACCACTCACTCTTATACCTCTTATACCACAATTTACCAGTGTTCACAATTTTTACATTTATATGCTTAGAGTCAAGAGTCGAGAGTTATGGTTGGGGAACATGTTACAAAACAAATGAGTTCCTGTTAACACTTGACCTCTGAGTGTTACAAAGCACTGACACTGGAGACTCCTTCACAAAAATGTGAAATTAACATCTCTTTACTGAAATCTTCACTATATTACAACTACACATTAAAAAAACAAACAAACCTGTTAACACGCACACACACACACACACAAACATGCTCACATACTCACGCTCTCTCTGCACACACTTTCTCTTCTGTTCTATTCCCTAGTCTGCTCTTTTGCTCTCTGTTGGCTTGTTTAAATGCAAGTTTGTGTTGTTAACATGCTGTGAAAGTAAAGACTGTTGCGAAAATGTTTTTTGGTATGTGTGAGTGTATGAGAGAGAGAGAGAGAGAGAGAGAGAGAGAGAGAGAGAGAGAGAGAGAGAGAGAGAGAGAGAGGCAGGCTCTGGGTTACTGATCAGAATGTCAGGGGTTCAGGCCCCAACAGTACCAGGCTCTGGGTTATTGATCAGAAGGTTGGGGGTTCAAGCCCCAGCACTGGGGCCCTGAGGCCCTTAACCCTTTCTGATCCAGGGGTGCTGTATCAAGGCTGACCCTGAGCTCTGATCCCAGCATCCTGACATGCTAAAGTATGCGAAGAAAAGAATTTCACTGTGTATATATATACATGACCAATAAACACTCATTATCATTATTATCTTCAACCCAGGTTTTGTATCATATAAACATAACAGACAGACTTTCAAACCTACAATTCTCCATCTAGTCTAAGATTCAGGATTTTCCCTTCATTTTAATCAGATCCAAAGTAACTAGTAGCTTGCTACTTGAATAGTCCCCTCATCGGATACTTTATTACTCTTACTCAAGTTTTTTTATAAGGAGTTTGACTTGTACTTGAGTAAAATGTTTGGCTACTCTACCCACCTCTGGTTTGTGATAACGTGGTGTAGTTTCATATTTCGGGTTATGCAATTTTTATGAATAACTATGACAACACTGTAATAACAAACGAATGGATGTTTTACCTGGCTATTAAATAAAGTGATTATTTTTTACTGTTTATTTAAGATTTCCAAACTTCAAAATTACCAACCTCATGACACTGTAAGGCAGTTTCGTTTAGTTTCTTTGGCCCTAATTCTTTTGGTTTTGCTTTTTAAAATCACATGATGGTAAAATTGTAATGGTAAATGGTCTGCACATATATAGCGCTTTTTCTTTTTTTTTTTAAATTAGCGGGTCTACAAAGCGCTTTACACCCATTCACACACACCAACGGTAGCAGAGTTGCTATGCAAGGCGCTAACTTGCAATCGGGAGCAACTTGGGGTTCAGCGTCTTGCCCAAGGACACTTCGGCATGTGGAGTCACGTGGGCCGGGAATTGGACCTCCAAACCTACAATGATCATTATATGACTCTGACATAAAGTCAGTTGTCTTTAGATTCTGACACAATTCAGCCTGTAAAGTGTCTTTAGAGAGCCTTATGTCAGTTTGACTCAGGTTTTATATCAACTTGAATTAATATAAACAAAAGTAGTCTATATGCTCGTTGGTTTATGTTACTTATCATGACAACTAACATAAACCATGTTATCATAACCGTGTTATGTAGCACTATGAACCCAAAATGCTGATAATCCTTATACAACATGTGTGGCCTTTTAATATACACTTCCAATATTTGTTACCAACATTAGCTTAGCAACTCCAGTGTAAGATTATAGACCTCAGCTGTTTTAATTCACCAATGAAGTTTGGTATAAGAAGTATACGTTACAAGTTGCTTTAGTAGTATAGAAGAGACTACGTTACAAAAACAAGTACAAATTCAAGAGGTTTAAAGAAAAAAAAAAGAGAAATCATTCAAGCTGCCACTAAGACAAAAGGACAGCTGGACAATTTGATAGCTGGATTTCCAATTCTGTATTTGCAGAATGAAACAGATTGGCCGGCAATGCTCAGTATCAACAGAAACTAAGTCATCATTCCTACCAAACAAGAGCATGGCAAACTGCATTCTCACTATTTTCCAGTCAAGGATGGAAGTTAAATACAGGGTTCGGTCTTTTTTTTTTTTTTTTGCACCGTTTCAGAGCTACAACACCTCCTGACCCTCCGAGTCCAGGATAGAAGCAAAAGTAGGAAATTTGTTGTGAGGTGTCATGTTATTGGGGCTGGTAGAGCAGGGAGATGGATTGAGCCAGAGGCTTGAGAACAGAGGAAGTGTGCCATACTGGCAACAGAGGGATGGAGGGAGGAGGAAAAAGGGACTGCTGGCGGGAGGTAAAAGAGCGAGAGAAAGCTCTAATCTTGGTAGAAAGCACATGGCACAGGCCACCTGCCAAATCAATCAGAGCTGACCCACAATAGCGGCTCCATACAAACCCCAAACTGTGAGAGAGAGAGAGAGAGAGAGAAAGGGTGAGAAAATGTTGGTGTGTTTGCCAGACCTCTGAATAAACCTCCTATTATTCCCCTTTCATGTACCCAGTGTGTGTCATGGGGAATTTGTGCACCCACTGTGAGTGAAAGAATTGGCACCTCATCAGTAAAGACATGCTGATTACAGTGTTTTTTTTTTTTTTTTTTAGAATATATTGTTTGCTAATCGTTATCTCCATATTAACATTGAAATATGATAGTTAGCCTTCTAATGAAGCAGAATTTTGAAATAAATATTGCCTTAGCACTATTTCAGCACTAGCCACACAGTAGCTGTGTAGCATTAAAAACAAAGAACATCTGTAAGAGAACTGGTGCATCCTAGTAACATTATCTAGTCAGGAATTGATTCTAGTTAGTCAGAAAGTGTTGGTTCATTTTCATATTAGAAGTAGCTTTGACATTATTTCTAGCTGCATGACAAATCACAGGTTTATAAAAGGGTGTATCAAATGAAAAAATGAAAACAAATTCCAGATGCTGCACACGCAACCGGATTATTTTTGTAAAGGAATCCGGACCCTCATTAAAAGCAGTTAAGGGAAAAACAATGCACAATAACAAGCATTCATCCATCCATCCATCCATCTTCAATCGTTTACTCCTTTTCAGGATCACGGGGGGAACCTGGAGCCTATCCCAGGAAGCATCGGGCACAAGGCGGGGTACACCCTGGACAGGGTGCCAGTCCATCACAGGGCACAATCACATACACACTCACACACCCATTCATACACTACGGACACTTTAGACATGCCAATCAGCCTACCATGCATGTTTTTGGACTGGGGGAGGAAACCAGAGTACCCGAGTACTCCACACACACAGAGCAGCAGAAGGAATCGAACCCCCGACCCTGGACGTGCAAAAAAAAAAAAAAAATACTGCCCAGGGGGAGAAAAAAATAAATATAATTATTAAGCCACCTTTTGCGCGAGTGGTTAATATATATATTTTATAAAATTTTTTTTTTATAAAATTAGTTAGCACCAGAAGGAAATTCCCACAAGGTTCTATATTTAAAGGGTGCACTGTGTGAGTGGCAGAATTATTCTGTTCCGCTATTGTAAATGATTACCGCTCGAATGTTTGATTGAAGCACAGAGCTTGCATGCATGCTGTGTGAACACGCATGTGTGTGCGTATGTGTGTGTGTGTGTGTGTGTGTGTGCAGTTTGAGTGATGAAACTCTCAGTCAACAGTTTCCACACAGCCTGTGTTTACCGAACACACACTCGTCCAGGTGTGTGATGGAGGCTTCTGAATGTGGGCATGATTGAGTCGAAACAATGGATTCGGATGACGGGTGTGTTGCAGAGGACATGTGAGTTTAATGCCTTGTCGGTGGCCTTGTTTGACTGTCTCACACACACACACACACACACACACACACACACACACACACACACACACACAAACAGACACACACTGCTGTCAGGATGGCCGAGCTTGACGACGTGTCAGAGTTTTATCATCTTTATGAGTCAAGGTCTGATGTCTACGGCGAGTGCTAAGCTATATAAAGCAACGGAGCAAACACCACACAGCAACAGTCCACCCAAGGCCAGAGAGAGAGAGAGGTGGGAGGGAGAGAGAGAGAGGGAGGGTGGGTAGGGGCGAATCTAAATAAAGTATAAGATAAGTGCCTGTAAATCACAAAATGTCTTCCAAGGCCATGACATCCATCACACACTAATATTCCTTTTCCTCCAACACAGTGCTGGCACGAATAATGAAAGAACCGACCCGTGATTCGCCCGGTTTAACGGTCAGGTGCATGTTTTCACAAAGTCAACACATGCAAAATCTACACGCAATATAAAAGCATCACCGCAGACAATGCTAGATGAGAAATACGTTACTGCTTCGCGAAGCAAGTTTTGCCGATATTAATGTTAATTACGTTAAACATAAAATCATTCTATTGACAATTCAGACTGTTGCTGAGATGTCAAATGGCCCTCTGACAATGGATTCATCCGTGAATTTCAACAAAAACCGTAGAGATCCCCACACGCATCACGTCATATTTTTAACAGCCGATATGCAAAGAGCTTAAAGGAGTTTCGTCCAATCCTGATGTCCACAGGTGTCAAATTCAAGGCCTGTGCGAACTTCAAAATAAAAGACAAAACTGAAACCACTCAATATTTTTATACAGGAGACCAGTAATATCTAGAATTCCCATCAGATCCATAGCAGATCAAGCAGAGCTGTAGTCGAGACCACCTGTCAAGTCCAAATGAAAAACATCTAGAGTCAAGAATGAGACTGAAAAGCATCGTTAGCATCATTCGTTCCTTGCAGCAGTGATTAGGCTGTGTTTCTCAATCTTTATTTTGACCAACTCTCAGTCGAGACCATATTTATCGAGTCCGATGTCCAAGAATAAGCACAAATGCCGGTTGAAAAGTTTACATACTGTACGCTTGATTCTTAATCCCGTGTATCGTTAACTGGAAGATCAACGACACACACGTGTTTATGTTTTGTGATAGTCCCTTGTTTGTCCTGAGCAGTAAAACTGCCTGCTCTTCTTCTGTTCCTTTCAAAACCATTGCACTGTCTATTTTTTATTTATTTATTTTTTAAGTCACAGCCAAGTGAATAAACTTAAAGAATCTAAAGTTGCCATGACGATGAAAGAGACTGCAAGCCCCAAATGACACCAGTTTCATAATCTGCACCGATGTACTGGCTTCACAATTAAGAGATGTTCTCTTAATAAACACACACACACACACACACACACACACACACACACACACACACACACACACACACACACGCGTGCAGCACTAACTATAATGGCTCTCTGAGCAACAGCTTCCAGCACAATCCTCCCCCCAAACACTTCCTCCTCTAACTCCCCTGTTCCTCTCTAACGCTGCTGCATCAGCATCTCTCTCTCTCTCTCTCTCTCTCTCTGTGTGTGTGTGTGTGTGTGTGTGTGTATGTGTGTGTATGTGAAATGCTTTGCAGGCAGCAAGAAGCTTCTGAGCTCTCTCACTGTCATTCATTGTGTCTCGCTCTTCCACACCCTCTCTTTCACACTGCCCATCTCTCTCTCTCGCTCTCTCTCTCTCCCTCTCTCTCATGCTGACTCTCTCGTCATGTCTCTCTATCAGAGTGAAACAAACGTAAACAATTATAGAACATTTCTAATATACACAACGTCGCTGATATCCATGTCCATCTGTCTGTCCTTCTCTCCCCTCCCTCTGTCATCCCCATTTCCCCCCCACCCGTGTAAGTGTTGCTGGCTGTTGCAGTCTGCTTGCTGGATTGCTGATCTGTTCTTCTCTGCTCGATGAGAAGCCTGACTCGTTTCAGCTCTATTAGTGTCCAGCCTGAGGGGACAAGCAGTGCAGTGCATCATTATACACGCTGTAGGTCTGCCCAAATCCGTCCATACAATATTAACAGAGACATGAGAGACTGACAGTCTGCAGTGTGACGAGTTAACTTCATCCATCAGCGCTGCGGAAAACAAGCACAACAAAACAAACAAACAAACAAACAAACAGTGTATGCACTTTGTTTTTAGCTACTGAGGACCTTCTTGATATAAAAAAAAATTCAATAGCAACTTAAAAAATATCATATAAAAATATCATAAGACCCATATTTATACTTAGAATATATCATTTATTTATATAATACCTATTATACTTTACTATTTTGCAATGTTTTACTTTTATCTGTTTCCTTTTTACTCCCTGTTAAACTACTTTATTATTTTACGGCTAATTTTTATTTGAACTTTTATTTCTTATTATGTTTCCTTTTATGTTTTACAAAATACTGCATAGCTCCTGATTGAAAAAGACAGACAGAAAGAAAGAAAGAAGCAATGGACAAAATGGTGGGAGGAAGAGAGAAAGAGAGGGAGAATGAAAAAGAGAAAGAGAACCGGAGCGGAAGAGAGAATGAGGGAGGGAGAATAAAACAAAGAGAATGGGGATGGAAGAATGCTAGAAAGAGAGAGAAAATGACAGAGCAAGAGAGGGATAATGATGTAGAGAAAGAGGAATAATGAAAGAGGGGTAGAATGGAAGAGAGAAAGATAGGTTCAGATTGATAGAGGTAGAGAAAGAAAGGAAGAAAGAAAGAGCAATAGTGGAAGAATAAATGGAAGACACAAAGGACAGAATGGTGGAAGAAAGAGAAAGAAAAAAGAGCTAGGCAAAAAGAGAAGGAGAATGACAAAGAGAAAGAAAAGCAGAACGAATGAAAGAGAGAAAGATGGCTAGAACCGACGTACAGGAGGGAGAATAAAAAGAGAAGGAGATGGAAGACGAAAGAGATAATGAAGAGGGAAAGAGTGATAGAGAAGTGGATCGAAAGGGAAGGAGAGCGATAGAGAGGAAGAGAGGGAGGATGAAATACAGTAGAGAAAAAAAAAAAAAAAAAAAAAAAAAAAAAAAAAAAAAAAAAAAAAAAAAAAAAAAAAAAAAAAAAAAAAAAAGACAAAAGAGAGAAGAGAAGGAGAAGGAAAGTGAGAGCAGGGGGTGAGAGAACGAGAGGGGGGATGAAAGAACGAGAGAGTGGGAGAATGACAGAGAAAGAGAAAAAAATAAAGAAAGAGAGAGAGGGGAAAGAAAGTAAAAGAAAATCAGAAAGAGGGGGAACAAAAGAGTGAGAGCAAAAGAAAGAGGCGATGAGAAAATGAAGAGAAAGAATGAGGAGTAGCAGCATTGTATAGCGTGTTGATGTTTCTGTGATATAAAGCCAGTGATGAGAACGACAGAGCAGTAGTGAGAGATAATTACGTTATCGGCTGAAACACAGCGCAGGGGGCTTGGATTGATTTATTGGATGCATATTCATAATATGACCTCGGAGTTACTCTTCTGTCGTTCCGTCTCACTCTCTCTCTCTCTCTCTCTCTCTCTCAGCCAAATCCCTCTCTCCTGCTGGCTATAATGCTGATTATCCAGACAGACTCCTCATTTGCCTCTCATTAGCAGGGTGAATATGTATGAACCCCATGTGTTGGACTCTCCCTCCTTCCTGCCGCTGTGGCTGCATCTGCATCTCTACTCGGCCTTTTCTCTCTTCTCCGTCTTCCCTCTATCCCTCACTCCATCCCTTTCTTTCCATCTTACTTTTTATCCTAGAAAGCGTCAACTAACTTTCAGCAGTGACTTACCAAGTAGCTAATCTCATTCAGTCGACTTACTTAGAAGTCTTTGTGTTCTGTGAAAGCGGGAGACAGAAAGAGAGAGAGAGAGAGAGAGAGAGAGAGAGAAGACAGCATTCTTCTGAAGCACTCCAAAAAAAAGGGATGGGGGGAGAGGTGGGAGAAGATGATGCAAGACTGAGTTAAAAATGTGCAGGCAGTAACTGTGTGCGTTCAGAGCGAGCTCAATCGGTTACACACCTGACTGGAAATGAATTGAAAGTTTTTCATATTGTGCCGTGTGTGAACATTCTCTTTATTTCTTTATTTTTTAAAAGCTCAAACTGAGATTCTCCCAACCAAATATAACCTTAAACATTGGTTTCCATCTGAAGATGAATCTTATTTTGTGTTGCATATGCCTAGTGGGCATGAAGAAAATAATGAGTTACTCCAATTAAGAAACTGGTTTAGTTTGTATGATGGGACTGACTGGATGATAGAATTGCAAATGAAAGTAAACAGAACTTAAATGAAATATGAGGTACAAGCACTGAGCTGTTAAAATGAACGGGTTTGAATGCAGTAAAAAACGATGCGAGGCTTTATGCGTAAAATCTATTGGTTTGAATGTTAGAAAATGGAGTCATTGGAAATACCTAGAACTTAGGAGACTGCCAAAGAAAAGGTTATGATATAGTCATATGTAGTTGAGTCTGGAAACACTGAGGGGAAAATAGAGGTAGAAACGACATTATTGTCAGCACTGTGTGTGAAGTCGGACTCTGACAGTTCCTCAAACTCAGCTACATCACTCAAGTTGATAAATAGTCTTTATTAAAAATCTACATGCGCCTGCTTTCTTTAATCCTGCTTGTGTATGGAATGAAATTTTTGCCAAAAGTATTGAATGTAACTTAAATATACTGTACAATGAGAAAGACATGAGAAAACACTCTGAAAACAATTAACTCAATGTTAAAAATTTGACTTCAATAAAAAATAAGCGTTCTTGGTTAACAGTTTCCTAAGCTTCGTTTTCGCTTATCGTGGCTTATGAGTTTTTCTATACGCTGTCAAGTTTAAGTTTTCTTTCACTCTCCGCACGTTTGCGTTCGCCATTCTGGCACGAGCCTCTCGTGTGGGCGGGGCTTATCAGTTATATACTGTGATTGGCTAGTGAGATTTGGATCGACAGCTAGTGTGATTGAAGGCTCAGAGATAGCATGCCAGCTCTCCCACCCAGACAAAATGTTCAATTAGCTGCACTGGTTCCCAACCGCAAATGGCTGTGCAATCTTTGGGATTTGAACTCACATTCTCTGCTTTTCTGTTGCATTATCCTGGCGCAATAAAGGTTACTATTATTTATTTATTTATTTATTTATTTATTAGCATATTTTCAGTTTATGGCTTGTGAGTGAAACAGCTATTGGCAGTAATACAGTATTTGCCATGATGTACCTAACAGTCCAAATATTTCATGTGTAAATAACACAGTAAAATGCAGATGGTGCTGATTTTTCAGACATCTGGGACATGTGTGTGCGTAAGTATGTGCTGGGAAAGCTCCAAAATTATTGGGCAGAGAAAAAAAAAGAAACAAAAAAAGAAAAAAATGTAAAATCTGGCAAAATAATGCGCTGCTGCATTTCAGCTTTGCTGTTTGGAGGTTTTTTTTTCGTTTTTTTTTTTAGAATGAGACTGTAATGTGCTGTAAACTGCAATCTGTCATATGTGGAGTAATTGTTTTTTTTTCTACATTACCGAGGCTTTATGATGATTTGGATCATTATACTTTGCCTTCTGTGCTGATCTAAATAAAAGTATTTATGGGGCCCAGCGGTTGTCAAGCCAAAGGCTGAGACAGTAACTCAAGCACAGTGCTCTTCTGTTTCCTCTGAACTTTTGGCCCTATCTCATTCATATTCATGAAAAAATCTCGGCGAGATTTACCACACACACACACACACACACACACACACACACACAATCATGCACACACTCTCTGACATGTGCATAGATAAACACATAGAGACACACATAGAGAGCCTCCTGCACAAACTGTACAGTCCAATAGAATAATACATTTAACTAAATACATAGATTTACACACACACACACACACACCGAGACAGCTTCTCGGTGACTTCTCGAGCAATTGAATTTGCAGGCTCATTCACTCAAATTACTACAGATGCAGATCAACTAAATAGATATATCAATAAATGATGAGAAGACATTACAGTCTGTCAGCGATCATTTGATCCTTATGTACACAAAAACATGTTAAAGCCACTGCAAACACCAGTAAGATTCAGTATGTCAGCTGTGCTCATCTTAATATGTTTTTATGTCTATAGTAACAACTCATAACAAGAACTTGCACGGCAAGGAACTTGTACACTCCACATAATCTAAGGTTAAATGGATTTAAAAAAAATGTAACAAAGAAAAACATGTAAAAATTCAATAGTATGATGAAGATTTCCAGAAGGAGGCTCCAGGCTGTTAGCTTTGAGAAACAGAGAGAAAGAAAATATTGGAGTGGTGGGGGCAATGACTGTGAATAGCTACTATAATGCAAATGATGACAGGAATGAACTTGAATGTATCTACAAAAAGTATGACTTGTCATTCAGCAGCAAACAAAAATTTGTACTCATTGGCAAATTGCTGTTATACATGTAAAACATGTTGTTATAGGAAAATAATCAACTTTTGGGTTGGGAACAGAATTACATCACCTATTCACTGAATATTTTCCAACATGATCATCCATCCATCCATCCATCCATCCATCCATCCATCCATCCATCCATCTTCTGTACCGCTTATCCTACACAGGGTTGTGAGGGAGCCTGGAGCCTATCCGAGGTAACTTGAGGCACAAGGCGGGGGACACCATGGACGGGGCACAATCGCACACACTCACACATGATGGATCATTTGGAAATGCCATTCAGGGTACAATACATATCTTTGGACTGGGGGAGGAAACCAGAGTATGCGGAGGGAAACCCCCGAAGCCCCGGGAGAACATGTAAGCTCTGCATAGCCCTGATTCGAACACCCAAAGGCAAGACGCAAATGTGCTAACCACTAAGCAACCGTTTCCCCTCCTATATGATCTAAAGCTATTTTAGCAGAACCATTAAGACTTTCTAGAGAGAAAGAGACAAGAGAGAGAGAGAGAATGAGAGAGAACATTTTTAGACAGCATCTGGTGCTGGTATCAGGTGCAGCAGTGTTACTGGGGTTTTAAACACTTAACTGCGCTTACTGCCACTTTATTAGACACACAGAACTTGGTATTCTGCCATATTGGTACACATTTAGTGAATGCAGCTCATTTCTTTCCATTCCCAGCTTGTACTAATTGTTCTCTACACCAACACTGGATGGAGATTTTTCGACTGTTTCACAACCCAGCACTAAACAAGCATAGCAATACTATGTCTAGGGGGCATGGTGGCATGGTGGCATAGTGGTTAGAATATTTACCTCATACCTATAGGGTTGGGGTTTCGAATCGTGTCTCCGCCCTGTGGGCCTGGAGTTTGTATGTTCTCCCCATGCTTCGGGGGTTTCCTCCACCAGTCCAAAGACATATATTGTAGGCTGGTTGTTATTACAAATTGTCTGTAACATGTGAATGTGTGTGTGAATAAGTGTGTGATTGTGCCCTGTGATGGGTTGACACCCTGTCCAAGGTGTCCTCTGCCTTGTGCCCCGAGTTTCCTGGTATAGGTATAGGAAAATAGATGGATGGATGGATGGATGTTAAATCTGATACATTACCATTAGCACCGCCCAAACAACATCTGATTTTTTATTGGTATGTGAGGTGCAAAGATGGGCTATAGTCAGTAATTGTATGCCTATGCACCTACATATTGGCTAGGTGTACCTGGTAAACAAGTCACACAGTGTGTATGTTTGTATATACTCTATGTGTGACAATTTACTATATGTACCTAAGCTGCAGTTTCTCACAGCGCCGCGAAATTCGCTGTACACTCTCATGCACACCTGCACTTTCTAAATGACCTCTTTATCACTTTTGCGCCCTGGATTTATATAAAACCCGAGAAAGCATAATGCGTCGCACAATCTTCCGAGCGGTGTGCATATACCGTCACCACATTGCCGTTTCAATGCACTAATATGTTTAGATTCGATAAGCGTTCATTTGTAGCTCTTTCCAAGATAAATAACCCCATGATGAGAGTGCTATTCAAGTGTCCCAGCATGCATGCTGACTCCGCGTGTGTGAATGTGCTCTTACAGCTCTTCAGATTGGGATGTGTGAGTCAGAGAGAGTGAGAGAGAGAGAGAGAGAGAGAGAGAGAGAGAGAGCGCGCTGCTACTAGTTTATTCAAGAAAGCAGCAGTTCGGAGGTGAAGCTCATGCACTAAAACTTCTTATATGCAAACTTCTATAAGGACTAAGGATGTAACCGAGTATGAACACATTATTAGGAATGTACAGATGTTTTCTACAAATAAAGACCTGAATACGAGGTGCATTTTTCTACAGTATAATGTACTGTTTTCTTTTATTTTAAAAAATTATAATTTTTTTAGAAAGCTTGCCAGAAATCAGGTTGAGACTAGAGGTATGCTTTGGGACTGGAATCCAAAAAAAAACATTATAATAATCTTGGAAGCAGGGAGGTATTTACATTCATGCAGGCAAGAGGTTCAGGTTCAGATATGAACCTCGAGGGACAAAGGGCACACTCATTAACATGAGCCGCTATGCGACGGTCATTCATTCATCCTGGTCAGGGTTGAGGTTATTTATATTATGCTATTAGGCCACACCCACTTAAAGGCTTAAAGCTGAAGCAGATAAGAATAATTTGGAGCACTAAACAGATACAGATATAAGCACATTTCACAAGACTGAGACAGGAACCCTGCATACAGTGAGTGAGCAAGCAAGAAGATGAAATATATTTAATCTAGATTTGCAAAGTCAGCTTTTTATAGCTTTTGTTTGGTGAATGTTGCACTTGATCAATAAGTACAGCAGGAAAAAAAAACATTACAGACAAGAAAATCAGAATGAATGTGGGTCTAGTGTAGCAATCAACTTAATTAGATTATTACTGTGTTCCGGATGAGACATGTGGCGTTGCGTTGGGTAACATTTAGCGTGTTGAAGGTGGAGGAGTTTCTCTCCTTCTCCGTCCCAGAAACTAAAAACAGAATCCCAAATACTTGGTGTCAAAGCACGACGCGGCCTATCAAACTACTGTAAAGCATCTCGGCGTTGAGAAGGGAAACGGGTGCGAGAGGGTTTAAATATTCATGCGCACAATTCAGAAAGAGGACTCTTCATCTCCTATCCTTTTCATCCCGCTAACCCTTCCTTCAGCATCACACTTTTTCCTCTTCCTCAACTCTTGAAGCAAATGCCACATCTGCCACAGCACTTTAAAAAATAGACGCAGTTGCGTCTCATTCCAGTAGCCGTGACAAAGACTAGGGCTGTCGAAAAGTCTGTAGTGGCTTCGTGTCATGTCTGAATTATTAATTATTAATTATGATTTTACCACACGTAAGAAGCGTTTGGAATGAGAAAAATGTATAAATCATAACAATGGTTAGCTGCGTATCGATCTAAACAAATATCACATCATAATTTAAATGATATTAACTACTAACATTTTAATACAGATGTATGCAAACGCTTGGGCACCTCTGGAGTAATCTCATATTTTGTTGATTTTTGAAGAGAAAAGAATGAAACACAACCACTGCAGCAAACTATTGAAATAAATAACATTATTGTATGATGCAAAAGTTAAGGCACCCTACTATGTCAGTACTTAGCAACGCCCTCCTTGGAAGATAGCTTGCAAGTGCAAGTCTTTCTATTTGTGTTTAGGAATTTTCACCCACTCTTGAAATATTCCCTGTAGAACATTTCTTGTTCTGAGATATTCTTGGGCCATCTTGCATACATCTGGTACTCATGCCACAAATAAAGAACTGAGGCTGAGAGTAAAGGAAGGTCCCACCCAGTATAACCCAGTATGGTATTCCTAATAAAGTGACCAGTGAGTGTACATTTGCAAAATAAAGAAGAAGAAAAAAGAGAAAACTATAGAAAGTCTGGTTTATCAATGCTATCAAAGGCTCCTGCAAATGGTTCTATTAATAAAATATTCATGAATACTCTTGAATGTTTTTTTACATTTATTTGAGAATTTTTTTATTATCGATATTTAGACCATTCTGTATACGCCAGCCTCAATCACACTAACCAATTAGTCAAGCCAAAACATTCGCCGTTACAATGGGCCGATGAGCACCTATAAATATCCTCTCTTAATAATATTTGTGGCTATATAACCACCGAACAAAGCGTCTTTGACAGCCATTGTATTGCAAAAAAAAAAAGATAAGGCAGCTTCATTCCCCGCTGAAACCCCAGGTTCTGAATCCTAATGTGACGAACAGAGTGGGTGTGTCAAGGGAGCGAGCTCCGTTTAGTTACAGCCTTGGCCGCGCGCTAATATGAATTGACGAGCTGAGGCAATGAAGGGGAGGATGCAGGGGGAATAGGGCAGGACGGCCCTTTTCAGAGTGCCACTCATCTATCATTGGGTGTGACAGCATGACAACAGGCCTCGTGAGGGAGTATGAACGCTTCAGAACAAAGGATGAAGAAAGAAGAAGATGGACTATGAATGCTGGCCGATCAGGCAGGTTTGGCAGAGATCTGAGGAGATCAGTGTGACCATGAAGGTGCTGGAGAACAAATTTGTCGAAGCGGCACGGAAAAGGTGTAAACGGAGGCAAAGAAATATGTGTGAATATGAAATGGAGGGTTTTTTTTTGCTTTGCTAGCGAATGCCCTTGTGAAGTATATACAGGTGGTGTGTGTAACATATCCTATATTTTAATATATTTAACAACTATATTTTAATATCCAGAACTTTTGTAGGATTTCTGTAGATGAAAATTCATCTACAACCCAGTGTGTGTGTGTGTGTGTGTGTGTGTGTGTGCGTGTGTGTGTGTGTGTGCGTGTGTGTGCACGCTCAATTTCAAAGTCCTTCATCCTCAGCATGTGTGGGCAACGAGGGCAAAGGAAGAAAAGCCATCAAAAGGCTTCAAAGCTTCACTAATGGACCACCTCCACTCAGTCTGAACTGCACATGGCGTTCAAATTCAATACACAGACCGTAAGGCCAAGACTGATGCGTTTCTGACTAACGCCTGTCCACACATATATAGACATTTTTTAAAACACATTTTTTTACCACTCTGTTTCTTAAAAAAATAAAATCCTGTTTGCACGGACAGCGTTATTCTTTTTAAGCTATCTCTGTCCACACAATTTTAAAAAACGATTTAAAGACACTCACGAACTGATACCTGACTGTCTGGCCATAAGGTCGATTCATTTTCTTTCCCAGCACGGCTTTGATAATAGTGCTGGCAGTACTTTTTATTAATGAGGATATTCTAATATGTTACGGTTTTCTCACAGGGATTTGCATGGCAGAAAATCAACAAACATAAGAGTATTAATAAACAGATAAATATATATATATATATATATATATATATATATATATATATATATATATATATATATATATATATATATATATGTTAAAGAAAGAAAAATGCATCATCAATGCCATGATGAAGATCTACAGTGGTGTGAAAAAGTGTTTGCCCCCTTCCTCATTTGCTGTTCCTTTGCATGTTTGTCACACTTAAGTGTTTCGAAACATCAAACCAATTTAAACAATAGTCAAGGACAACACAAGTAAACACAAAATGCAATTTGTAAATGAAGGTGTTTATTATTAAAGGTGAAAAAAAATCCAAACCATCATGGCCCTGTGTGAAAAAGTGATTGCCCCCTTGTTAAAACATACTATAACTGTGGTTGTCCACACCTGAGTTCAATTTCTCTAGCCACACCCAGGCCTGATTATTGCCACATCTGTTCACAATCAAGGCATCACTTAAATAGGAGCTGCCTGACACAGTAAGGTCCACCAGAAGATCCTTAAAAGCTACACATCATGCCGAGACCCAAAGAAATTCAGGAACAATTGAGAAAGAAAGTAATTGAGATCTATCAGTCTGGAAAGGGTTATAAAGCCATTTCCAAAGCTTTGGGAATCCAGCGAACCACAGTGAGAGCCATTATCCACAAATGGCGAAGACATGGAACAGTGGTGAACCTTCCCAGGAGTGGCCGGCCCCAAAATTACCCCAAGAGCGCGCGACGACTCATCCAAGAGGTCACAAAAGACCCCACAACAACGTCCAAAGAACTGCAGGCCTCACTTGCCTCAGTTAAGGTCAGCGTTCATGCCTCCACCATCAGGAAAAGACTGGGCAAAAATGGCCTGCATGGCAGAGTTCCAAGGAAAACCACTGCTGAGCAAAAAGAACATCAAAGCTCGTCTCAATTTCTCCACAACACATCTTGATGATCCCCAAGACTTTTGGGACAACATTCTGTGGACCGATGAGACAAAAGTGGAACTCTTTGGAAGGTGTGTGTCCAAGTATATCTGGCGTAGAAGGAACACTGCATGTCATAAAAAGAACATTATACCAACAGTAAAATATGGTGGTGGTAGTGTGATGGTCTGGGGCTGTTTTGCTGCTTCAGGACCTGGAAGACTTGCCGTGATAAAAGGAACTATGAATTCTGCTGTCTACCAAGAGATCCTGAAGGAGAATGTCCGACCATCTGTTCGTGTACTCAAGCTGAAACGAACTTGGGTTCTGCAGCAGGACAATGATCCTAAACACACCAGCAAGTCCACCACCGAATGGCTGAAGAAAAACAAAATGAAGACTTTGGAGTGGCCTAGCCAAAGTCCTGACCTGAATCCTATTGAGATGTTGTGGTATGACCTTAAAAAGGCCGTTAATGCTCGAAAACCCTCTAACGTAACTGAATTAGGACAATTCTGCAAAGATGAGTGGGCCAAAATTCCTCCAGGACGCTGTAAAAGCCTCATTGCACGTTATCGCAAACGCTTGGTTGTAGTTGTTGCTGCTAAGGGTGGCCCAACCAGTTATTAGGTTTAGGGGGCAATCACTTTTTCACACAGGGCCATGATGGTTTGGATTTTTTTTCACCTTTAATAATAAACACCTTCATTTACAAATTGCATTTTGTGTTTACTTGTGTTGTGCTTGACTATTGTTTAAATTGGTTTGATGTTCCGAAACACTTAAGTGTGACAAACATGCAAAGGAACAGGAAATGAGGAAGGGGGCAAACACTTTTTCACACCACTGTATATGCTGTAACATTTATGAGAGGAGTCTCAGGTGTCTCAGTCAGTAGATTATCCCCTACAGGAAAGTCTTTAGGACTCTTGGTAACATGGGAAGCTATGTTTTTAAATACATATATAATATATATATATATATATATATATATATATATATATATATATATATATATATATATATATATATATATATATATATATATATATATATATATATATATATATATATATATAATCCATTTTATTAGCTTGAAGAAAGAGAAAAGGGAGATGCTGATTAGGGAAAGTTTATAGCTGCTACAACTTAAGTGATCACACCTTCCGCAACATTAGTTGCAATTACAAATGGTTAGAATGCATGAAATCATTCTTTTTAATAAATGTATCTGTATAAATAAATAAATACATTGCACGGTTGGCAAATTGTATATACAGTATAAGAAGAATAATACTCTAAAACATAAAAGCAGAATAAAACACTTCAGGATGTGCTGTTATTGGAAAATAGTCTTCGGTTGGACTTCGGCATCTGACTCATTACACAACTCTGCCTTTGATTATTATCATAAGACAGCACACCCTGTTTATTGATTTAGTTATTTTACAAGTCAAATGCCTCAAGAATAACACTGTGAGTGGTATAGAAGGCAAAAACGCAGAAAGAACATCAACATGGAAAAGTTCTCAAACACAAGGATTCTTACTGCTTACGGTTACACTTGACTACAAAAAGTGTTCACCTGGGTCTTATATCTAAAATCTCCATTTCCACAAAGTGAAATTAAACTACAAATACATAATCCAATAAGAAACTGCAAAATGCAACCTGCCAACCTGGTCAGGAGCACATTCATAACATGCAAACAAAACTAAAGCTCTGTTCTGGATGTCGAGTCCCAGTTCTAGATATTACAGATCAACCAACTAAATTCACTAAAATTATTCAAAGTACCAAAGATTTTAATACAATTTTTTTTTTTTAAGCCAGCTGACTTAATTGTAAAAGAAAAAAAAACCCAAAAACTTCAAGGCCCTGAAAATTTTGCACATGCTTGTGAAGGTCGGTGACTTCAGAGTAAACTGCCTTACTCTCTCATCAAAATCCCTCTCGCGCTCTGGTTTCCTGTGAGGACGAGAACTGCTGAGTAGAGACAGGAAGGCAGATGCTCAAAAGAACACGCTTAATTGGTTCCATCTCCAAATGTTTTTCTCCAATTAGAGGGCTCGAGTGGGTCTCGCGTATACTGGGGATTTGATAGCTCATTTACCACAGCCATCTCCAAGACACACTCCCCAGACCCCGCCTCAATTAATGACAGACGGAGAACAAAGAGCAGAAAGACATTTTCATTTTTCACATCAAAAAGGTGTGTCCATCGGGGACTACAAAAAAGGTTCAAATATATATATATATAGACTATAGACTATAGACTGTACATTACACATATCATGGCATCATGTGAGCAATTCTGGAACTTATATCTTCAATCTGCAGCAAGATTTTAAAGGCAACCTGTCTTCAACAGCGAGATGAAGAGACTTGGTTCTCCTACATACTAAATATTATCTGACCTGGGTAATAATTTGTTTTGCATGCATCCTCTTTTGAAATCTGGATCTGAATCTGATTGGTCAGAAAGTGTTGAAAGTGCTCCAACTGTATGTCTCACCACAAGGTAAATCTAAAGGTTGAATTAATGTTGTCATCCTAATACATTTACATTTAAGTTTAGTCATTTAGAAGACGCTTTTATCCAAAGTGATTTACAAATGAGGAAATACAAGCAAAGCGATATATCAATAGAACAATAGAAGTACTGTTCTAGAGAAGCAAAGTGCACAGAGTAGAGGTGTAAGGGCCAGAGTGAGTTATTTATTTATTTATTTTAAATAATGTGGGGATTGGCATTTTAGGGGTTAGTTAAATGCTCACGGAAGAGGTGGGTCTTTAGCTGTTTTTTGAAGATAGTGACAGATTCTGCGGTCCCGACTGAAGTCACCACTGAGGGACAGATAGTGTGAAGATTCTGGATAGCTTGAGCCACGCCGAGTAGGCACTACTAAGCATCGGTCGTTTATTGATTGCAAATTGCATGAGGAAACATAAGCCTTCAGGAGAGTGTTGAGGTAGGAGGGTGCTGTTCCAGACAAGGTCTTGTAGATGAGTATCAAGTCCATGAATTTGATACGGACGGCTACAGGAAGCCAGTGGAGGGAGATGAAGAGGGGTGTGACATGGGTCCTTTTGGGCTGAAGGGGTTTGATGGAGCTGACCGGGAGGCTCGAGAGTAGTGCAATGCAGTAGTCCAGTTTAGAGATAACAAGAGCCTGGACTAATAGTTGTGTAGCCTGTTCAGTGAGATAGGGTTTGATTTTCTTGATGTTATACAGAATGAACCTACAGGATTGTGCAATTGTTGAAATGTGGTATGTGAAGGTCAAGCTGTTATCAAAATTCACCCAAAGGTTCCTGGCTGTCCTGGTTGGCTTGAGTGTGGTTATGCTGAGCTGTACAGTGAGGTTGTTGTTGATTGATACATTATTGTTTCGATAGTTACAACTAATTCACAGTGAGCTGTCTGGCGATACTGCACATAATCTAAATGTAAATGGTAAATGTGCACTTATATAGCGCTTTTATCCAAAGCGCTTTACACTGTGTCTCATTCACCCATTCACACACACACTCACACACCAATGGTAGCAGAGCTGCCATGCAAAGTGCTAGCTTGCCATCGGGAGCAACTTGGGGTTCAGTGTCTTGCCCAAGGACACTTCGGCACGTGGAGTCACCCGGGCTGGGAATCAAACCGCCAACCCTACGATTAGTGGACAACCCACACTACCAACTGCGCCACAGCCGCCCTAAATCTAATAATAATAATCTAATAATCTAACCCTAATAATAAATTCCGGCCATCAAAAAAATTCTAATTAACAAAACAAAATTTTAAATGGTTGATATGCTGAAGCTTTCTGTAAGGAGACATTTATTTAATATTTATTCAAGGAGTCTCCAGTGTCAGAAAGTCTCCAAGACAGAGGACTTTGTGCTTCTCTCATTTCTTATGTCAAGTTAATTTTGTCTTATTAATTTCAAGAGAGTGGCAAAAACACAGGCTTTTTAAGAGAAGACTAGATAAAAAAAAGTGATAACAGGGACTAGTTTTATGTATGTCCTACAAGATTAACAGTAACTATAAATGGATAAAAAGTATTTCCTTGAAATTAGGTATGATCTTCTTTAATTAATAATAAAAAAAAGAAATAAAAAATGCTGAAAAATAATCACCTTTGACCCTTCCATGACCCCACTGGTTTAAAAAAATACATCTTCTTATAACAGCATGCCTTGTTGCATTTTAACTCTTACTTTTTCACCACATACCTGGCAACCAGATACCTGCAGAAATGATTCCCTGGAGAAAAATGGAATAAGTAATTGAGAAATTGTTGCGTTTAAGAGGGTATTATAACTCGATATCAACAGTTTTATATTCCTAAGGGTCTACATCTGTAACGGCCTATCATGGTTCATCAATACAACAGAGATGAAAACAAAACAAACAAACAAAATAAACCCTGGTCCATTTCTGAAAGCTTAATTTCATAAGAAGGAAGGAACACACCAAGGTAAAGCATAGTTCCGCCAACAGTTCATTCTGAACTTCCATCGGTGCACTATTGAGTCTTTAATCACATACAACAGAGTGGTACACATGCTGCACCTCAGAGGACAGGAAGACCTTCCAGAGCATCATCGAAACAGCACAAAGACTCACCGGATCACAGCGTATAACACACGGAATATATGTACAGCACCCGTCCATCCGCTAAGTCCTGATCCACCCCGGCTACAGCACCTTTCACCCTTCTGCCATCTGGTAAACACTACAGGACCCTGTACACCTGTACAACTAGTCAGATAAAAAAAACAGATCCTTTCTTTCTTTCTTTCAGAGTTGGAAGTGATTACTCCCCCGCCACTATAATAACAGTACCTCACACTACTCTGCAATACGCCTCTATAGACACCAGCCATTACACCATTCTGGACATATGTATAATAGACCATTATCTTCCAAGTACAATCAAACCTTTCTAAGCACAATAAATGGGAATAGCTATTCTGTGCAAAACCCTACACTACATTTACATTGTACAATACTGTGTACAACACTTACATTTACAGTATGCTTTTATTTATTTGATAACTCTCCACAAATACTCTGAATACTCCAGCAACCCACTTCTGCACATGCACTTTATCATTACACTGTTACCTTGTTATTTCTAACTCATTGTACGTGTACTTTATTTCTACTAATATCTGAATATGTTTTCCATCCATCCATCCATTTTCCATACTGCTTATTCTACACAGGGTCATGGGAAGCCTATCCCAGAGAACTCGGTGCACAAGGCGTGCGACACCCTGGACAGGGTGCCAACCCATTGTAGGGCACAATCGCACATATTCACACACTATTTGGAAATCAGCCACCAATGCATGAATGGGGGAGGAAACCGGGGCACCCAGAGGAAATCCCAGAAGCATGGGGAGAACATGCAAACTCTGCACACACAGGGTGGAGGTGGGATTCGAACCCCCAACCCCATAGTTGCGATGAAAACATACTATGCCACTGTCCCGTCCCCCCAAATTCGTATTCATTTTTGAATAAGCCTTTATTTGCGTCCTTCATTTGATATCTATTGGTCTTACCCTTTACTCTGATGGAATCTACTGCTTACTCCAAATGATACTTCATTGAACTTGCACAGTGACTAAAAAGATATCTTCTCTTATCTTATCTTTAAGCTAAATAAGCATGTTCGATGTACACATGAGGAGTCTTGCATAAAAAAGTTGACAAAAATGTAAATGTTCGATTGAGATGGTTTTAGCTGTGTTTGAGACACAGTGATACCCATAATCCATCATTCTTGGAGAACGAAACATTCAGAAAGTCAGTAAATTTACTTTGACATTGGCACCAGCCAGAATACTCTGTACTCTGAAATGTAACTATAACCGGTGACATACAGTATGCAACCAACTTTGCACAGCACCATCTTTCAACGCTGACAGTTTGAAGTGTGAAAACTTGGTCCCAAGAGAATCTCATATCGACTTTTGACAGCATCACCTATTCTCCTTACCCGGGTTGCGTGAAGCTCCATAAACCACCATAAATCCTGACATTCCACCTTCTCCATTGATTGGATCAATGAAGCCCCAAATCCTCTATTCATTCCAGAGAACAGTCATGCTTGGTAAATGTACATCAGTGTTGGTGGTCTGTGACCACCAACCTATCCCAATTACCTGCAGTGAATTATAGGGGGTGTAGTTAATCGTTCTCCATTCCACAAGAGAATCCACCATTCCTAATAGTACACCATAGGACTGCCATGAGTCCCAGCACATACACTGCCTTCAGGTGCCATGTAAATTCTTTAGGGGGTTCATTACAAATGGCTGCAACTCTCTTTATAGTAGGTTTTTTTTTTGGAAACAGCAGTGGTCTTTATGTAGCAGCTCACCCTGTTTGCATCTCTCTTCTCTCACTAATTCACACCTTACCCAAAATATCTGTAGAAGGTGCGATAAGCCCACAGAGATAAGTGTGTGTGAGTGAGAGAGAAAAAAAACATGCTGAATGTGATATGGCAGAAAAAGAGGCTCCAGAGCTGATATGGGGGCCCTTATGGGAAAAAAAAAACAACTTGCATACATTTCACATAAAGTTTTGCACTTTATAATCATGTGAGTATGTGAATAATATGTGATCATGTGTGAAAAACACGTGACGTTGCATTTCACCACATACAAGTGACTTCAAGTAAACATGTGACATCATACAAACAATATGTAATCACTGTATGTAACTGTGTGTACAAATCACATTAAATTAATGAATAATTTATAGAACACATTACTGAATAAATCCTATGTAAAAATCACATTAAATAAATAAACCATGTGTAAAAAATCACATTAAATGAATGAATCGTGTGTAAAAATCGCATTAAATGAATAAATTGCTTGCAAAAATCACATTAAACGAATGAATCACACGTAAAAATCACATTAAATGAATAAATCACGTAAAAATCACGTTAAATTAATAAATCACATGCAAAAATCACATTAAAGCAATGAATCACATAAAAAATCACATTAAATGAATTAATTGTTTGCAAAAATCATTAAATGAATGAATCACATGAAAATCACATAAAATTAACGAATCACATGTGAAAATCACATTAAATGAATGAAATGTGTTAAAACCATGTGAAAATAAATGTAACACAAGAAAATTTATAAAGCATTTACAAATTAACAAGAAAATAAATTAGCATAAAAATAAATGTGACACAAAGAATTAATGTAAAAATATATAAATAAAAAAATAAACATGAACATAAAATAAATGAATCATGAGATTAAAATGAAAATGAAAATATTGTGTGAGTCTAAAGTCTAATTTGAACATAAATAAATCACATACACATCAGGTGTGAGAACTGATTACGCATGTGAACAATCACGCGAAAAATAACACATAAAACTAAATACACATGGAGGAAATAAGCCTATTACAGCTTGATAACTTCTCTTCCTTTATTTATTTATGGAGAGCTGGATCGCTCTTGTTGCACTCCTGGGAAGTTCTGAGTAGTGGTCAGCCCGGTTACCCAAACGACAGGCTGAAACGATTAAGTAAATTATTACTTTAAACACAAATTCAGTAAATTATTAGAAAGTCCTTAGCCATTACGGTTGATCCAAGGTAACAACCTTTTGTGTATTGCTCATTCTATGCTAGAAATAAAAAATCTCAACCCTGTTAATTATTTAAGAGCAACATGCAGCCATCAAAAGGCAAAGATGCATGTGCAAATGCATGATTTCTTAGATTTGATGTTGCAAACTGATTTTTAAGAGTTGCAAGGGCTAAGAGGCACGCCAAACACAGAATTACTAAAAGAGTGAAAAGATAGGAAATTTGTCCATTATTGCAAGTCTGCATAACATATACTGTTAAATATATCTAATAATTATATAGTGTTCAGTGTTCAGCTGCACCTCAGCTCAGAACATTTCCTGCACCTACGCAAGTAGGAGTAAAACATCGCATCATGCGGTCATTATTTTCGGCCGTTTTAATAGACAGAGGCTGTTATGGCGAAATAATTAAACTCATTACGTGGCTGTTTTCTGTAATTTTCTATAACCTCTTTCTCTCATCCGTCCCGTAGCTCCAGTCTAGAGGCAGAAGGGGCAGCCTGGGCGCGAGCCGAGTCTATCATTATTTCTAATTACAGGCTCTCTCTGTCTGTGTTACCCTCTTTTAAACTGCAAATATCATTTCATCTGTGGGCTATTAAAACTGACGCGCAGACAGATGTGATGTCTGACGCTGTTCTCGGACTGCCGCTGATGAATCGAATAAAACTGAGACATTACTGAGAGATGGATGGGTGTGCAGCCTTGTTTATACACACACACGCAAACAAACACACAAACACACTCATACACAAGCACAGTCCCTCGATGGATGCGTCTCCGGCCCGAGCTCTCCGGAAGCATCAAAGCAGAACAAATGTTGGCTAATTATATCCGAAATAATCTGAATGTACGCTTTGACCGTGAAAAATCGTCTTTCGCGCCACTCAGCAAGACACCGTGTACAAATACACACTCATGTACACGCACACACACACCCACACACGCTCATGTACACGCACACACACACACTCATGTACACACAAAGGAGTTCATTCCCCTGACTTCTGGTTGAGGAATGAAAGATGTAGTTACACCAAGAAGCTGCTTGATCAGGTTAATATCAGTGCTAACAACGTCAACCATCTGTCGTGCACGATGCAACCTCGCCCTCCGATCCGGCACGGTCCGCTCTGCAAATCACCGTCATCATGGTAAGCGCCGTGAGCCTCGGTTAAGTTCAGATCGGAGTGGACTCCGGTTACATCTCAGCCGTAAGAGTGTGTGCATCCCTGGCTAAAATGAAATCAGATAGCTGTGTCTGAAATAGCCTCTCTCTGTCTTTCCATAAAGAGCCTGGCTGATGAATAGTTGTCTAGCGCATCAAGATGATGCAATCGCGTCGAAACCCATACCAGTGTGAGTTTTATTTACTCGTGAACCTGAAACTGAAGTGAATCCGCTCTAAAACGCTGTCAGCGCTCTCCCTCAGGGTGCCTGCACATGTATATGTCTCCTTTTATTCCTGTTCTATTGTTGTTGCTGTTGTTGTTGACGTGTTGTTTTTGCTCTAGTTTATGGCCTATTTTTCACGATCGTAATGCGCGAAAGATGGCATACAGTTACAGCAGTGTAGCGGAAGGCTATAGGTGAATTCTCAGTGTTCTCAATATACGCTCGCTGAGCACTTTAATACTGTCGGAACACCTGCACACCTGATCATTCATGCATTTTAACCATGTGGCAACAGCACAAGGCATACAATCATGCAGATACGGGTCAAGAGACTCCGATTCGTTAATGTTTCACGTGAGAATGGGGAGAAAATCTCAGTCATCTCGGTGACTTTGACTTTGTTGGGTTTCAGAAACTGCTGATCAGATTTTCACACACACGTACACAACACTTTCTAGCGTTTACACTCTGTTGGTGGAAAAAAAACGAACCCCCCCCCCCCACCCAAACAATAAGCACCTAGCAAGCAACAGTTCTACAGGAACAAACCGCCTTGTTGATGAGACGAGAACGGTCAAACTGGTTCAAGCTGACAAGAAATGCTACGGTAACTCAGATAAAACTCTCGACAAACGTGATGAGCAGAAAAGCATGTCAGAACGCACAACACGTCAGTGGGCATAGGATCACTTTGGGAAAAGACTAGTTTAATGTCCCGTACATTCGTTTTCTTTCTCTAGAACATGTTCTGGTGTTCATGATGGCTAACTCCATGCCATCTATCTCCATGCCAATGCATTAATCGAGTCTGATTTGTTCATTCTTATTTGTTACAGATAACAAATAAGCTGCATTTAGTCAGGAGTTGGGTGAAGTAGGGGATTAATATTGTAGAGGTAGTGTTAAATAATATACAATCGCAAAACTGGACATGTGTAGCTCCAGCTTGATTGGAATGAAAACCTGCACCCACACCGGCCATTTGCGTATAACATAGATACACACCCCTGATATTGAGCAATAAAGCTGTACCATACCACTACATCATGCTTGTGACTGTACAAAAATATGTATTGTGTATTAACTGACTCTATAGTTGGTCTCCTTCAACTTGTTTTAATTTATTCATCCATCTTCAGAAAGCATTTTATTCTGGTCAAAGTATCCATGGATCCAGAGTCTACCCTAGGAACAGTGGCCGTGAGGTAGGGATACACCCTGAATGGGACGCTAGTTCATCATAGTGCACCATACACACATTGTCACACCTACCAGCATATATTTGGTAGGTGAACGAAAAATCTGAGCATCCAGAATATCCACACAAACAGTAGCCTGAGGTCAGGATTGAACCGGGAACCCTGGAGCTGTAACGCGCCAATGCTTTCTTTCGACTTTCTTCAAAGATTGTCTGAATTATAATGTTTGTGGCACTGAGCAGTGCCAGCACGTCCTCAAACTTCGGTTGTTTAGTCGTGTCTCTTTCATTCCTTTCTGCCTCGCTTTGCATGTCACTTTCGATAAAAGCATCAGAATGAAATGTAAATGTAATGTGAAGCCGACGTGAATGTCTTTGTCACACCCCAAAAGCAGTCACGCTGGCACCAATCAATTCACTAGCGACATTTACATTTGATAAATATCCTGCGTTCCAGTCCACATTCAGCCGATGCAAATCACATCCGAGGAGGCCGACGTTTGATTGGCAGCACTATGGCAGAGGCGGGGCCGCAGTCACCACTCGCGAACCATTTACTGAGCGTTTCTATGACAACAATGCATTAGGCCCTCGATCACCCTATCATATTTAATTTGTGCCTCGTTACCATGATGCTAAACATTTTTTTTCCCCCGCCGTGCTCATCCACGTAAATTTTTAAATGAAAGAGGTAAAGAACAAAAGGAAGAATTCTGAAAGAAGTGGTGATAGAGAGTGAGAGAGAGACAGAGAGAGAGAGAGAGAGAGAGAGAGAGGAGATGAGGAGGATGCTAATGAAGGTTTCTAACGCTCTTTCTGGCCTGATGGGCTTGATCCCTAATGGGAAGCAAATTGAAATCAGAGGTCTCATTGGACTTAGAGTAAACCTCCCACACCACACACAGAGATGCAAATACTCTGCTATTTCCAGCACATACAAACATCCTTCTCCAATCAGAGGCATATTAAAGACAAGCCACAGTCTTTAATTTCAGTAATTGAAATTAAAATCAATCGAGGGATCTTTTTTGTCATATACCGACCATTTACTGTGAATGAGTATTCTCTAATTAAAGATGCATATGAGTCTTTCAAAGACTGATATTGAGTTTCCATTTGTGTTGGCTTACACTGACAAGACGGTTTACAGCTCTACTATGAGCCAATACATATCTGACCAATTGAAAGCACAGCTCAGCCATTACTTGCACACTTCATATGATGGTACAAGTGCTACTATATACAGTAATTCCCCTGAGACACGCCATATGCCCGCGATAATCAAGTAAGCAGGGGCGTTCTCTACTTTCGCTTCATATTTATAAGAACTTGACGATGTGATAAAAATACATTTTGATTTCATGCTTCAGCACTAATGAAGGACACCGTACCATCTGCCCCGTTAACTGAAAGCACTGAGAGAAGAAATGCGGGGGATTACGGCTGTGCAATTAATTGTACTTTACTCGCGATCGTGGTTTTTGGTTTCATCAGTTTACTATAGTTATACCACGGCGCTGTTGAACGCTCGAACCAGAAGGTGTGGATTCATTTTATATAACAGCACGGCTCTCACGATAGATACATCTGTAACATAAATGATATGTTTATATTAATGCACGCCCTCTAATACGTTATTGTTTCTATAGTAACAGCTCAAGGGACTTGAATGAAAAACGATCATTGTTATGTATATATATTCATAGATATAAGTCATAGATATTGTCAAGTTTTGTGTAAGGAGATGTTTATTTTACATCAATGGAAGACGTCTCCAGTGTCAGCTCTTTGTAATGTCTGTACGTTTTCCGAAAGATAAGGTTGTGCTTTCTGGTTTCTCAGTAATATGATGAGCTGGGGTTGTTTTTTGTCTAATTAACTTCAAGACAGAGAGACTGTTTATAGCTGCTATTATGTAAGCGATAACAGAAACTTGTCTCGCAGATGTCTAACAACAAAAAGTGTCACTTGTCATTCATTAATATATATATTTTTATTTTATTCTTTGGAAAATCGCTATACAGGGTGTCCCAAAAGGCTCCATACATAGAAGAAATAAACACTTTTTAACAAAAGGTCTTCCAAAATTTTTCCTACTTAGTTAGAATTATACATGTTTTTTTTTTCAGATAGTCTTTAAGAACGCCTTTGACAAAAGAAGAACGTATTGAAATCAGTCTCACGGCTGGATCGGGAAGCTGTCGCAAGGTTGCGATGGACTTGAACAGGAAACACGGCGAGCACATCACACACACACACACATGACACTGCTGCCAAACTTATTAACAATTTCAAAAAGACTGGAAGTGTTGCGGACCGACCGAGAAACGGACGTCCACAAACATCCACCGATGAAGTCTCATATAGTCCCCTATGTGTGGAGATTTTTTTGACACCCTGTAATAAAAGATGAATAAAACAATCCGAGCCCGGCTGTTCAGGGTGTTTAACAGCACGACCCATCGTGTGTTCATCCTTACATAATTAATTATGAACTCTTCCACTGAAAATCTTTACTGATGATCGAGAATCAGCTAGTGATATCATCTTAATACAAAATAAATAAAACACAACAGGGCATGCTGTTATAGTAAACAAAATGGTAAAAAATCGATGGCTAGGCGGTGTGACGCGAAGCAGCAGGTTGTTACCACCACAAAGTCGATTATTTTCCTACAACAACACATCCCCAAAGTATTTTATTCCTCTTATACTACAGCAATTCGCAAAGATTGCATTTTTAAAATGAAATAACAACATGCCATATTAGATTATAGTTGCGTTAAATGTTACGGACCATCAACAAGACAGGGGGAAACTTACTGAACTCTACAAAATGCTGACACCGGAGACTGGTTTTAATATACGTTAAATAAACACTATACTATACTATATACTATATACACGACTTTAAGTATCCCTCGATAAAAAACAATACATTGCAGTCATTACTATTGACGGGATAACATATTAGAACGAGTACAAACCTGTGATTGGTCTTGCAGCCAGAACTACTGTCAGAGCTGCTGTTATAGAATATGAATCAACACCTTCTGACCGATCAGAATCGAGAATTCTACACTGCTGTGGTACAACTGTTCCCGCTAATGATCTTATCTCATTCTGTTTTGGTGCATACTCTGGTGCCATATTTATTAATGAATGCTATTTATTTATTTACAAATAAAGATTTTGAATATAACTAAGGCATAATTCTGTTTCAGTGATTTATCTATCCACATGGAGGAATTCAGGATTATAGTCCGGTTTTAATGAATTATTGTCTTTGTAAAAACAAATAAAAATGGCTGGATAAAATGACACAGAAATGGATCAAATGATTAGAGAAACGACTTCGCTTTCATTCTTTCTTTTTTATTTTTAAAAGGAGAACAGAAATGATTGACACCGGTGAACTCTAATTCCCAGAACACACCGCAGCTTATAAATACGGCTGCCCCAGACTACGCACCTCATAATCCACCGCCGCTAACCCGCTCCCAATCCCAATCCCCACACTCATACGTTAAAAGAGACTTTCATTCATTCTGAGTTTGTGAAGTAAATGCTCAATTTGTCCTCGTGCATGTGACTTTACAGAGCCTTTTTCTTTTCTATTTTCGGCCTGTTTCTAGATTTACGTGTTTAGCTCTGCCATGTTTAGTCTGTTTGTTCATCGCCTGACCCACACCTGTTTATTGATACTGACTCTGCCTGATGTTTTGGATTTATTTGCATTGCTCTCATTAACGAAAACCTGAACAGCAACTGCATCTATCTCAGCCCCAATTACACCCCTAATATTTAAAACTTAAAAAAAAAAATTAATAAAAAATGCATAGTCATAATCAGCTTGCGTGCAAAAATCCTTCACTATGAGGGAAAAACAAAGAGCTCTCAACAGACACAGTACAGAATGCTATTCAGTAGTTAAGAGATGTCAAATTCATGATTTGAGTACTGAGTGAAATAATTGATTCATTTGAACCACTCATGCAGCACTAAAAAGGATATAAAGTCTGTGGAAAGACACAAAAGATGAAAGATGAAGCAGAAACAGCGAGAACGAGAGACGGGATGTTGGAGTTAATTGTAAAGTTAAACTCTAGCCTCATTTACATTTGCTGAGATACTAAGATAATTAAGGCTTCGGTACGTGCAGTCTGAACACGTACTTTCTTTTTCTCGTTCTCTTTTCTCTTTCCGTGGACGTGCTCTTGAGCTCAGGGAGCAAGGTCTCTCTTTTTGTTCCTCCCAATGAGAGCCTTCTGTAGCTCGTCTCTCCTTTATTTAAGCAGCTCGCCCCATCAGGGACCAGAGAACGTCATGTTTAATGCGCACGTCTAATCTTAGATTTACAATATTCCTCACGAAAACCTTCACGCCGCACATAGAATGTGTAAATTGAACAGCAGTGTCTGTTTTCATACAGCCATGGCTCACTCACAGAGTACTGTGGGACTGTTGTACGGGGGTTATATATATATATCACAGTATATAGAAATCACTCACAAACTGAATTGTTATTTATTGAAGATTCAGTATTTTCTTTTTTTTTTCAGGTTCAGGTATGAGTAATGCTGCATGGATGCGTACGGTTTCAGAGCAGTGACCTATATTTACAATGAGCCGCGAGGCATAATCGGAGTGAATAATTCCGAGAACGTTTCACAGATGCCAAATACAGCACGGCTGAATGCTGGATATTTCAGTCATGCTTCAGGCCTCGTTCCAAACCAAGCTTTAGTCTCCTGGGGCGAGCGGTGGATTGATCAAAGATGTCAACAAAAATAACTTAATATGGACAGTGACTGGAAACGCTTTGTACATTGGAAATGAAGCAGGGGGAAAAATGGAATAATGTTTATTTATTTATTTATTTATTTTGCTAATATTATGGGGATCACCGGCTGATAAAAGACAAATGTTTCCATTTAGGATGCGATTATGGAAAAACTTAAAAGGGGAAAAAAAGAGGAACGGGAAGATAGAGAGAGAGAGAGAGACACACGCACACATGTAATTATTAATGCTATGTTAATGTTGTATTAATGCTATACCAACACTTAAATCATATCTATCTAAAGATAGATAGATAGATAGATAGATAGATAGATAGATAGATAGATAGATAGATAGATAGATAGATAGATAGATAGATAGATAGATAGATAGATAGACAGATAGATTGACAGACAGACAGACAGACAGACAGACAGACAAGAAAATTCCTTTCAACACACACACACAGAGAGCGAGAGAGAGAGAGAGAGAGAGAGAGAGAGAGAGAGAGAGAGAGAGAAAAACAGACAGAGAAAAATCCTTTCCAAGAGATGGTTTAGTTCAAACCTCAATTGTTTAATCAAGTCAGATTACATTTGTCTCACTATATCCGCTCTCAGAACGGTAGTCACAAAGTGATCACTCAGCATGCAACTTCGTTTGTGTGTGTGTGAGAGAGAGAGAGAGAGAGAGAGAGAGAGAGAAGGACACATCCCTAAATCTAGCTCAGTCCGCTTGCCTGGCCTCGTTTGTGTGTTCTTCTGTGTGCAGTGTGTATATGTTGTTTTACATCAGGCTGAAATGGCATTGTCATGCTGGATTTGGAAGCTATGAGAGGAAGATCGTATAGGTTACATAAGTGTCTAGACTTCAACGACAGTTCAAAGGATTCATTCCAGTAAAAGTTAATTAGCCCAGGAGTCGTTCTGGTGTACTTAGTGAATCTATCCCTCTCTTTTATCTCATTTCGCATTGCAAGTCCTGAGCTCGTCTTCATTAAGTACTCAGTTCTCGGTTCCTTTATGCTGAAAGTTTTTCACTGGTGTTTACTGTAGGTTATAAACACACTCCCCTTAGCAGAAGTCACAACTTCAATGCAATATTTTTATCTTTTATCTCAGGTTCAATTGTGATATTAATCTATAGAGTACACCAAATGTGTACCAACCAAAGTCCTAATATCTATACTAATGTAACGTAGAGGAATGATTCAATGCATGAATCAATATGATTGAAAGAACATAAAGATAAAGGTTAGGGTTAGGGCTGAGGTTAATTTTGACATGTTCATGAATGTGTTCGCTAAAATGAACAAATCTGATGCTACATAGGATTGCATAATAGATTTTTTTAAACATCAATGATGTCACAGCTCAGCCGGATCAGAACTCCAAATCCCAAGATGCAGCGCGTGCTACTCAGGCACGCATGCGCTCTCCATCCCCGGAGTTCTGATCCAAGACACCTGTCACTAATCACAGACTCACACTCAAGCACAGCTACTTAAGTTTGCCAGTCACAGAGTTGCATTGCGAAGTATACGCCCAGTGAACCTCTTTCTCTAGTCGCAAGCCTTCCGATTATCTTTGATCACCTCGTTACCTCGACCTTTGTTTCCGCCTTCGACCACGCTCTTCGTCTTGCCCTCCTGACTCTGTTCGTCCGATCGCCTGACCCCTGCCTGTTACTCGTTTACGATTCTGCATTATCCTCGCCTCTACGCTGCGTCCGCCGCTTGCTCTTGCCTCCGTGCCCCCTCCCCACGAATACGTGACAAAATACTTCGCCGCCTTATTACGGAGGCAGCGAGTGGCACCGGTTGGCCTCAAGCCATCGAACCGAGCAAGTGACTCGGCTACACCAAGCCCCGCCGGCGGCTTCGCCACGTTTACCTCCCACACCGGCACCAGAGAAGTACGATGGAGATCCCGCGCGCTGCCGAGGCTTTCTCTTGCAATGCTCACTGTTTTTTTCCACTTACCCGGAGATGCCGGAGCGCCGTAAGATCATCCATTTCATGGAGCTTCTGACCGGGAGAGCTTTGCTCTGGGCAACAGCCGAGTGGGAGCAGGCAGCCACCGTCATTCACACATACGAGGAGCTAGCCACACGATTCCGAGCCGTCTTTGATCACTCCCCTGACTGCCGAGAGACCGGGGAGGAGCTCCTCACCCTGAAACAAGGAGCGAGGAGCGTCGCGGACTACGCCCTCGAATTTCGCACTATCGCGGCACGAAGTGGCTGGAACCAACCGGCACTCAAGACAGTGTTTCGCCAGGGATTAAATGCCGACATAGTGACGGAGCTGGCATGTCGCGACGACCAGCTCACCCTGGATTCCCTGATTGACATCGCAATTCGCTTGGACCGGCTGCTCCGAAGCCGCCGCTCCGTGCGCCCTCTGGTGGCGGTTCCAGAACCTGCACCTCCCGCAGAGCCCATGCAGCTGGGTCGTGCCAAAATCAGCACACAGGAGAGGGAGCGAAGACGCCGCGAACTTCGCTGCTTCTACTGCGGAGGGGAGGGACACTTCATTCAGCAATGCTCCCTCAAGCGTCCGGTTGTCCAAGGGAACCAAACCGTCCCCAAAGATCCGCAACCAGGGGTGAGTGTTGAATCAGGAATGTGCCCTTCTGTTCAATCCGCATTCGTCATGAAGATCCGACTCGAATACTCAGGTACATCTTGTGTCCTAGAAGCGCGATTGACTCGGGAGCGGCAGGAAACTTCATTGATCAGACCACCGTTCTAGAGCACAACATCCCCATCCGTCCTCTCCTCATCCCGCGTCGTACCAAGCTATTGACGGCACTCCGCGGGAAACGGACTCATCTCCCACTGCACTGAACCCATCGTTCTCCATACCAGCGCTCTTCATCAGGAACAGATCATCTTTCACGTCACAGTATCCGCACGTCACCCAGTGGTCCTCGGTCTGCCCTGGTTGGACCTTCACAACCCTCAGATCTCTTGGTCTCACAGAGAAATTGTGCGCTGGTCACCCCATTGCCTGCACCATTGTTTACGAACCCCGGCCGTCACTGTGGCAACCACTTCCATAGAAAGCCCAGAGGAGAAGAAGCTCCTCCAAATTCCCCCGAATACCATGACCTTGCGGAAGCCTTCAGCAAGGTGAAGGCTAGTGGACTCCCCTCCTCACAGGCCCTATGACTGCGCGGGACGACCTATTACCAGGTGCTACACCCCCACGTGGGAGAGTTTATCCGCTGTCCCTAACTGAACAGAAGGCCATGGAAGAATATATCCAAGAGGCTTTGCACCAGGGCTACATACGTCCATCCACATCCCCAGCTTCAGCAGGGTTTTTCTTTGTGGAGAAGAAAGGAGGAGGTCTAAGGCCCTGCATCGATTATCGAGGCCTCAACCAGTGCTGCGTAAAGTATCGCTACCCGTTACCTCTGGTCCCTGTTGCCCTGGAACAGTTACGCTCAGCCACCATTTTTACCAAGTTGGATCTGCGCGAGTGCCTATAACCTCATCCGGATTCGTGAGGGGGACGAGTGGAAAACCGGGTTTAGTACACCGTCTGGCCATTATGAGTACCTTGTCATGCCGTATGGGCTATCCAACGCGCCCTCGGTTTTCCAGTGTCTCATCAATGACGTACGCGTGACATGCTAGGAAGAAATGTCACAGCTTACATCGACATTTTGATCTACTCCAAGTCAAGGGAGGAACATATTCACCATGTCCGCCAGGTGTTGAGGAGGTTACTCCAGAATCAACTGTACATCAAAGCGGAGAAGTGTGAGTTTCACCGAGACACTATTTCCTTCCTGGGATACATCATTAGCCCTAAAGGGGTCACCATGGACCAGGAGAAGGTTCGAGCAGTCACGAACTGGCCTCCACCCAGGACTGTGAAAGAATTACAGAGGTTCCTCGGATTTGCCAACTTTTACCGGCGGTTCATCCGCAATTTCAGCCGGATTGCGCATCCCTTGACCTCTCTGTTAAAGGGAAAACCCAAGCACCTGTCATGGGGCCCAGCAGCCCAGAATGCCCTGGAGAAGCTCAAGAACGCCTTCACTACAGCGCCTGTTCTCAAGCATCCCGACCCATCCAGACCTTTCGTCGTGGAGGTGGACGCTTCTGAAACTGGGGTAGGAGCGGTACTCTCACAAAGGTTCGGAGATAAGCCTAAGCTCCACCCAGTAGCATTCTTCTCAAGACGACTCGCGGTTCTGAAAGAAATTATGACGTGGGTAACAGAGAACTCCTGGCAGTAAAGTTAGCTCTCGAAGAATGGCGTCATTGGCTAGAGGGAGCGGCACACCCCTTTGTTATCTTCACCGATCATAAGAACTTGGAGTATTTGCGCACTGCAAAAAGGCAAACACCGCGGCAGGCCCGTTGGGCCCTGTTCTTCACCAGGTTTCAGTTCACGTTATCTTACCGACCTGGGTCAAAGAACACCAAGGCCGATGCCCTCTCCCGTCTGGATCACCCGGAAGTTAACAAGGACCAGGAGGAATACATTGTTCACCCCTCGTATATCGTCAGCACCCTCGAATGGGAACTGGACAAAGAACTAGAAAACATCCCTTCGTCTCGTATCCCCACAGCATGTCCCGCAGGCCGACGGTTTGTACCCGAGGAACACCGCCAGGCTACCGTCATCTGGGCACACACCACCGTCGGCACAGGTCACCCGGGAGCACAGCGAACGTACCTCCTGCTAAGGGAGAAATACTGGTGGCCCAACATGCAGAAGGACATCCACAGAATAGTGGCATCATGCTCGTCCTGCGCACAGAATAAGGTCCCCCGAACGCTTCCCATGGGCAAGCTCAAGCCCCTACACATTCCGGAACGCCCATGGTCCCACATTGCAGTGGATTTTGTGACAGACTTACCCGAATCCCAGGGCAACACCACCATCCTGGTTATAGTGGAACCGGTTCTCAAAATCGCGCACGCTTCATCCCTCTACCCGCCTTACCCACTGCCTTTGGGACTGCCGAGCTGCTGTTCACCCATGTCTTCAGGTATTTCGGCATCCCGGAAGAGATCATCTGTGACCGGGGCCCCCAATTCACATCCCAAGTCTGGACCAGTTTCATGTATAAGTTGGGGGTCACGGTAAACCTCACCTCAGGATATCACACACAGTCCAATGGCCAAGTGGAACGAGTCAACCAGGAATTGGGCCGTTTCCTCCGCACCTTTTGCGCAGCCAATCCTGGCGATTGGGACAAGTTCTTGCCATGGGCCGAATACGCCCAGAACTCGTTACGTCATTCAGCAACTAATCTCACCCCGTTTCAGTGCGTACTGGGGTATCAACCCCCTCTGTTCCCGTGGAATGCAGATATCACTAACTCACCCGCAGTCGACCAGTGGTTTGAGTGGAGTGAACAGGTATGGGCAGACACCCATCGACGTCTGACACGGGTCACCGACTCATACAAGCCGCGAAAGCCGACCGTCGCCGCAGCAACCAGCCAAGTTACCAACCCGGTGATCGGGTATCGTTGTCTACAAGGGACCTGAGGCAACCACACAGCTGCAAGAAGCTCGCACAGAGGTATACGGGCCCCTTCAAGATCCTGAAATGCATCAATGAGGTCACGCATCGGCTGCAACTACCCGGCACAGCGCGTGCGCCCCTTCCTTCCACGTCTCACGCCTGAAACCAGTCGTTCCCGGACCCTTAGCATCTGATGTGCCCTCTGAGACGCTTCCGCCTCCCCTGGATATCGAAGGGCAACCAGCTTACCGTCTCAAGGACATCCTCAGCTCCAGGTACAGGAGGGGTAAGCTGGAATACTTGGTCGAGTGGGAGGGCTACGGTCCTGAGGAACACTGCTGGATTCCGAAGCAGGACATCCCCAACCGCAACTCATTAGTGACTTTCATGCCTCGCATCCTGACCTCCCGGCCCCCCGCCCGGGAGACCTAAGAAGAACGTGGCTCCGGAGTGAGCCCTTTGAGGGGGGTTCTGTCACAGCTCAGCCGGATCAGAACTCCAAATCCCAAGATGCAGTGCGGCTACTCAGGCACGCATGCGCTCCATCCCCGGAGTTCTGATCCAAGACACCTGTCACTAATCACAGACTCGCACTCAAGCACAGCTACTTAAGTTTGCCAGTCACAGAGTTGCATTGCGGGTATAGCGTCAGTGAACCTCTTTCTCTGCGTTACCAAGCCTTCCGATTATCTTTGATCACCTCGTTACCTCGACCTTTGTTTCCGCCTTCGACCACGCTCTTCGTCTTGCCCTCCTGACTCTGTTCGTCCGATCGCCTGACCCCTGCCTGTTACTCGTTTACGATTCTGCATTATCCTCGTCTCTACGCTGCGTCCGCCGCTTGCTCTTGCCTCCGTGCCCTCTCCCCACGAATCCGTGACAATGAACTGTGTAGGTGAACAATTGAGTCAGTGAATCATTTCAGTCTTGATAGCAAGATTCATTGATTCCAACACTTTTTCTGCTGAACAAGAGACATGAGTTTTTCGAGTCTTGACTGAAAAGATTCACTGACTCTGTGATGATCAGATTTAGATTTATATGTAGGATTACATTACATTTTGGTGTCACTGTTTTATAAACACCCATAAACTACTAAGCGAATCAATTCAGTCATGACTGACAAACTTCCCATCTGTTCAGCAGAAATATGTTTCAGTTTACTTATACAATTCATGAATGATTAAAAAAAAAACATACAGATACGAATATAATGAAATCCTTCATAAAATCTATTTGATAATAATTTTTTCAGTGAATCATTTCTGTTATGATTCACTGCCTTAACTGCTCTCATCTGTTGTTCAGCGGACATTTGTTTGAATCAGAAAATCTTTATGTCAGGACTGAGATTCGCTCCTCGTTCGTTCTGCAGATCATTGTTTGAATTGAAGAATTCTTCGATTAGAGCTAAGATTCACTCCTCTCATTTATCGGGTCAGTGTTTGAGTCAGTGAAGCTTTCAATCATGAGTGAGATTTCATCATCTCTCTTTCAGCCGATCAGTGTTTGTTGATCAGTGAATCTTTTGATTACGACTGAGATTTGCTCCTCTGGCAATCTTTCTGTCATGAGCAAAATTGGCTCCTCTTTCTTTCAGCAAATCAGTGTATGACTGAGTGAATCTTTTGATTACTTTTGATTCACTTTTGCATTGAGCAGGCCGGTGTCTGTGTCAGTGAATCTTTTGGTCATGACTGAGATTCAATCCTCTCTAGTTAAGCAGATCAGCTGAGTCGGTGAGTCAATGAGTCCTGTTTAGTTTCATTTGGTCTGTGCTGGAGATTTTGAACATTTTACTTCATTTATCATTTACGAGTATGTTGGTCTGGGTCTCAAAAAGAATTCTTTATATCAAGGATACTTTTAACAGTGCATGTCCCAAACCTCTTATATACTCTTAGGAGAAGAAAAATAGGAAGGTTTCTAGCATGCTTAAGGGCTTGGGTTTTTTTGTCAGTGTTTTCATATTAAAGAAAGTTACAAGTAAAACCCTTTAACTATCCAAAGACCCCTTGAGGCACATGTATTTCTTTCTTTTCCTTTTTTTTTTTGCATTTGTCCCTATTTTCTCACCAATTTAATCACAAATTCCCATCCAGCTCTCCATAGCTCACAAGCAGAGAGGGTGAGGGTTATCATGTACTTCCTCTGAGACACATTATAGCCAACCAACTGTATCTTTTTAAAAACTGCTCATGCTGCCTCATAGGGCAGTGCAACACAATATAAGATAGTGCTATCTGCGCTCTTCCACATACATAAGCCCATAGACCTCCATGTTGGATAGTGTCGCTGTGATTGACAGGACAGAGAGAGAGAAAGAGAGTGAGAGAGAGAAAGAGAGAGAGAGTATGCCATTCGCCCCATGAGCAAATTTGCTTTCTTGTCTCCAGGCAATATACGACTATGGCATTGTCTTTATTTATTTCTAAATGAAAAGTTTTCTGTTTTTTTTTTTTTAAAAATACTATTACTTTATTTTCATATTCCTACTAATTCCCTACATCTAATACAAACAGCCTGAGAATTTTTTTTTTTGAATAGACCATTTTTCTGTGTACATAACATGTTGTATCTACTGTATTGTTCTGGAGGCAGCAAACGCTTAGATCAATCATCCAGCATCATGGATGCAGAAATTCGTTTTTACTTTGATCAGGGACTCAATGAAGCTGAAACAGCTGTATGTCTGTCACTGAGCGACAACTCCCACATTAGTGTCCGAAAATTGAGAAGAAGGCTGTCGGGTCTACAACTTTATTGTCAAAGTAGATTAAGTCCATCTCTACAATGACCAGATATTAAACAACATCAGTCCATTTCACAAGGCATGATTTTCTCGTAATGAAATTACAACTAAACAACTATTTTCTTACGTCGAGATCACAAGAAAACAACATCTGTTATGTCAAGATCACAAGGAAATTTCCACAAGAAAGAAAAGAAATAATAATACATGGCCTCTTGCGTTTACAATTTTCATTTAAATGTCCTAAAATAATTTTGATAATTTTGCATGCATTTTATCATGAAAACATATTATACTTACTAATATATAAATGTAAAGATATATTCAGGATTGTTTTTCAATCCTGCTTCTATACGTTTCTGATTATGTTCAATTTGACAAACCCCAATTCTCTTAATTTGTGTTGTGAGGTTCAGTGAAACTACTTCAATCGTAAAGAGAAAAAAAGTCAGTGATGATAATGCAGAAGGGTGGAAGTGGGGGAAGCTGTTTTTGTTTGTGTGTGTGTGTGTGTGTGTGTGTGTGTGTGTGTGTGTGACCCAGATCTAGCACAGCACACATGTCTGGACTACTGTGATTTGCTGTGCATGTGTTTTATTTGTGTTCTCGGGACCCTGTGGCGAGTTTCCTATTGTACACTGTAAACACTTTCCATTCAGCAGAAAGCAGTTCACCTGTATGATTTTAGTCTATTCATGTGCCAGCTATCACTGTTTATGTTCGAGTAACAGTTCATGCACCATAGTCAGCATCCTATCCAAAATCCAGCCCTTCACGTGTCTGAGGTATCCACGGCAACCCCCTTCCCAAGCACCACAGACTCGCACACATTCCTTCTTTGCAGTTTAAATGGCTCTGGTGCTCACCGAGGTACCGGGCATTATACCAGGTTTGTGTGCTATTATTGTCTGAGCTAAACTTCAGCGTTAAAGGATTCGGAGCTATCTGGGGTCCTGAAGAGCAACACAGTCGCTCCGAGAGCCGGCAAGCCGCATGAGTGGGTTCTATGGTTCACTGCACTCTGAATAGGTCTAGATCGGGTTTAAACAAGGTCTTCCTTGAGAAAACCAGACTACGTGCTTTCTCTCAGCTGGAATACATCCCATGCTTCTTTAATGCACAGAATAATTCTCTTTTAATAAAGAAGAAGAAGAAGAAAACGTTTATAATCAGCAAGACGTGATGAGCTGAGGACAATCGCCTACATTTAGTTTTGATGTAGAGACGACTGTAACCGAAGAATATACTGTGAGGAATCATAAATATGGTGATCTTACTGTGAAACTACTTTCCATATATAAGAACAACAAGAACGTGTAAATCTAGACTTGACTAAAATGGTTCTTCAATGGTAATTTATACAGTTCAGGGTTCTAAAGAGGTTCAACTTAAGAATTGCCTCCGTAGCAAAAAATCCTTTCAAAGCTTAGATTTAACCCAAAAAGGAAGAGTCAGTCCAAATCAATACAAAGTTTTTCTGATTGATCATCTTTATCCCATGACGAAACACTGCTACCCTGATGGGCGTGCGCTCTTCCAGGATGACTGATCACGAGGGCTCATCGAATGGTTTGGTGAGGATGAAATCGTTGTAAATCATATGCTATGGGCTTCACAGGCACTGGATCTTATCGGCTATGGGAGATTTTGGAGCAACGTGTTAGATCCACCAGTACCAACGAAGGGGATATCTTTAGCAAGGTGCACTGAAGATGGTGGCTAGTGGTGAGAGATTCTTAGAAATATGCCATGGAGATTAATTACTTTAGAGCTATTTATTTATTTATTTATTATTATTTAAAACACATTTCATCTTTGAATGGCAAACTGATATTCCATGTGGCAATTTTGCATTTTAGAACATTATTTTTTAGAAATATGTCTTTTTTTTTGTCATAAAATGTTTGAAAAACTGTTCTCTGTTTCTAGGTTTTGCCCTTTAAAAATGCTCAGGTTCATGTTTTTGTCTCCATATTCATTTTATATGCTTACGTATCTGTGAATATTACATAAACAGTAATAACTGTATATGAAGTGAATAACATTATCATTACAGTGGCAACTGTCAAGGGGTGGGATATATTAGGCATTACATGAACATTCAATTCTCAAAGCTGATGTGTTGGAAGCAGGAAAAATGGGCAAGTGTAAAAATCTGAACGACTTTGACAAGTTGCGATGGCTAGACGACTGGGTCAGGAGGATAATGTGTCCTGCCATACCGCAAAAATTGTTCACGAATGGTTTGAGGAACATGAAAAAGGCTTCAAGGTGTTCAGTCGGCCTCCAAATTCCCCAGATCTCAATCCGATTGAGCGTCATGGAGATGTGTTGGACAAACAAGTCCGATCCATGGAGGACCTCGCAACTTACAGAACTTAAAGGAACTGCTGCTGACATCTTCGTACAACTTTCAGAGGTCCTGTGGAGTCCATGCCTCGATGGGTCAGAGCTGTTTTGGCAGCAATATTATTCAGGTAGTTTTAATATTATGGCTGATTAGTGTAAATACAAAACGATTTCCAAAGAATTTGGAGATGAATTTGTACTTTTTTTTTTCATTCGTAAATGTCATATTTGATCTGTAGGCTGTTATTATGAATGATAAATGTGCAAAGTAAACTTTTTTTTGTAATAAAGCATGTTTGTTTGATTTATTTATTTTTTTACAGCGAAATATGTGTGTATGGAAAGATACTGTACAGTATTAATGCATATTCATGAATTTCTGTAAAACACTAGGCACACGGTGCCTGTTTTCCTACAGTACGTTCTAAATAAAAATTTGAAGTGGGCCATATCTTAAATATATAATGTGACTTGAATTATTCATCGAGGAAAAGACAGAAAGATTAAACAAGTCTTAGAAAATAGGGGCAGAAAAAAAAGAGTTTAATCTCTATTCAACAATATCATTGATGTGATTCATCATGATTATGATGTGACACTGTATATTTTCATGATTTCCTTAAAGGAATAATTTGGGAAATAAATTCATACACATGCATTAAGCTTTCTGATGATAGAGTGTATAGAGCGAGTGTGTGAGAACTGGAAATGGAAAGACAGCTGCAAACAGATGAAAGCTTATGAATAGGTGTAAACAATTTACAATGCTGACAGTCTAAACAAACATGTTCCATCTTCTTTAGTGCCGGGCTCATATTTCAGAACTTCACTGTTGTTGTTTTTTTTTGCCTTTCATATTCCTGCCTGACTCAACACTCTGAAGATCCGGCTTTCTTCAGGGAATAGTGCTAAATAGCTGTCCTACAAACTCCAGCATGCGAGAGTGTCCACGAGGAACCCTGGAGTCTTTTAGGTTTGTACCTTCATCAAACACACTCGTCGTCTCAGAGCAAGGACTCGAGGGCTGGGAATACGCTCAACAGCTCCTCTTGCTTTCTATGTGGTTTTTTTTTCTTTTCTTTCCTTTTTGTAGGATGTTGTTGATGGTGTGTTTTATTCGACACAGTGAGAATTGCATGTCTCCGTGTGTGGGGGCGTATATGCATCCAATTGCTATTCCTTCTAAACACTTTCATATCCACAAGCATTGCTCACCAGGCTTATGGGAACAACAAAAAAAAGTTTTCTCAAGTAGGGTTTCATGTGATGTACTCACATTACATCAGCTTTACGCCATATAACAAGAGAATTGAGTGGATATTATAACATGGTGTGGTTGACATAACCAACACCCGACTAACTCTATCTGGACAATACGTCATGACTGACATGCTGTGATTATCCTAACTTCTCAAATGTTGTGTTTATCCTAACTATTAACTTCAAACCATCCATATTGTACAAGACAAAAATCCTGTCAACCTTTAACCTTGACACAACAAGAGTTCAGTAGAATCCAGGAGCTTTATCCTCGCACTCCATACAGCACCTCTTCCTATTTCATAGTAGCTACTGAATAATTAACACATAATCGTTTCTGCACATCATGCAATAAAATGAATAACTGAATAATAAACCAGTTAATTGTGAAGTTATATGAGGGATTATAGTGCAAGGCATTCCATCATAAAATAACACAATAGGTATAGATAAAAAATTTAAACATACATACTGCATATGCGAGCAACTTTCAATAAAATTTTAAATCAAAAGTAATCAGGTTCCAGAATTGCATATCATACATAAGAACGTATTATTATTATTATTATTATTATTATTAACTTGCAAAAAGATTACTTTAATAAAAATGCTAACATGATTAACGTCCATAAGCTCTTGCACCATCACACCACAATGTGCTGTTACAGGAAAATAATCAACAGGGGAGTGTAATGTGAAGTGGAGATAGAAAGAGACAGTTCTTTCTAGCAAAGCAACAACATAATTCTCACAACACTTATTTCCACTCTCCGTAGGTTATGCATGATTTTTTTTTTCCCATCTACACCTTGACCTTCATGGTGGTACAGCATCTAGTCTTTACACGTTTCATTTACTTTCTGCCACTCCATCTCCGGCAAGTGGTATTTCGCTGTAAAGTAGTGGTTAGTGAGGTGGAACACTGAGTCGGTAAGTTTTGTTAACCTCTCTCTCTATCTGCACTTTAACAGTGTAGCTACTGCATTACCCCCGAAAGCCTTTCACACTTTACTGTGGACCCCTAAAGGGCATTCACTCCCTAAAGCGGTGACTGAATCTTCTGAGCTGTAAATTTATCTGCTCTATTCGCACATGTAGATAGAACAGACCTTTAGTGGGGTTTGAGATCTGCTAGGCTGAAAAATCTACATTGATTTCCATAAATATGAATCTTGTATTTAAGAAATCATGTTAGAGATGCACAAATCCCATTTTCTTTTTAGATACAAAGCTGATACCCGATCCTGATTTGATACTGGCATCCTGCCTCGCCTCATTCTGTACTTTTGTTTACAGCTTCTGCTGTGGATGGTCAGCTTTTTTATTCAGTAAATACATTAACTGAATTTACACAAATGAACCAGTTTACATATGCTTGATTGATAATTTATAATATTATAATACTTTGAACAGGATGATCGGTGTAAGTTGTTATTGTTTTGTTTCTTTAAACCAAATAATAACGATTTGCACACACCATCCTGTTCAAAAGTTTACATCCCCCTGGCTCTTAATGTTTCGTCTTACCTTCTTGAGCATCAGTGAACGTTTGCACCTTTTGTAATAGCTGTGTACGCGTTCCTCGATTGTCCTCAGTGTGAAAAGATGGATCTTAAAATCATATAGCCGCTGTTGGAAAGGGCTCAAATATGCAGAAGATGCTGGAAAAGCAAAGAATGTGCAGGATCTGGAGGATTTTTCTGAAGAATAGTGGGCAGTTTAACTGATCAGGACAAACAAGGGATCATCCAGGTAACGACACACAGTATTAATAATCAAGCGTGTGTAAACTTTTGAACTGGTTGTTCTGTGTAAATTCAGTTACTATTGTGTCTTGTGGACTATCTGTAAATATCCATCCGTTCATCCATTCATTCATCTTCTACCGCTTACTCCTTTTCAGGGTCACGAGGAACCTGGAGCCTACCCCAGGGAGCATCTGGCACGAGGTGGGGTACACCCTGGACAGGGTGCATCTCCATCACAGGGCTCTGTAAATATCTGTTATGTGAAATAACATATTAAGGGCAGTACTAGGTAAAAACGAAATAATTTTTATGATTTTGTTGTTGCTGTTGTTGATCCTATGATCCTTCTATGATTTATTTTTTTCAATTATTAATATTTTGCAGATTCTGCAAGGCATTTGTAAACTCATGACCTCAACAGTAGATCTGGATATAGGTCATCCAGATTGCTGGAAATCATGTTTGTGACCATTGTTAAGCAAGTTCAAATGAATTGAGTCCTCCATACGGCACCTTCAGTTGCTAATTTATTCTCTGAACACCACAGTTCACATATAAGATCTGCATTGTGTCAGTCAACACTGAATACAACTGACCAACTCTACACGTATTAACGCGTGTGCAAGATGACATGAAACAAGAATCCACTATATGGACCAGCTGCTCCTGTTAAACATACAGTTCCCAGCTAGAAGCCATAGAAGCACTGTAATAATATAGGTTATAGAAGAAGTGGAAAATAGCATTACAATATAGCCACACTAGTTTCATGTTCCTTTCTGTTGCTCTAGCATCTAACTAGGAACTATTATAAGATAGCTGCAGTGTTGCTTCAAATAGTATATAATATAATATTCCTAGGAAGACAATCATTTCTAATTAGTATTTTGAAAATCAAGGCAACGTTTGCTTTCTAGCCTAATAAATATATTCATATAAAGTTGGAAAAAGTCCAAAACATACAGCAATATTTACACTGGGAAAGTTAGGTGTATTCAGAGCTGGGTTATACACATGCTTAAGTCAATTTTCGGAGCTCCCCATTCAGGTTATTCAAATGACCTCATACCAGTGAGGGTGCAAGGAGTTTCTGGCAAGTATAAGCTTCAAATACATAGGGAGTTCTATACCGTCTACACCACAACACAAACAAACAAACAAACAAACAAACAAACAAAAAGAAAACAGGGATGGAAACACGGACTGAAGAAGGAAGTAGCTTTTTTTTTTCTTTGCTGTCAAATGTAATATGATCTAACATAAAACACAACAGACAATTTAAAAATGAAAAACAAAAAGGATTTATATGATGATATTGGAATGAGAAGATGGCAAACATTGAGGTAACATTAATAGGAATCTAGTATATTGCTAATATATTTTAGCATGAATAAATGAATAATCCTAATTGTAATGATCATGTTAATCACTGTAGATTTGGTTTAATATTGTAAACAACATAAACAATATAATATAAACCCTCATTATTCAGCAGCTTATACAATAGCACTTGATTCAGCACATACTATTTATTTTTTTTATGAATTTTTAAATCCTGAGATCATTTAGATCATTATTTGTTTTTTATTTTAATAATTTTTTTTTTTAGCTCATGCTCTGACAGTTATTACATCCTGTGCGTTCAAAAAGCATGGGTCTTTACAGTATGTGATCACCAGCAGTGAGCTGAAGAGATTGGCACCTGGGTGCAGCGTTACACATGGCTGGCTCTGTCATTTCAGCTTCCAAACATAAGCAGCAAAATGTCAGTGCTGTTCCAGGCCATGTTTGCTCACACTGAAGCCAGAACGGTGTCAGAAATGAAACGCGGTTTTGCAGGAGATAAATAATGCAGATAGCGCACGGCGGAGAAAGTAACCTCCCCGAAATAACAGCTGAGACGGGACTCCGGCGCACGGCCACTCGAAAAAAGGTTTTCTTACATCTTCATTTCTATGAAATCCAACAAAATTGCTGTAGCCCGTTAGGGCTAGGTGGACATATGAGTTGCTAGCAAACAAACGTATTATATTAAATATTACATATATTAAACGTTGATAAGCTTCTCAATATCAGTTGGAAGCCCAGATATTGTTTATTTAAATGTCGTATAGGAAAATCACATACATGGCATTTGTGATGCTTCTTCAACCTAGAAAACATAAAGATCTAGTAGCAGATATAAAGGGTTTTATTTATTTATTTTTTGTGGGGGGCTTTAAATATTTCAGTGAATATACAAATATTTTAAGATCATCCGAATCCAAATCAGTGTAAACATTATCACATTGCTCAGGTGTAACTTGTGTGAGATCAGCATTGAAAATCCTTAAACAATCCTTAAACAATGGAGAATCTAGCTTATTTAACTAGTGAATTATAAATTTTTTACTCCATCTGCTTTCCAAAGGGTAAGTCATAATTAGTCTTTTAAACAGACTGTAGTCACCAGAGCAATGTCCAGTTTATTAAACATTAAGGATATGCCTACACTTCATACTAGTGATATTAATCTTTTGTCTTCATAAACCTTTAAACAGAATAATGAAGGCTTTTATATTGTACGCAACATAAGTGTCAGCTTGCACAACTGTTGTAATACTTGTGGTTTCTATGTTGTTTTCTATGACAAGTCCATCCATTGGTGGAGAAAAAAAACATGCATCTCTTCGATCGTACGAGTGAAGGCACCTGTCTGAGTCATCCTGCACAGTTTTTTTTTTTTTTGCTGTAGCTGCTATCTCCCAGCTCATTTCAGTCAAAGAAAACCCAACAAAGCCTTTACCCTTCTCTGAAGTATGAATTACAGAGGAGCCGAATAAAAAGAGAAAGAATAAAAAGGTGAGCGGAGGCACCAGCATCACTTAAGTCTTTTGTTATAGCTTTCTCAGGCTGCCTTCTTGGCATTCATTGCCAATCTGTATGAGACAGACACAGCTCCAGAAGAGGGGTTCGAAAATGGCTCCCAAATGCACTGTAAAACCTCTCTAAAGCCTTTACCCTTCATTCCCAAGAACATTAGCAGTACCGTGATGGGTGAGTGTTTTTTTTCAGCCTGCGCTGGCCAAAGACGGGACAGGGCACCACTCATGTTGGCCCTGAACGCTCAGCGTGGCAGCACGACTTATGGTGCGGACGACCCATTTGCTTGGTTTGTAGATCAATATCGAAGAGAATGAAGCTTTGTTTTATTACAGCAATAAAGTGTCAGGTAATCAGTATGGAGACACTGCTAATGACCCGAAGCCTGACTTTTTCTGCTCGTAGGACTGCAGTCAGTCATTCGTCACAAAGCGAGTCAGCCAGCATTTCCTTCCTGAATTCTCTCGCTCATCCCACGCCATTTCCGTATCGTCACTCAAACCGAGTCAAAACGCAAAGGTGACCGTTAGCCCACAATGGATGAACTTATGTACTGTACAGTATGAACGATTTCTTCATAGCATAAACCCTTCAACACAATTCAATCAATACTAAGCCTGGTTAAATGCGAAATCAGCATTAGCATCCGTAAACTTGTCCTCCACCTGATTTACAACCAGTGTACTTCTGGAATGAGTATAGATTCGGAAAGCAAATCATCAGTCTGAATAGATCTAAGAGGCAAGAGATGTCCAAGCTTGTCCACAAAGGGCCAGCTTGGCTGCACGTTTTAATTTAACAAAGCGGAAGCACCTGATTAAGCTTGGAGTCGGCGTTTCGTCATTACGAGCCTAAACAGTGGAACTCTCTCCCTGACAACCTACGTGCAGCTGATTCATTTAGCACTTTAAAAAAAAGTATCTTAAAGAGCAGTTGTTCACTTGGGCCTTTCCTCAACTTCAGCATTACTCCAGTTCATTTTCCATACTCGATTTCATTCGCATTATTATATTTATGATGTTTTATTTGCTTAGCCTTTTATTTCTATTATTTCTTTCATTTTTATTTCTTAGGACTGATTTTATTGTCCTGTAACTACTGTATGTCTTCTGTCAAGCACTTTGTGAGTACAGTTTTAAAAAGTGCTATGTAAATAAAGCTTTACTTACGTACTTACTTGCTTAATCAATTGCACAGTGTCCAAGACCTTGCACTATTCACTGTTCAGCGCCATTTTGTAGTGGTGTTTTTAAACATAGTATCCATGTTGTACCTGTTGTGCTTGCACAGTAACAATAAAGATATTCATATTTGCATTTGTATCATTTGATTGAACTAATAATGAGACCTTATTTTGTTGGTTAATTTTTTTTCTTGAAAGTTTGCCACAAATGTTTACAGGCTAATCTGGTTGAGCCTACAGATGTGTATCAGAACTGGGACCTCCCCAATAAAGATCTATCCATCCATCCATCCATCTCACTTGTCCTACATAGGGTCCCTGGGAACTCGGGCAAAAGGCGGGGGACACCCTAGACAGGGTGCCAACCCACCACAACGCACAATTACACCCACATTCACACACTACGGATGATTTGGAAATGCCTCTCAGAATGCAACGCTTGTCTTTGGACTGGAGGAGGAAACCGGAGTACCCGAAGGAAACCCCTGGAGCATGGGAAGAACATGAGAACTCCGCTCACACGGGATGGAGGCAGGATTCGAACCCCCAAAAAAGTCAAATACAAGGTTTAAATAAAGTGCGTGTTCACTAACATGAAGTCCTTAAGTGCCTGGTCCAGGTTGTGGTGGTTTAAATTAGGTTACTAATCTGTTTATATTTTGGGAAATAGAATGAATAAATTGAAAAGAAATACATAACAAAATAACTACGTAAACAGGATAAAAAAACAAAAAAAACAAAGATCAGATACAGATACAGGAAGTGGTATTGCGTAAAACCCCTATTTTATAGTAAGCTCAGTTAGATACAGGACAAATTATTGTGTGGAGAACAAGCTAGCTAATGTGAATGGGGTGTGTACCAGGCCTACTGTGAAGAGGACACAGGAGAGAAGCGTTAGAGAGACGAGATGAGGAAAATCTGGGGCGAAATAACAAACGCTTTGGACCCAGGCCGGCTAGTAGAAGAGCGAGAAAGGCGGCAAAACAAAATTGTACTTTGATGTGGATGGTGTTTGAAAACACACGCGCACAAACCACGACAGACTCAACAGCCACTGCCCTAATCAATTCTCTCCCTTTCTTCATTAAGCGCTCTTTCTGTCTCTCGTTCACGGCTTCGTTATTCCGCTTTCCCCTTCTTATTCTTCTTCTTCTTGGTCGCTCTTTCTTCCCCTCATTTGAAAAGGAGGATAAAAGAGAACAGTAGTGAAAAAGCTGGCAGATCTGAGAGTATTTTTAAAGAGCGGGCGATAGCTCTTTAATTGTCTTCCTCATTGCGAATGATTGATGCAATTCATCCATCTGCCCTTATCTGCTCACACATCTGAGACATCAGTTCATTCAAAATTTATCAGCCAGATTCGGGATGGAACTCATGTACAACATCATGAGATACTTTTTACAAACCAACTTGTGTATAACCTTTCAAATAAAACATGGCGAATATTGTGCACATACACATAAAATATGCAAATACTGCATGAATGCTTGCATATTTTCCAAAAAGTATCATTTCCATGATATTGCTGTTTAGAAACAAATCCACTAGACAAGGGGTTTCAAACATATGGCCATGAATCTGAGACACCAAATGAATCGAGAATCTGTGTTATGAATGAAAACTGTCTTGTAACTGAATCAAAATATATTTTTTTCAAAAAAGAAAGAAAAAGAGTTGTTTCTCCCCACGACCCTGTAGGATAAGCGGTATAGAAAATGGATGGAAGAGTTGTTTCACTGGGGAGTAGAATAGAGAAATAAATTCAGAGTCATAATCTCTGAATTTATTCTGATAAAATAGTAACATTCTGTACGTTTACATGGACGACAATAATCCGATATTAACCCGATTAAGACAATACTCTGATTAAGAAGCTAGCATGTAAACAGTGATTATAGATGATCTTAATCCGACTAAAGTCATACTCGAAGTAAACACATATGGAATTAATACATACGGAGTATTCCTGTTTTAGTCGCATTATCAGAGTGTATTACAGACATGTAATAAAACACCTTAAACACACTATTAACGTCGTGTGGGAGTTTTAACCGCATTTTGATCAATCGTTTGACGGCAAACAAGAGAGCACGGCTGTGTCTGAAACCACGTACTTACCTACTAAATAGTAGGAGAAATACATGTATCTTGGTTACTATATAGTAGGTAAGTATACGGTTTGGGACGCAACTCACGCTTCAAGCAGTCGTCTATTTGCACGTATAGCATGACAAATAATTAACTGCACGAGCAGCTTTCATAAAATTAAAAATGAAACACCTGAAACTGTATATGGTATCAAAGACAAACTGTATGTCGATACATGAAATTCTGGAGGGAACGCCGGATGGCGTGGCGTGGGGACATAATGACGTGCTGTTAATCGATCTAGGTTCTATAACATGTAAAACAGGAACATGAAAGGAATATTCTAAAATCAACTCGTGTAAACACCTTAATCAGAATATTATTCAGAATAAGGTCAATAATTAGATTATTGCTGTCCATGTAAATGTAGTCAATGATATATAATTCATCATTGACAAGCTAAACATTTGTAATGTAGGGGTTTTACAGCGACATGAGTGAATATTTATGCACGCAGATCTTGTCACAAGTTGATTTGTTGAGTTCTGTTTTATGATGCAGTAACACTTTCCTTTTCAATCTCGACTCGTTCAAATTTTTTGACTTTTTAGGTTACTCTTATTTCCTAAAAGAACATAGTCAAACAACTACAGCAACCATCTCATCATTAAAACATTTTTACAAAGTTAATAAATGCAGATTTATAGGTTGTCAGTCACTACATGCACTAGTCAATTATTATTAATGTTCCTCTTATTTCACTCTTCATTTTTCACTTGTTAATGTGAGCAGGTTGAATTTTCATAAACAAATGATCATTTGGCCTAAAAAGTGATTCTGACATACACTGCAGCAAGAAATATGTCTTTTCGTCTAATAACAGTAACTATTTAGATAAAGTCTATATTCATATACAACCCTAATTCCTGTGTACTGTGTAAAATGTAAATAAAAACAGAATTCAATGATACAATGCAATGATGGGTTGGAATCTGGATGGACATACAGTATGTTGCTCTAAAACCTGTATATACCTTTCAACATTGATGTTGCCTTTCCAGATGTGCAAGCTGCCCGTTCCATAGGCACTAACACACCCCATACTATCAGAGATGCAGGCTTTTAAACTGAGAGCTGACAAAAAGCCAGATGGTCCCTCTCTTCTTTAGTCCTCTTTAGTTTAGAGGACTCAACGTCCATGGTTTCCAAAAAGGATTTAAAATTTGGATTCATCTGACCAAAGATCAGTTTTCCACTTTGCCTCAGTCCATTTTAAATTAACTTTGGCCCAGAGAAGACTGCGGTGTTTCTGGACCATGTTCAAATATGGCTTCTTCTTTGCATGATGTAGCTTTAACCAGCATTTGTGGACGGCATGGCAAACTGTGTTCACAGACAATAAGTTCTAGTGGTGTTTCTGAGCCCATGCGGTGATTTCCATTACAGAATCATGCCTGTTTTTAATGCAGTGCCACGGGAGGACCCGATTATCACAGGCATGCAATATTGATTTTCAATATTGATTATCTTTTGCCGATATTATGTACTGAAGATGAAGAGATATTCATCGTATTAACTATTTTACGTTGAGGAACATTATTCTGAAATTGTTCTACAAATTGTAGATGCAGTTTTTCGCAGATTGTTGAACATCTGCCCGTCTTTACTTCTGAGAAACTCTGCATCTAATGTACAGTTAAATTATAACTGTTTTTTATAACTCATTGTAATTTGTTAATGATTCCATACAAGCATTAAAAGTTTTTTTTGTTTGTTTCATAAAGCTCTAGTAATGTGCTATAGATAATTCCTTGAAACGTATTACGTATTATGTTGTACTGCACGTGTTAATATTCATTACAATGCCATATGTTGTTCCACCCAACATGTATAACTAATATTGTTCTCAAAACATTATAAACACTATATTATATAATATTATAATAACAAAATAAACTATTTTATAATATTATAATATCAAAATCAAAACTAAAATAAAGTATGGATGCTTTGTTCTAAAACTTCCAAAAAAAGACAAAGTAATCAATCTGGCAAAATCAGGATGGCATTGTCTTGACCTAAGCCATGTTCTTTATATAAGTGATTGAAGTGATTGCGGTAATTTCACGGTAAACGCAAGACCCTGTTAGACGGCAGCAAAGGGACCATATAACAGCACTAAACCCACCCATCCACACACACACACACACACACACACACAGGCATATAGTGCGACATGCATGGTTAATGCAAACTTCCATCCATCATCCATAAATACATCTGTTAGCAATGCTATTGTCTTTCATAAGTACAGCAAATCAGGCAGTCTTGTTCATAATGTATGAGGCATTTTGTTAATGATAGGATGGCATGGAAGGTTTAAACAGTAATGGTCCTTTCTGCGAATACTGAATGCAGACTCCTGACTGCTGATTGAGCTATGAGCATATCGATTACCGCAACCACAGAACGCAACTCGCTCTAATGACCTACGGTTTAAAGAGCAGGAAAGTTTTTAACTCAACAAGACTGCAAGAAAATTATCATCTAGCCACATAGCTGCTAGGACAGCATGCAACAGTTTCAGCTTATTATCAACAAGGAGAAGACCAATATTAACTTTAAATATTAAAAAGATCTGATGGCTAGCCTAATGGCATGCTAAAAGAGTTTAGTAAACATCTGCGTTTGGTTGTACCATTAGAAAAATGCTTCATGGACCAAGAACTTAGCCAAAAACAAACAAAACAGTTATTGCTAATGCTTCTTTTTATGACTAGCCACATTAGCATATTTGGCCAAACTATCCCCAAGTTAGAAACAAATCGAAAAACGTGTGTTTAAAATGTCATTCAAGTGACAGTACTGCATAAGTATTTTTAAATTGTGGTTGGGTGAAGTTACAAATACTAGCTTAAGGCTAAAAATAAAATGGATTTAAAGACAAAAACAAAATGCACACTCATTTCTCTAGCACTTCACCGACAAACAGCTATCATACAAGAATGCCACTAGCACTTCATTGACACTAGCTATCATACAAGAGTGCCACAATGCTGAAATAAGTGAAGTCCCCACTTCCCCTCAAGATAAGAAATAGAAAATAGAGAAAAATCATGTGATTTGTTTCAGTCTTTTTTTTTTTTTTTTTTTTTTACCAGTCTTTTACATATTGTTAGATACTGTAACTATAGAATATGGTTACTGGCGAAAAAGCATTAGTGAAGCAACTTGGTGAATACTGTAGAAGATTTTGCTAATGAATGAAGAGTAACATGGATTCATATCCAGTCATGTTATCATTTTAAATAGAGTTAAACGCCATTATCAATCTACCGCCCATTATTTCCTAACCCTTTACTGCACGATGTTGCCATATGGCAGCAGTTAATTAATCTCCAATTTGTTTGATAGGCAATAATACAAAACTTCTGTTTTCCTATGTAACTGGAAAAAGGGGGTTTTGACATAACAACAACAACAACAACAACAAAAAGCCATGTCAGATGACCAATAAGTGTTTTTTGCACTTTCTTTTTCTGCAGTCACATGGTATGGTGAATGTCATATATGTTATATTCATATATAATTGTAACTGTTCTTATAATTCATTGTAATTTGGTATAACTAACTTTTAGATTAGCTTTTAGATTTTCGATTTTAGTTACAGCTAGCATGTGCTACTCTCAGCTCGATAGTTAGCGACGCTAACCAACAAACTGGATTCTGCTATTAGAGGTAATTAGTTCAGCTAATTTCAAAACCTGAACTGGCGTTAACTATTTCTGATAAGCTACTGACTACAGCTTCATTTTTGATTTAACTGCAAGCCAATCTGCTTAAACATAATTGGATATCAATATCATGAGGGGATTTTATGTGTGTGAATGATTTAGCTTGAGTAAATGCTAACACTTTCATCCCAAACGCCCGATAATTCTATTGCTAATGCTGACGCGGCCCAAGAGACACATACAGAGGTCTGTGTCCATCCATTTCTCTCAAAGGTCATCTCAGCATGATCTCTCACGTAGGTGAATATGACACACATTTATATAACAGTGTGTGTGTGTGTGTGTGTGTGTGTGTGTGTGCGCGCGCGTGTGTGTGTGCCTTTTTGTGCTTGCCTGCCCATAACAACTTCAATTAGGAGACCATTCAATTTGATTGCAGTGAACCTCTCTGTTCAGTCTCACACACATACGCACACACACACACACACGCACACACGCATACGCACACACACGCACACCCGTTCCACATCTATACATACAGCGTGCAGCCAGCAGTCTTTGTGAAAATAAGACATCAAAGGCACAAAAACCCCTTTAAGTGGCCGTCTCTATTCGGCTGCGATTCGGAGACACACATGCAGAGAGACTCTTTTGTTTGGGCCGCTGAAAAGCACTTGGTATTCTGGATACGTCGCTGTACGCTGGGTTGCAAGGAGAAAGGCGAGCGAGGGATAAATATCATTTATGACAAAGCAAGGAGAGTGAGTTTGCCACAGTGGCATTGCAGTTGTGCTACAGGGCTTTCTGACCATTGCAATGTTAGCAGAGACATGACTCAGGACTTTTGAACCGAATACTAATGAACAAATGATATGTTCTAAATAGATTATAATACGAGATACACTTTTCTTCCCCAACCCAGGAAGCTTGCTTCAAAGGTTCACATGGTTGAGTGTAGTGATGTACGCCAGGACTGGGATTATTTACTTTAATGTGGGCACGAGCGAGCAGCCAGACATGAACCTCCTGGGACAAATAAAGAGCACACTCTTTAACGTGAACATACAGTGCTGTGCGATGTGCTGTACATATTTACAGAGTCCTCAGTAATTGTCTGGGCACGGTTGTAGGTTTTAAATTCCGCTACTAGGTTGTTTATGTTTTGGTTAATAGAACCAACTAAACTTGTTAGAAAATATCACAGGCTATAAACAGTAAAGTAAATCCACATCTTAATTATGAACTGGAGTGATATAGCTGAGGTTGAAGAACTGTTGGAATGAACTGGAACTGTTGATGCTGGCATTTCTACTTCTGGGTTTGTTTCTCCAAATTTCTCCAAATGTTTCTGGCTTAGGCCACGCCCACTTCAGGTTTAAATCTAAATATAGATACAGATATTTGTAGCATGAAATAAACACAGATCCAGGTTCAGGTTCAGATGTGTGTGTTTCCTGACTAAATGACTTGTGTGTCCTTGATTACAGGAACATGCTAAAAACAGTGCTCAAGCCTACATTCATTTGTTGCATTTCATCTATTTTCAAGGTTGGGATTTAGTCTGTGGTTATGGTATCAATTTACAGTTACAGAATATCCAATCTGAATCAGTGTGTGTGTGTGTGTGTGTGTGTGTGTGTTGATAAGTCCTTACGAGTCTCCTGAGAAGCCCGGGATCACACTAGACAATATGTACAATCTTAACTTGTTCCCCGGTGCTGGAGGTGCCCTTGTAAAAGCATTGCTGCCTTGATCCTGGTTTTCTGGGGTAGCATTTCAAATACCGGTACTGTAAGAGCTGTTGTTGTTTTGTTTTTCTCTTGAGAGAAAAAGAGGATGGGAGAAGGGGGAACGAGGAGTCAATCCTGAGGTGTAAGAATACTGTCATGGTACCGCCAAAAGGCACAGAACAGCACTATCCATGTTAGATATCCATGAGAGCAGAGTATTTTTGTGATTTCTTTCTTAATCAAAAGATCAAACGGTTAAACAATAAAGACAAATTTTCACAGCCTGCTTTGCTCATATTTACCAAGGGTGCCAATATTAGTAGAGGGAACTGGCATATGGAAATGAAACATTCCAAAATTAGATAAGATTAATATTGAAAGCCAACTGATAAACGATGTGTAATACAGTGATATAAACAAGTTTTGCATATTACTGATGACATAGGAGATGTAAGTAACATGTTTTGGAAGTAATCTATCCACTGTATATCTAGCCATATCTAGTTATCTGTCTCTAGAGATATCATAACATTAACAAGGCCACTGAAGACACTTGTGTGCTGTCTGGACAGATGAAGATATGAACATTTTTCATCGTTTTATTAAAGAAAACAACATCAAACATCAGCGTGACCCTGAGCGGAATGAAGCAGTCGCTGAAGATGACTAAATGAATGAATGTCGCACATCAAATCTCCATTACGCTGCATTCAGCGCACTTTTCCTTTAGTACAAAGTGAAAAACAGCCGTGTGCTAGTCATTTCTCCCTAATCACGTTTCACACAGGATTTTTGCATGATTATAGTTGATGGAAACACTGATTCGTTCACATTTTCTTTTGATGAATATAAAAATTGTTTTTAATCGTAAAACAGGGCCACTGGAAATATAAAGAATGGTCTGGTATGGTTACTTATCCTAATCCAGAATCCTAATCCTTTCTGTACCCTGGTTGAGAACCTGTGTCAGCTTCCCATGATATAATGGTAACAGTTGAAAAGCTTGAAAAGGTCTGATCTGCTTTTAAACTTTTCATGTCTCTGAATCACTATTTTTAGCTTCACCTATATGTCCCTGTTTGGTACTTTGGCAATGAGGACAACCAAATTCATGCTTAGCTATGGAAATCACAGCTTGATGACTGTACTGCGCCATTCTGCATTGTCCTGTGGAAAATCATATTTCATGAGCAGCCATGAGGGGATGTGAAGCAATTAGTGACTGTGTAACAGTGGCTGGTGATTGCTAATTCACTAAAAATATACTGCTGGCTGCAAAAGTGGGGCTAGAATCATGCAGTGTGCACTCTGGCATAAAGAGAAGTCCTGAAATGTCATGTATGCGAGTAACCAATATGGAGACTTTGCTCAATCCCCTGTGCTGGAGGTGCCCTTGTTCCTAATAGCGTTCAAAGGCATCACTTCAGTTACAATACACAAGATATGGTTTTGACTCTTTTCAGTCAGACTATAATTGGTTCTGATGCGTTATCATTTTTGGTCTAAGTGCATGCTGTTCAGATTTGCGGTAGAACGTATAAAACCTGATTACGGATTTGCTTGGTCATTAACGGAGATTTAGTCATAACCACACTACAGAAAGAGAACAGAAAAGAAAGAAGGGGTATAAGTGGGCACGCTAACGGGATAAATCCCCTATCAATCAATGACAAAAAAAAGACCTCTACACTATATATGGTTTTCATTGAGGAGCATGGTGATTTAATGATTAGCACATTTGCCTCACATCTCCGAGGTTGGGGGTTTGAATCCCATGGTTACCCTGTGTGGAAAGAGCTTGCATGTTCTCAGGGGTTTCCTCCGGGAACACCGGATTCCTCCCCCAGTCCAAAGACCTGCGTCGTAGGCCAATTGGCATCAAATTGCCTACTGTCTGTAAATGGATGTATGTGTCTGTTTGCAGTTGTGCCCTGTAATGGATTGGCACCCTGACCACAG